>OU426922.1:15334862-15827637 GCA_911387795.2 Apamea monoglypha
GAAGCTAGAATTACGATCGCAGTTATCATATTTCAGAAATCAGATTTAAGTACTGCATTTAATATTGATAAGTTCTTGGAAACTAACAATGTACGAGTTCGACGGTTGGTTCAAGAAAATGTATTCGTAACTAGAAGCGAGCGTATCCACGGAAATTACTTATGCAAATACGAAAGCATGTATGTACTTATATATTTTTTTGTTTCTTATGCCGTATGTGCCAGTACTTGTCTCATTTCAGAGAAAAGGACAAGAAAATAGTATTGATGACCACGATTGTTGATAAATTTTCCGGTGTAAGCGATGCTCGAGGAATCCATATTTCTTTAAGCTGCTTTCACCCCAAGTTGGCCAAGGTTACCCTACAGACTACGAAGTTACTGTTTATTAATTATAAAGTTTGATTTGCCGTCAGTCTAAAGCAAATTTTAATTGGACGAAATGAAATTTCATTTCGCGTTTCTTAATTCCCAAGTTGATAGAAAAAGCGTGTTTCAATGTAGCTACGTTAATGGTGGTCAACGGCAAATTTTTAACATTTCCTACGAATCCGGCACACTTACATTGCCTAAATTTGCTAAGAGATTAGGTACCGGTAGACTTAGTTTTGTCAAATATAAGGCTTACCTTTAATACGAAACTAAGCCTGAATTTTTTTGGACTATCGTAAGTTCTGAGACAGTTCTCGTTTTCAAGTGTATGATTTTCCTACGGCTGGCAATGTTGGTATGTGTTTATTAAATACAGTCATTATACATATTATTATTTACATATTGAAATATGCAGATGAACAAGAAGTTGTTATTGTACACATTACACACAAGAAACAACTACTCTACAAACAATTACAGTAGTAAGAAAAATTGTATCGAACATAACGTTTTAATGAACGCAGTCATTTGCATTTATGATAGCAAGCAATGAAACGTGGAATAAAGTAATGGATTAATTTACATGCTTCTACTTAGAGGATAGAAGATAAAACTAGTGTGGTATTAATTCAAGACTTGCTGAGAAAAATACCTCCATCAGTAAATCTGAATTTAATAAATTGTCGCATTGAATTCAAACCAATCGTTGCGGTGATATGAGTAAAATATTCTATCTAGGTATGTTATGTCTAGCAGTTTTGTTAATTTTAGTGTCTATTTTGGCGCCCAGCATGGTAGTGACATATTAGCATTCCCATTATCGATACAACTTACGAAAGTAGTCATTTCTTTCAAACTGGCATTTTCTTTGATCTTGGCTCAGGATTGCACAGCGGAGTTTCGTTTTAATGATCTTGGCTCAGGATTGCACAGCGGAGTTTCGTTTTAAAAATTCTGTTTATAGCCGTATTGTAAAGGTTAGGGTCTATTTTGGCGCCCAACATGATAGTGAATTATTAGCATCGCCATTATCGATACAACTAATGAATGCAAGTTCTTCTTTTGCAAATTATCTTTGCTCTGCGTCCTGGATTACGTAGTTTAGTATTAGTTTTAGAGATTCGTTTTTGATCAAACATTCTTATTCGGTAAAGACTCGATCCACTAGACTGCTCACCACAAGTTCCCTATTTCGTTCATAATAGATAATTTATTGCGATTAGTGCGGAGATGCCCTCTGAACTTTTTTGACGCAGGGCTGTGCGTAAGAAACTACGGATGTTGTTTAATAATTATTGTTTCCAGTTAATAACAGCAGTTACGATTAAAACAACATCAGTCTACGTCAAACATCCAAAACAGTATAGTAATCAATATTTTTTTCCATGACTCTCAATGAATGACAATTGAAGTGTTGTACAAGGTTTCTACGAATCATATCATCATCATAGTACATTAACCGGTAACAATAGACTCGGCACCTTTTAGCTTTAAAATAGCAACAAAAAATACATTGTCTCCCTTTGAGGATAAACAAAGGCCGCGGCGATTCCCTGTAAACGATTTAACAGCATGATGTTCCCGGTAAAGCGTGGACAATGGGATTGTTAACAATAACATTGATTTGAACTAAGTGCTGTCAACAATCTTGGGACTGGCGAGGTCGTTACCAAGTGGGTGAGTGGTGAAGTGCTATGTGCGTGTGGAAATAGGCATACATACCTACCTACAGTACTACATGGAAAGTATCTAGCGTAAACAATCTGTCGGGCGCCAATCTAGCATTCTATGCTTTACGGTTTTACTCCTAACGAGTTTCATAGAAGGCAATTAGCAAATTCGGTTATAAAAAAAAACAAATTCCAAGAAATTATTTAAGCTGCCTTCGTGTTAATGCTGATTGATAGTTAATTGGTGCTGTCAGATAAAATCTGGAATCATAAAAAACTGGAAACAATTTAGTTGGCTGTTCGGATCTTAGATAAGTTGCATGGCATGTTACGTATTGTAATTACGCAAAATCTGCAATAACTCCCTCAAACAATTTATGACTTGATCGTTCATTCTAAGGAAACGTTATATCGTAGCGTGCTAGCACGATAATTGTTTTCAAATGAAGCGATTCGCCGCCTGGCGAGGTGTCATTAACACAGTCAGCACGCTTGTGCATAAACATAATTTTATTTATATCATTTCCTACTGCAGACCGTTACGTGGGTATTACATCGCTGTAATTAAGATAGACTGAATTTCTAACCTAGTTGCAGATACGATAATCTCTGTAGGAGAACAAAAATGTGGGTAGTTTGATTTTATTACGGTAAAAAAATCTACTACATTACTAGAACTACCCACATTTTTATTATTGTTCCTATTTCTGGTAAGAATTTTACCAGATATAGGAATAAGTAACACATCGCTACATTTTTAATCAACTAAAAATACAGAAAACACCTAGGAAAATCAAAAGTTTATACAATAATTAAGACAATTTTGACGACATCATTATTTCTGCAATAGAGATACAGTTTCATTAAAGAAACAAAAACAGCACAAACTATTTAAATGATCATTTGTTTTTAAATGGCAAGGGTTTACGTCATTCATTAATATAATCTACGCTTTTATCATTGAGAACGCATTGACCCCGAAGCCTATGTGATAATGATAACAGCTGGCGCCGTTTCATATTTTGTGTGGTATGTACATGTGTTTTGCAGTCTTAAACTAATTTACTTTCGCGCTGACGTATCGTTTATGAATAGCATTGAAAGCTAATTATTAATTTGTTAATTACTGTGAAGAACGGCTTGGTTCACCACTTTGGAAGTTCTTACCTGGTAGTTTAACCACCATTGGAGGTGTTCGTGGTTGGTTGGGATCCAATGTAAACGCCTTAGGTAACAACAAACACGGAAACACAAAGGCCCACTTATAATTACTTATATTTCCTCAAATCCACTTTATGGCCGTTTCGTTTCTCAGTAAAACTCTTTATAAGCAGTTTCGTAGAAACCGACTGCACTGGAGAAATTAATTTGCAGAAATCGACGTCGCCGACGGCAGTCCGCCCGCGTGCCTCGACAGAAACGCTTTCTAAGTACGCGCACATTCAATTTCACTCAACGGTCGGTGTTTATCACAGATAACGATATCGCGGCGGGAGGTGAAAGTTCGGCGAGGTGAGTCGCCTCGGCGTGACAATCCTCTTTCGTGTACAAAACTGTACTGAGCGAGCGGCGGAGCCGGCACGCGGCGCGCACCGAAGCGAGTGAGGTAAACACGTGTGGCGGGCGGAGCGCGGCTCGGCGCGGCGGGGGGACCGGCATGTGAATGTGCGACCGAGACCGAGCGGGCTCGCTTCGAGCGTGCTTGCGACGAGCTGCCACTTCCCAGAACAACCAACCTTGGCACTTCCACGAAATAACTCAAGGCATTGTCACTAATTTATAAAACTTATGGTCTTCCGTCCAAGGCTTGCGAGCCGGCACCGGCTGGCTCCGCTGTGAAAGCTCGTGACTTTAACGTTAAGACGTGCACCAGGTACTGTTGACCCCGATGACCGGCGCACGACGTTAAATTAGGTAACTTGTAGTATCTATCTATCCATCAATCAAAGTGCGAGCTCGGCCCCCTACCTCCACCAGACATGGTGGTAATAAACGTTGGAAAGTTCATTCACTTCTTGGTCTATTTTTTGTCGACAAACACACCCATACTCCTACTTCAGTATGAATACAGGTAGATTTTTAATGAATTGAAATGTCATAACACTTCAATTCATTCATTCATTTAAAAATAGGTTAATAAACCTATTTTTAAACTGTTACTGTAGGCATTTATCTTTCATTATCGATGACAATAGGAATATTTTCACGTTACTAGAAAAGTAGATAAACACGTCTTGTAGATTAGGGTGACATAGAAACAAGAAACTTAACTTGAAAATAAAATAGATGATGGTAAAGAAGCGGATTTAAATTTTGCACTGACTCAGTTAAGAGGCATTTATTGAGTTAAGCGTGTTGTATTATTATCATTACGTATCGTTTTGCAAATTTTATATATTTATGTTCTGTAATTTGTATGGTGTACAATAAAGAGTATATTCTATTCTATTTTGAGTATATTAACTCAACAGATTACTAAAAAGCGGATTAAACGATGTTTTCAATCTAAAGTGTTATCAGACGGACCCTTTAGTGCTGAAGCTAAAACATTTGGGAAACCAGTGAAAATTAAATTGATGGTTTGAACCACGCATCGTTCGGTTTGCTTTCCAACTTCCAAGTAACGGTATTTGCGGATGCCATTTACAATATCAATATATGTCAAAAACTACATACCTATGTGATGCAAAATAAATCATTGTGTTGCTTTTAGTGAGAAATAAAATAGCAGATCCATTTACATTATGTTGACATGATGTAAATAGAACTATGTATGTACTATTTTATTCCTATGCAGCTGATCAATTCTGTAAATATATAACTACGTATATGACAAATAGAGTGAGCTGTCAGTAGTGTCCATCCCTAGCACCAGTCAGTTTATTCTGAATAAATGTCACCAAGAAAACTTAGCTAAGTGAGCTTGATTAAACTCTATCATTCCACCTGATGTTAAGGATAGAAACTATTGATAGCTCACTTCACCTGAGTTTTAAGCCAGAAGAAGAATAGATCAGCCTCTGGAATATGCTATAAAAATGTCACCACTAATGGCAGCTCACTTCACCTACGTGTTCACGGTGAGATTTTTACAGAACAGACCGGCTGTATCCTATAATGCTTTCTAAATGCGCGACTCTACTATTTTACTTTACATTGACGAAATACTTCCAACAAATCAACATTCACACTTTTTTACAGTCCCATGGTGTCACATGATTTATTTGTATAGATAGCGACATCTGTTACATCTGCTGCTGCTATTACTGTTGATAGAGATCTATAAATATGATGACCAAGAAATGTATAATATCGTTATTGTGATGTTAGTAACAATGGGTGATTTCGTCTCCCGAGTAGGGCAAGTAATCAATAATACTGGAGATAATCGAGCATTCCTCGAAAGGCAATGCGTGTGACATGCGCCACACTTCTACGAACGAGTGCTCTTCACGGTATGTATAGACGGCGACAAAACTGTTTGTATAAATATACATTTAAATATACATTTAAATTTTATTAGCAAAAAGTCCCAAAATTGTATATTCTTCTATTGAACGCTCATCAAATTAATCTAAAATCGAAACCATCTTATCACTATTTATTAGATACGATTAGCGAGTATTCAAAAGAGTTCTCAATCTGCTATAATCCATATTACCTATCTCAAAACTGTCGCAAGTCAGTAAGAGGGTTTTGCATTACGATTTTGTATGTAACGGAAACAGCTTGTGATCAATTTTAAATCAAAACAATCCAATTTCGTTAAAGGTTAAAATAAATTTATATAGCATTTCAATTTCGTTGACGACACGATGAAATCGGTCCAATAACGTAAATTGAGCTTCTGTTTTATGAGATTGCACAACTCATTCATCGTTATTACGCTGACATGACATGTGAATGACCTACATTGTTAATTAAACTTTTGTCGTTGAATGTCCGTCGTGGACAGATGTGGTGCACGTGTGCTTGTGTGTGTGTAGCGTCCCCATATTTCGTCAATAATGGCTCGGATCATAAAGTTAAGAGCTTTTGGTGTTTGCTGCTTAATGTCCCTTTAAAATTTAGCGCCATGTTTTATTTATGTTTCAGTGGCAGACATGTTTGGAAGTCGGAACTTGTCACAATTTGAAATAGTAATAATAATTATTATAATATAATAATTGTATGTTTAGGTTAAGGTATTTATCTATGGGCCTTCGTCGCCTGAAATAAATAAATAAAATGTTGCTGTTGTGCAGTTTCACTTCACCATGAGTTGATTAATTGGAACGTAATAACTTACTTCGTTAATAAAAAGTAATAAAACAAACTATTTCTACCTTTCCTGAAACCCTTACTTTTATGTTTACACCGGCAGGTATCTAATTAATTAAACTCTTGCGTATATTGATAATTAAGCTAATGGGAATTTTGTTCCCGCGCAGTCTTAATCGACTCTGCGTTGGATTCGAGCTTTTTCCTTAAGGCAAGTTTTATATCTTGATCTAAAAATACTTTAGAACTGTACGGGAGTAAGCTCTCCTTTGATCTTTGTGGGGGCCTATAATGTAGTTATGGATTACTTCGTCGAATCATTTTTCCTTATATCTCGGTATTTTTTAATGAATCACGGTATGGAGATGCTCCTCAGTTATAAAAAAGGTGTAAAAAGATAGGAAGATTACAGTTTTTCAGTTTTACTGTTGTTTAGGTAAGCCAAGATTAGGTAGGTTTTGAGTTTTTCTTATACAGACGGTTGGATTATATTTCACAAGGAATAGTGAACCCTAGATTGAACCCTCTAATTGTATTGTCAGAAAAAAGATTAAGATAGCCGTCTTTACAGAGGCGTTTAGTTTATTCGATATAATTTGCGTCTAAATGCATCATTTAGTAATTTGTTAAGAAGCCAAAACGTGCCCAGAATCCTTACAAAAACATCTGCATGATTCGCATTCATATACGCTAGGCCATAACGTTGTATTCAAACGTAGTATATCTAGTACCGTAGTAATCTCTGTCTACGATAAGACCGTCTTTATATAGGCTAATAAAAATTCTATGTATTTGTAATGGTGTCATTAGAATACATAGCATTTTTATTAGCTATATAAATACGGTATTATCGTAGACAGCGATTTGAAACAAACAACATTCGAACAGGAATGCACGTGAAATATGAAAAGCATTTCGAAGAATATTTCCAGCGTGAATTTCCCAAATGAAACAAATCGTCAAAATGCGCAGTTAGTTCACTTTCAACACGTTAATAGCAGAACGATTGCGGGAAAACAGTGTTTTTGTTTACTCAGCGGCCGATCCGCTAATTTTATCTTGACGATCGCTTGGAAGAAAGACGAAAGTATACATTTTACGCGGCCGACGGATTTTTCTCAGAAACTCTGTGTCGGCAACAACCTAACCCGGTTTAAGACTTCTAGTTATCTACAGCATCTGTCAAACTTGTCTAGTTTATTGCTAACTTTAACGTAGCTATTCTATTCCTAGGTAAACATTTAAATAAATATCTAAGGTTAATAGTATGACCCTGAATTTGATCCTCGAGACGGGCGCTGAGTTTTTCCAGTAGGAAAATCTTTAAAATTACTTATAAATATGCGTGTAACGAAACACCAATGCCCAAATCTTCGAAACAAAACTGGCTATGTTTTGATATTTCAATAAATAATATATACCTACGTACGAGTATTCCCTGATTATTTATATATTAAATTACCTACATAACTTATTATGTTAGTAATGCCTATCTATAAGTAAATACAAATCCCTATAATGCAGGAAGGAAATAGATATTAAATTATACTCCAGTCGTTTTCCTGTTGTTTAGGTTATAAAAACAAAAGCATGTCGGCTTCTTATCTTCGTGGAAGTCGTAAAAGTAGTGAGAGAAAGGAAAATTCAGTTTAAAACGCGGTGGTGCGCGCTGCGATAAGCCAGCAATCTACTTAGAACGTGCCTTACATGTAGATGTGTGTGTCTTTATTTTTTTTCCTTCGTTGTTGTTTTGCAACGTGTTTTACTGAGCACCGGTTCATAGTATCCGCTTGACTAGTAAATTAATCACTAAGTAATCCATTCCCAGAGACAATTAGAGACCATTTTTCTGAATAGATACTTCGTTATCTTTATACTTCCGAAGTCCCGAGTCCCGCGTTGGTTTTGGGTAGGTAAACTCGAGTGTTTGTTCAAGTTCAAGAGCCAAGAAACCCGAAACACACTCGGTTTCTGAATTGAGAATTTGAAGTTGATTACTTGTCAAACTCTACTTTAGCATCACATGTAACGGCAATACAATTGAGTGTAGTCATTATGTTTTAACAGCTATAAGTAATGTTTATTCCGTTTATATTAACAGGGGTATAGTTTATCAAAACAGACACAATAAACTATGTTCCAAAATTTATTTTTCGTGAGTACCTATTGCTGTAGGATATCCCTATGTTTATATTCAAATGTTATTTGCATGCTAAATCAATACCTAAATAGTATCTAAATCACACGGAAACACTACTGTATACTTAGTTGAGTACAATGGCCGAATTCATGTAATATAATATGTCCACTTTTTACGGTATCTACAATAAGTTTGAACAATTTCAACAGCTACAAAGACCTGACGGAAGCGTCCCATCTTGGAATGTACTGACTGTGACGCTGATTATCAGTTGCTTTATTAAACAACCATAACCAGTTTGACATGATTGAAATCACCGAAAATAAACAAAATATTGAAATAAAACCAATCTTATGAATGAACACGAAATGGAACGAGTGAACGAAATCTCAAATTTATTGTAAACCTAGCTATGATCGATCATGCCATCTACAATTAGCTTAGCCAGACCCTCCCAATCCATCAATCAAAGGGATAGTTAGATCTGTCTATACATAAAGGAGGCTTAAGTCCGTAAGTAAACCATAGCCTAATAAGACCAGTGTACCTATATATCTGTGTATTGTATATCGTACTCCACTACACTATAATAATTAATAATATATTAACATATATCCTACGAATCCTATCCTATATCCTATTCCTATTTCCTATATAATCCTACTGCCTACTACTATCTTACTTAATATAATATAGTATATAATATAATCCTACTTAATATTATAAATGTGAAAGTTTGTATGGATGGATGGATGGATGTTTGTTACTCTTTCACGCAAAAAGTACTGAACGGATTTGGATGCAATTTGGCACACAGATGGTTTATAACCAGGATTAACATATAGGACACTTTTTATCCCGATATTCTCACGGGATCGAAACTTATGCGGGTGAAACTAGTTAGAGTATAAATGTCCATAGTGTTGTATTGTTTATTAGATTATAAGTAGGATATAAGTTAGGTTTTATACCCACGTGGACCTAATTATATTGTAAATATTCCTATTAGCGGCGAATGTGTCTTGAACTTTTCCATATATACCAACCAACTTTGTACAGACCTAACATATCCAACTACTAAATGTCTTTGTCTATTTACCTGGTACGTACGATAGTATACGTAATTCGTGACTGGAAACCCCCAGCATCACAGCACCCTGCGATGGTGAATCCCGGTCGCTTAGCATTTGTTTACCGTACGTGCGGATTGTCTGCCTAGCTGATACGAACTCGGGAATTCGAACTTTATACCAACAGCACGTGTCGCTTGGCACATTGCCAAACACTAAATTATGTAATATTTAAGGAAAAACGTGCCCGCGTTCACGGTGGAATGGTTCCGTGCCAGTACTGTGAAATGGCGCCTAATTTGCATATTGTTGCGTATGTTTGCTCTATTTTCTAAGGGAGTTAGGAGAACTCTCGAAGGCAATGATACGAAGAAGTTGTGCCTATAAGTACCACTTTAGCAAATAGGTAAACATTCACGTGAGGTGACTAGCAGAAATAAAAATTGAAATATCTTGAAGATAAACTTAAGTGCACTTAGTTAAACACTGTCGTCATATGCAAAGTTCTCTGAAGTTTGCTATTCTGGGTTAAGCTCGCCTTTGTACAGACGCCAGCACATCATGCTTCAACTTTATCCCTAAAGCATTAGGTTCAAGGTTGATTGGGAATATTTGACAGCACAGAGCACTTTATGTTTCGGGTAGCTTGGCCTGCTGGCGTCTGTATCTAAGCTGTCATTGTATTATTGTTACCTACAATTTCTTTGAAATTATGAATTTAAAAAAAATGAGCGACCAGTTGCCTAAAAAGCAAAAGATAACTATTGCTTTTAAAAGTAAAATATTACAAACAAAAGATTAAAGCCTATGCGCAATTAAACCTTATCTTTCCACGTAAATCTACGGGACACTTTAGCCATTTGATTGCTTCGTGGTTTCGCGAAAAAGCCGTTATCACAATACGACGAATTTGTAGATACTGAAGTATTATAACGCATTGTTTAGTTAGTATACTTATTTGGCGCCGGGGCGATACGAGTATCGATAAGCGATATCACCTTCGTGAAAAGTCATTATCTTTGAGTAATCATAATTAATCTGATGATTTGAGTCAGACGATGTGTTATGTGTCATGGATCCCCCCGGTAAATACTGACTAGGTTTCCTGCGAGTTGCTGTTTCCGGCGAAAAATGTAGTGTCCTGAGAAAATGTTGTGGACTGTAGGTATGTCCTCAATATTTTCTGAAGACACTTTATTTTTGTAAAGTTCTGTAGTTGGTTCAAGTCACCACACCGTCCAGCACTCCTTATTACAATTTGTTTTATTTCATTTTAATTTTAAGATTTTTGTGTTTGTTTTATATTATAAGGTCCAAAAGCATAATAATATGATTATTGCGATTCTCAAATTGGGTATCGAAACCGTCTCTCCTAAATAGGTACAGATTACTCAGTGATCTTACTAGGAAAGCAGCGATTCATCCAACTTTTGGTTGTACAGACGCCAGCACATCAAGCTACTACAATCTGTCAAATTTCTTTAATAGATTTTCAACTTTATCGCTGAACCATTAAGGTTCAAGGTTGATTAAAAAAAAATGACAGTTTCGTGTAGCTTTACCTGCTGGCGTCTGTACCTACACATTGTAATTAATTATGGATACCTTGTAAGTCCCTCAAGTACTACAAAACCTTTATGTACCTAAATACACTATATTATATTATATTATTAATAATCGTTTAAGTACTGAATAACGAGGTCAAATGAAAAGCGTGAAAATCGAACTGGCTTTCCTCAGTAATGAAAAATCAAGTAAAAGAACAGCCGGAGTATTCTGTAAACATCTCACTGTAAATATTAAAACTTTGCCCCATATTAGGAATTACTCCTGTATCGTGGGTGCGTTTACAAACATTTAAACTCACATACACAACCAGCCAGACCTGGAACAACTACCTGTAGGCAATACAAATATTTGTTCCGTGCGGGAATCGAACCCGCGACACGCAGCGCAGCAGTCGATCGCTCAGCCTCTGCGCCAACCGTGTCGTCAACTATTGACAACTCACTTCACCTAAGTTTTCACGGTGCGATTTTTACAGAATAGGTCGGCAGTAAAACTAGGTCACGAACTACTTTGGCCCTATTAATGAATCGATGGACGTGAAATGTAGGTGTAACCTGGTTTCATTGTAGGTAGTCATGTAAGACCGGAACTTATGAAAAATTAACCGGTGCCCTGAAAAGCCAACAAGCGTCGGACTAAAACAGGACAATGGATTATCGTGCTATTAGCGCATGTCAAAAAAGGCAACATTTTTCCAACGCGCAAGCTGGATAGACAGACAGATATAATATACTTTTTTGTACACCCAAATTTAATACAGCGCATTTACATAACATAACATCGCGTCTATCCTCCCCGAAAGGAAAAACAGAGAGGGTCATGTATTAAGGGGTGAGCCTATGGGTCAGTTCACACCGAGACGCGACGCGAAGCGACGCTGCGCGCACACTTTAAAACGACCTACTGCACCGCGCAACGTATTCTGAACTCTCACAATGCAATGTGTACCTTTTCGTGTAGAAAATAAAGTATATTTTGAGTCACTCTTTTAAAGTGTGCGCGCAGCGTCGCGTCGCGTCGCGTCTCGGTGTGAACTGACCCTATTGCTGTCAACCGGGCACACATATATAACCATTTACATAACCATTTATATTTAGGGTACAACGGCGGCCGAATACCCTTTAGTTTTTACACAAACATAGAAAATAAGTTAAAACTGCAATCCTCTTGTATTTCGGCCATGACGGCCATCTCAACCCTAGCCTTCACCGCAGGAGATATTATAGTGCACAAGTGCATGCGAAAACACAGGTGCAGTCCCTCTTTCCTCACTCTGATTGTCCGATGGGAAGTCACGCAATCCGAGACGACCGGAGACAAATCAGGTGCAGGACCAACGTTACGTGGCACGGGGATATCACACAGCCAACTTCCAAACTCCAGGCTGTTACTAAAAAAATCGTTTTGGAAAACCAAGTAACACTTTGCTGCACCTGGGAATCGAACCCAGTACCCTGCTCAGCGGTCGAGCTTGCGACCACGGGACCAAGATAAACAAAGATCAACTGTACCCTAATTCAAGCAGTTTACAACCTAGAATCACGCTCAATCCTTGAAACGAATACAATTCTCAAAATCCAACCGAGTACTGTTATTGTTTCTCGTTATTTACATTTATGTAAATAGGCCGAGATTAGATAATGTTCTTCGACTAATTACATCGTAACATGCATAGTACAATAGTATACGATGTTATCGCTTCGATGAATTTCGAAATCAATAAATACCTTCGCTACTGCTAGCAGGAAAAGATAAATCGTTTTTTATTTTACCTGGGAAACAGTAGTCCTTATCGTGGACATGTAATCAGATTCAGCGATTGGATTGCCCTAGTGACGATGTCTTTTTATAAGTAGGATTAGTTACTCAGGCTAGAGACAAAAAAAGCGGAAAAAACGTGTTGAATTTTCCTCTGAATTCAGGTGGCCGTTACTATTATTTACCCATCCGCTCGGATTATGTGTCTACCCATATTCTATTCGTATTTTTTTTCTGTCTGCTGAGCCAGATTAACCAGTCAACGGGAGTCCCCTTGCGGAGTCTTGCGTGTTTCGTCATAGTGAATAAGGCACCGAGGGGATTATTTATGCGATAGATACTGAAAGGTTAAAGTTCATTAGTCCATGTAATCGTATGTGCTGTTATTATTTGATCATCAATGTCCGCAATTAATTTGCAATGTTTATGAATAAATTGAGATCTATAATGAAATCCAGTGTAGCTATTAATTAATCAAATTAACATAGTTACGTAAATAGGACGTTTTGCTCTGTATGTTTATGTAATTAAACCAATATGCGAGTCAGGTATACTCTTATTAACGCATTTCTAAATTAACCCTTGGCGTTAATTAGTTGGGATAAAGGACAGAGTACTAATCAACCGTTTCTGTATTCAGCATGTCACCAGTGTGTGGCTGTTTCAGAGAAAAAATCATTTAATATGCTAGTCGTTCATGAAATTTTTTCCTTCCCTAAGCTTTTACACCTTTTTGTCGTTAGATAGGTGTTTTGAAAAGTGTTGGAAGAGTTGAGGTCGAATATAACAAAGGTCATGCAAACATGTTTTATAGTTAACTTACTGGCATTTGATGTAATGTGACGTACCCGACATGAATTACGATGAAGCCGCAATGTAATTTAATACAATAAAACCGTTTTTATTAGGACTCCGTACAGAAGGCAGGAAAACCTTTGGTGTAATACTTTTGTTCCCACTGTTGAGTAAAGGCCTCCCTCCAACTGTGTCCACTTCTTACAACTCCTCGCTGGTGTAGTGAATCCCTCATTAGCCTACTCTCCAGTTTATTTTGACGATGTTCTCATTTTAGAAGGGGCTTGTGGCTAAGTAGAAACAGCCGCACGGGTCGATCGATCAGGTTAAGCTACACTTGCCGCGGTTGGTACGTGGATGGGTGACCATCTTCACATACCAAGACCCCTCCGTGCCTCGGAAAGCACGTTAAGCTGTTGGTCCCGGCTGTCATTCATGGATCTTTGACAGTCGTTACGGGTCGTTAGTAGTCCGAAAGTCTGACAACCAGTCTTACCAAAGGGTATCGTATTACCCAGTAACTGGGTTGTGGAGGTCAGATAGGCAGTCGCTCCATGTAAAATACTGGTATTCAGCTGCATCCGGTTAGACTGGAAGCCGACCCCAACATAGTTGGGAAAAGGCTAGGCAGGTGATGTTCTCATTAATTTGGCAATCATTTAGATATGGAATTTCTCAGTAGCAGCTCGGAGTCGGGATTTCTGCCCGGTTGATGACAATAAGCTCGCCCCCTATCACATGTGACTTAAACAATACATAACTAGCGAAGTGTGGCTGTATGTTAGCTGCACCTCTGCCTAACCTTTCGGGGAAAGCAGGCGTGATGTTCTGTCATTCGGAAATTAATTTTGCGCAGTGATGATTGGCATTCGATACTGGTGGTTTGGCCAATCCATTGGTTATGCCGAAATTGCTATTACCTAATATCACAGATATAGATCTGTGCCTAATATTCTACACCTACTATTACGTTCTACCCAATATTTGGTTGTTATTGAACAATGTTCACATCAAAGGAGTAAAAAAGAATTACGTTTCAATATAATAGTCATCATCATCTGCCTAGGCCTAGCCTTTTCCCAACTATGTTGGGGTCGGCTTCCAGTCTAACCGGATGCAGCTGAGTACCAGTATTTTACATGAAGCGACTGCCTATCTAACCTCCACAACCCAGTTACTGACTGGGTAATACGATACCAATTGGTAAGACTGGTTGTCAGACTTTCGGGGTACTGACGACCCGTAACGACTGTCAAAGATCCCATCCACGGACCAACCGCGGCAAGCGTAGCTTAACCTGATCGACCGACCCGTGCGGCTGTTATTACTTAGCCACAAGCCTCTCACGCTCTCCTCCACGTTTCAATATAATAGCATCGGTTAAATAATGGTTCACGTATTACCTACATTTTGAATTCCGCGTAGTAGCCTTTTAATTACCTTCATTAACATTTCCAATGAATTTTGTTTGTATTAAAATTACATTTAGCGGTAACGGTAGCGGGGTAATTGCGTAGCTCACTATCAGTAGCAATGGGTTTCATTTTGACAGTTCAACAACATTCATTACGGTATTTACGTTGTTGAGCAGACAAACTTTTCGAACATATGAAGCAATGGATTAGGAATATCCTTCAGAATGAATCAGATTGTGATTGATAGTGTGTTACACAATTAGGGTGCTGGGTAGTAGATTTCAACGCATTAACTAGTGATTAATGATTTAGTATCCTACCTTTGTTATGGCAGTTTTAAATCAATCGATTATATATTATTTATTTATTTTACCATTTATACACATATAGGTATAACCGGACAAGGAAAAAAAAAAACAGAACAGATAAATGGGTACAAAGGTGATGCTTATTTCATAAGAAATCTCTTCCAGCATACCTGCGATAGGATAGTAGAGAGAGAAATGTAGGCAGCGTGTGTAAGAGTAAAGGAGACAAAAAAGAAATACATATAATAAAAAACAATTCACTTAATAAAACTAAACAAATATTATGAGAATATACTTACATACATACAAATAAACATACATACATACTTCTAAAATAAATATCTTATGAACCTAGGTGTACGATAACTTTCACACTTGACTCCTATAAACTTTAGCCAGTTTATAATCTATACAACTTGTTAGTTACCAACTTATTGTAAACAATGAAACCGTCGACGTGTGAATGACGGCGGCTGTAGTGGAATTCGCCAATTTATTTCATTAATTCATTGTAGACATTGATCGAATACAAATAGACATGAGACAACAAGTTAATTGTGGGACCAGTTGGTCGGCTATCCGGTTTATTAATTAAAATATCTCATGTTAGGTATATTAATTAAATTAATGCTGGTTTGTTTACGGCGTAGACTGACCTGCAACGTTTTTGTAACGCGTTACAGTAGTTAGTGCAGCGAGCCGAGCCGCTCGATGCGAGCATTGCGAGCGCATGTATATATCGCAGATAGAATATAGGCTCCGCTGTTTTACAAAACCGCCAGTTGTTTTACAAAACAGCTCCGTTATGTAAAACAACTGACCAACGTTCAGCGGTTTTCCACAATCCATCTGCGACATACTATACAAACACTTCAGTGTAGGTTGACAATAACTTGCTCGAAGCGAGCGACCGCCACGCTTAGTGTATCGCTGATTTGTATCAAGAAATTGAGCGCACTTGAGCCATGACATGCTCGAAGCGAGCGTTCGCTGCGTCTTCAGTAGGTATCGCCGTTTGTAACCAAGCTCGCCTCGAAGGCTCGAATGAAACATTACAAACAAACGTTGCAAGTCAGTCTTAGCCTTTAAGTTTTGCAATTGAAATGAGCTTTATTGTGCCATCTGGATTTTCGCAGACATTGGACTGCAATACACGAAGCTCTCAGAATAGGTCCTCGGTGGAACGAGAACTCGAGTCCGAATGATAGTGAAGAGACTTACCTAGAGGAGCAGTGGTCGAGTGAAGGAAACAAGTTGGAACTTCTCGCGAAACAATCTCAAGCTTGCTTTTATAGCAGTAAGTTTGTTTGCATGTCCGTTTTCTAGGAGTTTCTAGCTTTGTAGCTTTTTTGCTGTTTTTTTTTTATCGTTTTGTGCTTATTTGCATTAAATCTTTTTGTGCCTTCTCTTGCAGTTACGCTTGCGTGATTTGTTGACTGTTCCGGCTAAATAAGCATAAGGTGAACCTTTAGTTCACTAGGCTAAGCTAGGCAAGGCTAGGCTAGGCTCGGCTAGGCTAGTTTGCTAGGTAGTGTAGCGATATAAAAGAAATCTTCGCTTGTACACGTTTTAATTTTTGTAAGTAAAATAAGATAGTAATAAAAACTTAGCAAAAGACACAGAACGAATATTATTAAAAAGGATAACGTCGTGACGCCGACGTGACGTCTTTGGTGTTCGAGCCCTATGATAAATTTTATGTATTCTTGTTACGCGTCGATTAAGATACGTTTGCAAACGTTACTAAACTTACGTAACTAGATAAATACGAGGACGTCCTAAATGGATAATTGGCACAGTCAATTCGTTATTAGGAAGCAAGATAATAATTTAAATCACCGCTTGATCAAAATTGTAACAACGGCTAATTGGTAGTATATCAAGTAATAGGCTTTACTGAAAACTAAGCTACAAAATATATGAAAATCAGGTCCTAGCCTCCAGCCTAGGACCTGATTTTCATATATTTTGCGAGGAGCCTTACGATTGTCAGCGTGGACGCTGACAATCGGAAGGCTCCTCGCTGACCGGAATCAGAATCCTCTTAAATGTGCAGGTCGCGCGCAAGGTGTTATGTTGGGTTCGATTCCCAACAGGAAGCTTACGTAAGTAGACGTTTGATACTAGGGTGGCGGGTAGGGCGAGTCCTATATCGCCCTATATTCTTCGGACAAATCTACAGAAAACAACGAAAAATGATAATCCGAGACGCAGGCAGAACCTTTTATAACAAAAGAGCTGAAGAAAAGTTAAATTACATACCGAGTCTTCATGAAAGATGACTCGCCTCGAGACCACTTTTTAGCGATGTACAATTCGTTTATTTTCGGGGACACTACCTATTACAAAGAAAAGAATAGAATAAAATTTAGGAAACGATAAGAACTTTTGTATAATCAATAGGAAAGCAAACATACCATTGGATCCAGTGGATGACCGCACAGAACTCGTCGTTCAATCCGTTATAGATTACCGTTAATATTGTAGCAAATTATTACATTGAGAAAGCAGGAAAAAATAATATATTAGACTTCCGTCCTGTGTCCAAAAAAATCCTTCAAATGAAAAAATCTCGGTAAGAGAAAAGACATGACCTTTTAGATTAAAAATTCAAAACCAATATCAAGAAAAAAACCTTTCTGGTTAAAAATAAGGTTGGATTTGATGTAAAAGAAGGCCGTTCGTGATAAAATTATAATGTAGCATTTGCCAATGCTGCAGTAGGTATGTTGTTGACATCAAAAGACATCAATGTAGACTGTTGGCAAGCTTAAGCAAGTGAGTCTCTTTATTTCTTGTGAATCCTACTTAAACCAGTTTAACAATTAACTTTAGATTCTGTCTAAAAAATTCTAGAATAAGTAAATGAAATTATTTTATAGGTACAATTAAAAGTAACACCACAATAAAGATGATTTGATTTGATTTTTTTAGATATATGCACACCTTCAATCTGCCTAGCCTTGTCCCAGTATGTTGGGGTCGACTTCCAGACTAATCGGATGCAGCAGAATACCAGTATTTTACACGGAGCTACTGCCTATTTGACCTCCACAACCCAGTTGCTGGTTGTCAGACTGTTTGGGCTTCGGACTACCCGTAACGACTGTGAAATATCTAAGAAAGACATCCGGGACCCGAGCCACGGAGAGGTCGTCGATATGTAATGGATGGTCACCCATCCACAAACCGACCGCGGCAAGCGTAACTTAACCTTCGGTCGATTCATGCGGCTGTTATTATTTAGCCACGAGCCCACTTCAATGATATGCATACCTTATAGTAATTTATATGCTACCTACTTAAACGAGTAGGTATACGTTCATTAAAACAACGATACATTGCATTGAAAATACACTGTCATAATAATAACGTTGTTGTAGGTAAAGCATCCGGTAATCACGTTATGGAATAAAATATACGCGGAAATTAGGCAAGTACCTTTATTTGCTACTAGCTGCGCCCCGCGGTTTCACCCGTGTAAGTTGCGAGCCCGTGGGAATATCGGGATAAAAAGGACCAATATTCATAAAAATTGGTCCAGCCGTTTGAGCGAGAAGAAGTAACAAACACATACGCACACACACGCACTCACAAACTTTCGCCTTTATAATATTAGTGTGGTGAACGCCAAAATTAAATTTTAACGCGGTCCCCACATCACAGAATGACGAAGTACTTCTAAATTACTTAGCTGGAGCGCGTGTGTAAGGAGTAAATGTTTTCATCACAGAATATAGGTAAAGTTGTTGAAATAACAGCTAAATCGCGCGCATTGAAGCCTCGGGTTGTTGTTGTTACAAGATATGTATGTTTTTTTTTTAAATAAAAGTTTGCATAGAGCTCAGTATGAAGTCTATCGTTGTACGGCCTGAAATATGAAATATGTACAATGAGAAAAGTGCTGCTCTTCGCTTAAGTGAGGATGGATGTTTGTTACTCTTTCACGCAAAAACTACTGAACGGATTTGGATGAAATTTGGCACACACTTAGTTGATAACCAGGATTAACACATATTATACTTTTATCCCTATATTCCCACGGAATCGATACTTATGAGGGTGAAACCGCGGGGCGCTGCTAACAATATCATAATTTCAATCCAGCCTATAATGTTCCCACTGCTGGGACACAGGCATGCAGAGCATAGGCTTCCATTTTCTTCTACCATACTTCCCAGTTTACAACACAGGCCACAGATCCGTTATTATTGTAAGGGCAGATAGTAATGGACCATTAGGAACTGTCTTATCGAGTTTCACGGGGATTTGAATCGGACTTGAGTGTACCTACAGCCGTTGATCCGATAAACCCATTATAAATTGCTGAATACTGAGAAGTTAATTAACTGGTTGCTTACCTTCAAATTGTTTGGAAAATTATTGAAGCAAGATGTTAGCGGATGTTGATTCAACTCAATATTGGACAGAATAAAAAATAAATCTAAATAGAAGACGATCTGCTAAGGGTTTGCAGGCTCAACATGGCCAGACATCGCACAAGACAGGGAGGTTTGAAACGAAAAAGGGGAGGACTTTGCCTAACGTGGGACACAATTAGGCTAACAAAAGTCTGAACTTGAATAAATAAAAAAGTGAAACTCACTAGTAGTTTCAGGTAGAGAGAGGCACATCTAAATGTGATACCTACTTGTATGGAGGACAAAACTACAGTTTTATTCTGTTATCAACGGATTTTTTGTAGTACCGCGAAGCCGGTTTATAACGCTGTTATTTCGCATTCACTGTTTTTTCACAGCACTTCTGCGATAAACAAACTTCAATGACCTTGGTTTCCATTTCGATACGAATTTTAGTGCCTCTATCAAAGTTGGAAAAAATAAAAGAACCGCCAACTACTCCATTGCTGTCCCCGCACTAAATGATAAATGATTTTATTTCTGTAAGGGCCGATTGTTCCCACGCCAGATAATTTTATCGGAAGAATAATTTTGAATTTATGACAGTTCTTCCATACAAAAACTGTCAGACGTCAATTTGACAAATATATAAAAGTTATCTGTCGATTGAAAAATCTGCCCTAAGTAGGTTTAAACAAACACTTACACGTCAATCATATTTTTTTAAACTAGATGAGGTCGGTGTTTCTTAACTGACTACTCTGAGAAGAAAGACCGAAACAAACTCAGAGGTCACAGTCTCTTTTAAAGTCCAGACATAATCTTGGTCAGATCATGTGAAGACTATGTAGATTGGTGTCTGAAATGGTCTTTTGAGGAAAGAACCATACAGATTAAGTGGACCTGTCCAGTCAGTGCACACATTTGTCAGTAATCATGCACTACATTTGCTCATAAGTATTTTGTAATACCTGCAAACAATTTTATGCTTCGTGTATCTGGTAAATTACATGTAATAACAAGGTAAGTAATGTAGACTCGTAATGCATTTATAGGAAACCCATAGTTTCTATGAATGCATTATACGTTTTTTTCGTGTCAGCTAATTTTCCGATGCTTTACCACGATTGCTTCGAACCGCGGGGTACGGCCGTATCATAATCACAATTAATCATTTATACTGAAGTGTTTTTACCGAATTTCCGAGAATTGGTGTAATTTGTCTCTTGCCATGTTCCGTGTCCCCAATGAGGGCCTTACATGCCGATTAAAACAGCATTAACGAAATTACCGGCGTGCGAAAGGCAGCTGCGTTGCGTCTGCACAAGTCGTGTATGATGCGGTATTTAGTAGTTTTCTAATGATTCAATGGTTACTCAGAATTATTTGTTTGTATGCTGTGGGGGCACGTGCACTTCCTGTTATTGCAATATTTCCTAGTTCAGGTTTGTTGTGACTAGACTAGGGAAACTGCATACAACATATACTGCATATTTTATTAAATAAAATACTATTGCGCAAGTAGGTAAATTAATCTGTGTCATCATCGTCATCTGCCTTGCCTATTCCTAACTATGTAGGGTTGGCTTCCAGTCTAACCAGATGCAGCTGAGTACCAGTATTTTAATTGGACCGACTGCCTATCTGACCTCCAGCATCTAGTTACTGGGTAAATACTCCTTGGTAAGACTGGTTATCAGACTTTCGGGCTTCTGACGACCCGTAACGACTTTCAAACATCCACGAATGACAGTCGGGACCAACAGCGATGATGTGTGTAGATGGTCACCCATCCACGGACCAGCCGCGGCCAGCGTAGCTTAACCTGCCCTCCCCCTACCCTCCCTCCTCTCCTAAGCCTCCAAATTAATCTCTGTATTAATGTTAACATAACTTAAACGTATGATTTTTTTGTTACTTTTACAACACACTTTCGCTTGAATGTTCATTAAACCGACACCACAAGGGTATAAAATTAAAACGGCAGTGAAAAACAGTACTTACATGAATATCCTACAAAATAACGACCCAGAAAATAGGTTAACACTGTAATTTTATAGCGTTACAAGCAACACTTAGCGAAGATTTTCTTGGAAAGTATCAATAACTTCGGAGTGCAGGGGTGGGTCGTAACGCCTGAGTAACCAATGGGCTAGGCAGGGCAGGCAACCGGCACTGACCTGTCGTTCTACCTGACTGGATAACACCCTACTGTTTACCTCATGTCTAGCTGGTTTTACTATCGCTTGTGGCTTAATATTTATTGATAATACTAGCTTCTGCTCGCGTGAAATTTCTTGTTCCCCCATCGCATCGCATTGCCTGCCCGCGCTGTTTATTTTTCGTTCTTTCTGACTGTTTTTCTTTTTGCTCGGCTCCTACGGGCTCTAGCGTGATGTTAAAACATACTTTGCCTATAGCCTTCCTCAAGAATTGAGCTATCAAATGTATAAAGAATTTTTCAAATCCGACTGGTAGTTCTAAACATTACCGCGTTCAAACAAAAAATCTCTTCAGCTTTATTATTAGTAAGTACTTATAGATTTCTCTGCTGTGAATTTGTTTAAAGGACGTTCTCAGTAGGCGGAGGCTCGATTTAAGCCCAGCTAGTGGCACTAGACTTATTATGGGACTAATGAACTAACTAGAACTGCCTCCGGTTAGACTGGAAGCCGACCCCAACATAGTTGGGAAAAGGCTAGACAGATGATGATGAATTAACTAACTAGAAAAGGGACTAACTGGAAAAGAGGGGAATAAAAATCTTAAAGCAACAACGTGTTTATTGACAATAATGAAAGTGATGCTGATAATTCTGGTGATGGCGCCAAACAAGCAGCCGAATTCTGGGCCGAGTCCATTTAGATTGCTGTCGATACGCTATTAAGAAGAAGATGAAAATAAAATTAAAATATCTGCAAACGTCGATTCAATATTGACGTCAATAAATTCAGTTTATAAAAGGGCGTGGCATGGACTGTTTTTCTCTTCCCACACTTTCTTTCTTCAAGTTTTTCAATTAGTTAAATACTTGATACTTCATAGGAAAATATTGTGCGCCATTTATTTATTTGCTTTCACTATTGTATTCCATAACCGTCATTTTATTGTAGATACTTTTGCAGTTGTTGTTGTCATAATTGTTGTTCGTTCACTATTAATCGTACAAAACTGGGTTGTTCCAAAATTATATCCGTCCAAATAAAGCCAGTGAAACGGAAATTTCACTAAAACGAACTTCACTGGCTTGTCGACAATACATTGGGTTACGAACTGAAAATGAAATAGGAAATTCTCGTGGTATATTTAATTAACTGAATGCAGCGCTTCGTGCGATAAATTTAATTACACAAAGCACACACGACCAGGATACATAGTTTTAACCTGATTGCTTTTCCGACACATTGAGTTTTGTCGCTGAAGTATTTTCGTATTAACCCATGGTTATGGCCATAGATATCCGTGGTTTTTTTTTTTTTTTTGGGATGGGAAATCATCAAATGACTCCTCCCGCTCTGGGTGGAGCGGAAGGGAGTGTCAGACTCTTACTGACTAAAACCCACCCATGTTCCTTCCTTCGCCCTTTATGTTCCGGGGTAGCGGTAACCCTTCCGGACAATCCCGCTGCCCCGGCAGGCTTCGGCCCTAAGGGGCCCCGCGAATTATGCTGACATCTCTTTGAGGCGCGCGTGGAACACTTACGCGCCGTCCGGCACGGGCCTGGTCCTGATCGGGCGGTGAGCTACCCATTGCTCTCCGCCCGCAGGCCCGCGCCTACGGTGGCCGGTAGTCTCCAATGGACTCCCGACGCCCGGGGCGTCTCCCGCGGCGGCTGGGACGGGAGGCTCTCTCCCTCATCCGTCCCGCCACCTCCTTCGCTAGCATGACTGCTTCGCAGAAGGAGGCGACTGCCTCCCACTCCCTCTCGCTCCGGACCATGGCTTGCACCAGGGCCGGGCGCGAGAGGCCGCCGCCGCTGCCGATCGCCTCCACGAGGACACGGCGGTGCTCCGCCCAAGCGGGGCAGACCTCCACCGTGTGCTCCACCGTGTCCTCTGGGCGATCCTGGCAATGGTGACACCCGGGCGTTTCCTCCCGCCTGATGATGTGCAGGAACCTCCCGAAGCTTCCGTGTCCGGTGAGGACCTGCGTCAGGTGGTAGGTGAGGGCGCCGTGGCGCCTCTCTAGCCACTCCTCAAAGAGGGGTCTTATTGCCGCTATCGCGGCGTGCCCAGATATCCGTGGTTATGGCGCTTTTGCAAGCATACGGGTTACATTCTTTTTTCAAGATCCTACCTTTGTGCACTTTAACTTATATTATAACAATCAATTTCTGAGGCAGGAAACGCAGTCTTTACTTTTAATAATGAAGTGCAATCAATTCTCTCAGGTAAGTCTTCAGGCAATTTTCTACTTGTTTCATAAAAACATACAATTGCAGCACGCCTTGTTTACAGCGGAAGTGTCTATGTAACTATCTACCTATGTACTTTTCCCCTGTTCATTCTCAGATGGAGTCATATTTCTACCAAGAATTCCGTTCGTCACGCCATCGCTATGGCGCAGGGCGGATTCCATAATTAATTCCACTAATATTATATAGGAGAAAATTGTCTATTTGTTTACTTCAGTGTTCTAGGAAATCTATGAACTAAGTACTTCTGAGATTTAAAGAAAAAATAATAGATGGTTTCTTGAAATCACATCGACATAGTTACGAACTCGTGTCGTGTTTGCATAATAAACAGGTCTTTTTTATGAGAAGAAAAATTTTGAGACACTGAATTTCGTAATGTCAGTATGTTTATCCGAGAAATTCTTGGGAATCACTTAACCGGCCGTGATGTTTGATCTGGTAGCGTTCCAATTGGGTCACAGCAGGCCTGACTACTTCCATACCGCATAGTTACATACTTGTTATTGCAGTGTCTGTAATCTGTTATAATATAATCCGCGTTCAGCCATTCATCACGTCGGAGGTAAACCAATTTGTCTATATCAATATGTATTTAATAATAATTGATTCAGCTTCAGGTGTCTGTTGTATCAGGGGATTAGATATTATGTTGATACGATACGACGGTGGGAGTTTATCTCGGGACGTTATATCTACTGAGATGCTGATATCTACCTACATTATGTAAGAGCTACGTTTACTGTAGTGTCTCTTTAATAATGCCCAGTTGTGTAATGTTCAATTACAACCGTGCGGTTGCACTTACAGATACCTATCTACCTATAAAGCTATAGACTTTTACAAACTGCATGATTGTGTTGGAGTTGACAATCTCTTCGTCAAACATGACGTCACAATACCATGTTTGACAAATACTCCTATTGTTGTTTGTTGTTGTGCTCATCGACTCATCTTTTGATCGCTACCTCTTGCCGAATATGGACCGGGACATTTGGCATTAAACGAGTAAATCATTATGATTCATTTTAGACTTCGAAGTTGAATTTTTACAAAATGATTTTGAAGACGTATTGGGGGAATACAGGCGTGGTGATACGATAAAGGTATTGTTTGTAGTTTTATTAAGGTCAAATGAAATCCTATAGATACTACAAGAAATCAAACAACGTTATAATAAATGATAAATGTCACGCGTCAATCATATTTTTTTTTAAACTAGGTGATGTCGGCGTTTCCTATCCGACTACTCTGAGAAGAAAGGCCGAAACAAACTCAGAGGTCACAGTCTCCTTTAAACACCAGACATAATCTTGTTCAGACCATGTGAAGTCCATGTATGTAGATTTTATGATTTCTTTACGTTTATTCTAAACGAACGTCTTTACATCACACCCGCTATATTGTCACTCTTTTCTTCAAAACCAAAAAAAAACAACCTGCTTCCCCCCCAAACCAACCCCCAACCCCCTCCTAATAAAAATATTTGGCACCTCATTCTAAACTCGATTGACTGGTTGATTGCAACCAAAGTTATTTTATTGCCAGCCTGCACCACATAGGGTCGACTTTAGTAGACAACCTTTACAGTACCTATACTTATTTAACGGAGTACCTATATATGTTAGATATATATAAGCTAAGATATATATTAGATATATTATGTATAATAGATAAGCAAAGTTGGTTACCTACCTATACCTAAGGCAGATCATCATTCTCCTGCCCTTATCCCATTTATTTGGGGTCGGCGCAACATGTATTTTTCTTCCATACTCCTCTATTAGCCGCCATCTCGACAGTCACCCCGTTTCTAACCATATCATCATTCACACAGTCCATCCATAGGCAGATGTGTTAGGTAAATCCGTCAGTAACAAAATGCTTTAGAGGCTTAGAATCGCTGTAGCAAAAACGTATTGAACAAAACGCGATTACACGTCATTCAGCTATCCGCATAATTAACAATTCACCGATAGCAACATTAAAGCCACGTTCACACACATATAATTTCAAACATTTCAGTTACTCTTAATTGAAAGCTTGACAGCCCATCATTTACCTACACCGTGTTCCAACAGCTCTCGGAACACATTCCAGAAACATACAGCTGTTGTATCCACTACATTATAATTATCGTTCTCACTACACGGAAACAGTTCCGATTATCGCCATAAAAAGGCTAGTTATTAGTCGAGCAACAATTGCAACTTATTGCAGTGAAACAATACTTGGTAACCTGCTATTACTCTATACTATCGAATAACCAACGGTTCTAGCTAATTGTAGTCTTGTGTTATGGAATTTCTTAAGAAGTCCACACTTTCTAGGAACGGTTCTAGGTTTCGTGGAACGTAATGCAAAAAGGGTTTCTATTGTTGTGATTTGTCAGAAAAGGCAGACTTAAGGTGGACTTAAGTACCTATAATCTTTTGTGGTAAGACACAGGTATATTCCCGAACTTTATAAAGGCGGAGACTGACTTGCAACGCTTGTTGTAATGTATCATTCAAGGCGAGCTTGGTTACATAACGGTGATACACAAGACCAGGCGAACGTTCGCTCCGAGCAAGTGGGTCGAGCGCGCTGCATTTCTTGTTACAAAACGGCCATACAATAAATGTGACGAACGCACGTTTCGAGCACTTGACTCAAGCGTGGTCCATTTTTATTTAGAATGGCGGGGTTAGAGGTTGTGTGTAGTTCATTTTTTTTTAGTACATAATTGTTTTTGGAACAAGAAAAAAATAAAAACGATATTGAATGACATGCACTGACTTGTTTGTGCTATGTGCTCGCAATGCTCGTACGGAGCAGCTCGGCTCGCTGAACTGACTATAACTGTTACGCGTTTCAAAGGAATTCACGAAAAGGCCGACAGTCGACTAGAAGACCGCCGGGTCTTCTAGTTCGCATCGATGGGCTCGGCTCGCTGCACCGACTACTGTAACGCGTTACAAAAACTCGATACATTACAAACAAACGTTGCAAGTCACTCTCTAACTTTATGCCTTACTCTTCAAAATCGCTTACAGAAGGTGTAAAAATAACCCTTCCAAATACGCGGAAAGCGGTATTTGTTATTTTTCATCGACTTTTGTTCTTATCTCTTCTGTGAAAAACATTAATTAAAAAACTGCCTTGTTTATACCTTTTACTAGGTACCTAGTAACATTTCTTGAAATCGGAAACTTAACTACAGAATAATTTTTTAACCAGTGCGCAAACTGGAACCGTGAATTCAGCATATGATTCTAGAAATGTTGCGTTGATTGTCAGAAAAAAAAAATCTGCTGTATGCTTCATAGTAAAGAGCAATACCTACGTGGTCAAAATATATGGAACAGCAATTTATTTTTTATAACTGACGATTTTTTTAATAATCTAGGGAGTCTACAATCATTTGCTGAAGCCATGGTTACATTCTGCGCACTGGTTAAAAATGTATCCTGTATAATTGTTTAATATTTATAATTGCTAGAACGTGAAGTTTAAAGTGAAGTAAGAAAAACTTTACTGTGGGAGTAAAATCGATCTGCTATTAATTGTTCTCAGAAATGTGGAACTTCATTCCTTCAACAATTTCCAGTGAAGTTTATTTAATTCCTTCCCTTTGCATATCTAACAGCGACGTTTAAAAATAGCAAATGACCTTTTCAGGATTTCCAGAAAATAAAAAGGTGTTGAAGATGTGATCGATAAAAATTAACGTTTTATGACAATTTTTCTTCTAATCTATTTCTATATTAAAGTTATATATATTTAACTATATTTAAGTTTGTTTATATGGTGTACAATTGTACATAATAAAGAGTATTCTATTCTATTCGTTTCGCTTCTCTTGTTTATGGAACTAAAGTAAAATATAATATGCTAGATGTAGAAAATACATGTATAATCAGCCTATAATGTCCCACTGCTGGGACACAGACCTCCTCTCAGTGAAAAGGAGTGGGCCGTAACCTGCCACGCGGGTCCAGAGCGGGTTGGAGGATGTCACATATCTTCGAATTTTTCATTCTTGGACATGCCGGTTTCCTCACTATGTTTTCCTTCACCGTTTTGAGAGCAATGGTGATGAAATAATTTACATAAAGTAAAGCTCCTGTCTGGGTTCGAACCTAATCTAAAACTCGTAAGTCGCGGCCGTAACTTCTAGGCCACCACTGCTCCCGCAGAAAAAACTAGTGGTTACTCAAAGTGGACAAGTGGTGTGATCTAACCGAATCCATCAACATCCACGTTTGAGTGACACTATTTCTATGTTCTTATCCCGTAAATGCTCTCGGAAATATCTAGTGTTCTAAATGAATTCCAAGTTCAATTGTCTTTATGTGTACCGTCCAAAAAAATCCTCTCTAGTTAAATTAAATTACTGTTAGACAGTGGTTTATAGTTTATGTTGTGATAACAACTAATAAACCCCGCATCCCGTTTATAACCAGAGAGAACTTGAGGTTTGCTCTGTTTTGTACCAACAGTATATAAACACTCTAAATAATTGATTAATGCTTTCTCTTGAAAGACATTTTGTCTTTCGGTGAAACAGGTTGAATGATCAAATATTATCAGACTCACAAAGGAGAAAAGGAAACTTTCTTTGTAGGGACTTAGTTAGCTGAAAAGACGCTCTGAATATTGTTTTCGAAACGCTGTATTTGCTGCGATGATAATGAATGAGTGTTTGCTATAACAATATAAAATGAACCTACAATAATATGCTATTAACATCGTAAGGTTGAGTCAATTCAGATAAACTGTGAATGTGGGGCGTCCCTAGATTGCTAAAGACTGAATAATCAAGGAAATCCCAACCGAATGAATTAATTTTACTTACTCTTTACCTAATGTATGTAAAACATATATGTTTTAAGATGTTTGAATATATTAATGGCCCATTAATTATGTATTTATGGAACACAGAAATGTATTACATATCAGATTAAGGAAAATGCTATTCACGAACTCGCGTGATGTATAGGGAATTACTGAATGAATGAATTAAGTTGGGTAAATACTCGTACTGCCGATTTACCGAGTGTTAGAGAAAAACCAAGGATATAAATATTCAATTTCTCGGGAGCTGAATTCCCCACATTGCAACAGATCTTTTTGAAAAATTCCGTTCGTAGTTACTGGCATGGGGAATTTGAACGAATCTAGTGCTGATATTGGCCAGATTTCGACGATCGATAATGGAGCTACGAGTATGTAACTGCGATGTTGGCTCGCGTCAGATCGCGTAGTTTCGTGTCATCGTGTCCAGAATACAGTGATTGTTAATTCATTTGTTGGAAACTGGTTATTGGTTGTGAAACTATGTTGTTGGGTAGGACATCCTGTTTCACTTCATCTGTTAGTTTGGACGGGATGGGGAAGCAAATTGAAGTGGTTCGGAATGCAATTATCCGACAGAACACGGGGCATTTTAAAAAGATTTGTTTGCATGTCAGGCAATGATATTCTAATAAAATATCATTGATGTCAGGTTTAAGAAGATAAAACATTTATTTTTATTTTATATCATTGTTTCTCTCAACCAAAGCACCGGCCATCTAATCTCTTCGCCATCCTTGGTTGACTGGTAGATAATGCCTAAGGCATTAAGTCCGCTATTGTACCTTTTTTGTGTACGAAATTACTGTTTCTGGGTTTTGAAACGAGGTTAGGCAATGAGAATTTGATAGTGCATCAGGTCGGATGGTTATCTAGTCCAATTCTCGAGCTCGATTCCAAAGCTCGAGCGAACCGGACACTACTAACCCAACAAGTTTATTTATAACGAAATATTTCGAGAAAGAAATATTTGTACAGTTTTTTTTATGCTTTGTTTCCAAGGTGTTTATCAAATTACTAAGATTTCTGTTTATACGTTTGCTGTTATACAAACCTCTATTTTTGTATGCGCTTCGACTAAAATGATGTTGATAGCAACGCAATTTCTATTAATTTACATCCTGTCATAATTTACATGAAGTAGGTACCTACTTCATCCTCCATCCACCACCATCCACCATCAGCCATCTTCTTCCTTTTTCTACCTTTTTTTTTTATCTTGTGCACTATATTACAAAGGTACCATTTTTGTAAACCTTTTGCCAACTTTTCGAGAGGTTTGAAGGAAAAAAATTAACAAAACTAGAATCCATCAGAATAGAAACAAGGCCAGATTTTTCTATTGCCCTGGAAAAACCTTATTAAAAGGAAAAAGCCTTTCTGCTACCAAGAAAGGCTTTATCCCTTTAATAAGGTAAACCTCAGTCGTAGAAAGACTATAAGGTAAAATAAATAAATTATTCATGTCTAGGTGTGCCCTCGTGAAAAGATTTTGATATTCGAGTGTTGTTCTACAAGAGGTGGTCGGTTTCTATGACGTTCAGCAAGATCTATAGCTGATAAAAATACTCAAGTAAACGGTTTGTTTGTTTGTTTGAACGCGCGAATCTCTGGAACTACCAGTCGGATTTAAAAAAATATTTTTGTATTTGATAGCCAAATCCTTGAGGAAGGCTATATAATATTTTTGTATTTGATAGCCAAATCCTTGAGGAAGGCTATAAATATTTTTGTATTTGATAGCCAAATCCTTGAGGAAGGCTATATAATTAAAAATTTAGGATCACGCTAGGACTCTTAGAAGCCGAGAAAAGGTAAGAAATAACGTTAACCGTAAATGAAGTAATAGTGCGGGTAGGCGATGCGATGCGACCATAGAACAGATGACGGGGTGGGTCGGGGGAGATAGAAACTTTACGCGGACGAAGTCGCGGGCAGAAGCTAGTTTGTAATATAGCCGTAAAGACATGAGCAACAAGTTCTATCTTTGTAAGTATGCATATAAGAATGTGTGCCAGCACAGGACTAGAACAGCGAAACTTACAAAAAAAGAACTTCCAAGCAAAATGTTTCATGCTGCCGCGATTCCGAAGCATTTCCCGTCGATAAACCCTGGTATGCAGACGTATTTATTTCATTCTTTAACTCGAAAATAACGCTGAAATGATCCAACATTCCTATTACACAAGAACATTAGCCGTGCCTCTTTATACAATGAATAATGCACGCTTTGTTACCAAAGTGTGACTAATGAAGGAGACGTGCATCCACTGGAACCAAGGATTTAAGCGCCGACGGATAAACGGTCACCAACGCTTCGTCGGAAGTACGAAACTAAGTTGTTAGCCGGTTGAGTGAATAAACTCTTTTTCTTACTATCAGTGTTCCGAGTAACGCGGTAATGAAGGGTCTAATTACCAGCAGTTCGCAGTAAGACTGGCGGCCTCTCTGAGGTACGACTCGTAATTACTGCCCGTTCGAATGTACCGTGTTTCGGGGAATCAGCGCCGCTTGTAATACACGCTAAAAATTGCAATTACAAAGTAGTGACACTTAACTATTTGCAGAAAATGGAATAATTAAGTCTTTAGCTGAAGACCGTGAACATTCCGGTAGATGGCGCTGTGGAAATGGATTTTTTGTAGTGATAAATGATTTTATTTCTGTAAGTATGTTTGTACAAACATTTTTACACGTCAATAATATTTTTAAAACTAGAAGAAAGGCAGAAACAAACTCAGAGGTCACAGTATCTTTTAAAGTCTAGACATAACCTCAAATCAAAATCATGTAAAGACCATGTAGATTGGTGTCTGTAAGGGTCTTTTGAGGAAAGAACCACAAAGATTGAGTGGACCTGTCCAGTCAGTGAACGCAGTTGTTAGTAATCATGCAGCTCAACTCAGAACTTAAGGAGCTCAACGATTCGACGAACAGTACCAGAGGACGGACATTTGGGTAGGCCACATAAATGACTCAAACTTTTGGCAGTTTAAGTATAATTAAAACTTTTACTATTTGTTGTTATAGCGGCAACAGATATACATTTATTTATGTGGGTCTGCCGGCTTTCTTGGCGTCTGCGCATGGGGTTGCCAACTTAGTCACTGTATTACTCAAAACTAATGGTGACGGGGGGGAAGCATGCCTTTTGTGTCGGATGCTGTGTCAGCTTGGTTGACTCTCAACCCGGATGCAACGATCCCCGAGGCAACACACGTTCAGCGGGCGTGGGATGAGATGGGGGTGGGGCTGCTCCAAGAGCGGTTGTTAGAGGGTGCGTCAGGAGTAGTTAAGGCTAGACTTCGAGCAGTTTCGCAACCCGAGTCCGGGGCGTGGTTACAGGCGATTCCTTCGCCTCACCTGGGCACTCTACTGGACGATGACTCTTTGCGTGTGGCGGTGGCTCTCCGCCTGGGCTGTAAGGTGTGCGAACCCCACATATGCACCTGCGGTTCCATGGTGGAGGCCGATGGCCATCATGCACTGAGTTGTCGGCGTTGCACAGGGAGGTTCCCGCGTCACCATGCCCTGAATGACATAGTCCGTAGAGCCCTTATATCGGCTAACGTCCCCTGCGTGCTTGTACCAACAGGTCTTAGCAGGTGTGATGGTAAGAGGCCAGATGGGCTGATTCTAGTGTCATGGAAGAACGGGAAGTGCCTGATCTGGGACGCAACTTGCGTCAGCACTGTCGCTGCCAGTCACCTGAGTCGCACCGCGCACACTGCCTCTGCCGCAGCTGAAGACGCCTGCTCTGTAAAAAGGCTCAAGTACGCTTCCTTGGAGCAACCTTACTATTTTGTGCCGGTAGCTGTGGAGACCCTGGGTTGTTGGAGTAAGGCAGCGAAGGTTTTTGTGGCGGAATTGGGCCGTAAGCTTAGGGAGGCAATCGGTGACTCCCGCTCTGGGTCGTTCTTGGTGCAAAGGTTGGCCATCGCTATTCAGCGAGGCAATGCGGCGAGTGTTATGGGCACCTTTGCGCCGGGTGCGATCAGGGGCAGGTTGTTTTGTGACCTTTGACTGTGTATTTCAACACTATCATTTTGTTGTTTTGTTTTTTGTTTATTTATATGTAACACAATTGACGAATAAATTACCTATGTTTTTAAATTTATTTATATATTTTATAACAGCTTAAACTATCATTACAGGGTTTACCCTTATGCGACAGTTCAGAACTTAAACTAATAACCTATACTAATAACCAAAACTTACAATAACCAAATTAGAAAAATTAAAACCAACAACATTATTAAATTATTACACCATTAAAAACACAAAACATAGTTTTAATAACTTACATCACATAGTACAAACATAAACACAAACATGCTTTACTGACATCAAGAAAAAAATAAAAAATAGAAAAAAAAATTAAGAATATAATTTCCTGTACAAATGACGCGTGAATTTGTTCTGAACGCGCTCCAACATTACAGAGTACTTTGCTTCATGTGGAGCCCATATGACCGCACTATGTTCCAGATGACTCCTGACTCTGACTAGTGCATCATACAGGACCCTTACTGCTTACATTACTTAGGTACATCATCTGTGAAAAGTTCATGAGATACAGCCTGGTGTCTTGGAGTCTTATTAATAGGGTCCCGTTTTTACACTTTTGGTACGGAACCCTAAAAAAAAAGTAGTGATAGTTATGCTGGTTCACATTGTGGTATTCGACACGCTAAGAAGAATATTGTGGTTTTACAAGTTGGGATCTCCGGAGTCTATGTATTGTTTCACTTAAAATGTTTCTCTTGGGAAATACGTTAATGAATAGTAACATTTAGCTCCGATTCTCGGTTTGAGCAGATAATGATGACTGAGCCGTTTTCTTTCGTGTCGCCGAAATCCCCACTACGTCATCTTGTCTAGTTTTTTATTGGTAAAGTCAGGACTGGATATAAATCTCTAACACAGCAATTAAAGAGTCATAAGGCGGGTATAATATGTTTTTTCTATGTGATAATAAGCAACCGCTACGGTCTAGGATAAGAGCAGGTACAACGTGCGTATTTTTTGTTATGTATTTTTGTGGTGTACAGTAGCGGACAAAAGTGGAGTGACATTCTTACAAAGCAATAGATTGACACTTTTGTTTAACTTAAGACCTTCTTCTAATGAGTAATTTCTATACTGTAGACACACATTCGTTTGCAACTGATTGTATTTCATAAATTCAACCATTAGGGTATATGGCATGATAGCTTGGCGGTTTTCATGTTTGCGTCAACCACATCTTTTAATTGTGCGCATAAAAAACGCCTTTAACTATTAACCGTAAGAAGGCTGTAAGGACATTTTTCGCTTGAATTGTTTACTTTTCTTGTAATAATAGTTTGTAAAATGGTAGTTTAGTGCTTGCAGGTAGTGACAGGAATAAACTAATATTTATCTTCTGTCAAAATAAAAAGAAAAAGATGCACTGAACTTAAATTTAGTTAAGTTTGTGAACAAGGGAATCAGCGCCATTGGCAAAAAGTAGTACCACTGAGTAATTTAATTGTATTGTGGCAAGGAGTCCGCACTTTTTTATTTACGTGTGTAGATTTGCTAGTTGTGGTTTGTTAGAGTAGTACACACAGTAGTAATTAAAGCACAATAATTATTATTATATCACTAAGATACAATATTTTAAGTCTAATGGTCGTAGTTCACTGCCCTGTTTTATTTCAATAAATTGTTCTTTATGAGAAAATAAAAGGTTTTAACTATAAGTTTATTTATTTCTAGTTTATAAAATTATAACGAATAAACATTTTGAAATCACTTATAAAACATTTTTATTTTAACCCTATATTTCAATAACAGTATAATTATAAAAACTAAATAATTATTACATTATTATTCTCGTTTATCGTATATTATAAAAAAAAACCTATAAAAAATATTGTTGGAAAAGAAAAATAAAAGTCCCATCTCCAGATTGGAACCCAGACCTATGCGTTCAATAATCCAATATGTAAGACTACCAGCTATTGTTGATGTAACGATTTTAATTTTAGCAATGGTAAGAACCAACCAAGGTCATACGTAATTAATTAGTCTGTGTGTAAAAGCAATGGTATGTTTTTTGTTTCATTCGACGCCCAAGCCAGTCTTCATTACCGCGTGTTCACAGCAATACAGTCCTTAAGTGATAATGCATTAATGACCGCTTAAACACTAAATAAATAAACGCGATAACTTACAAAGCAAGAGGGAACATGCATCTTCTGAGCACGTTCATTCCATCGTAGACCTCATCCATCGGGGTTTCCATCAAGCGAGTTCGAGATCAAGAGCACTCCAATTTAGGCTATTAAAAAAAACGGCAACAGCAAAATAATGTAGGTATGTACCTATAAAAGTCTTCCTCCAGACAGAATTTCAGCCATGGCGACCTGGGTGCACCGACATGGGTCCTGCTCGGCTGGGCTGTTGCTAAGAAATTACTAATGGAAAACCCAATAACACTTTGCCCGATACGGGAATCGAACCCAGGACCCCAAGCTCAGCAGAGGCGCTTGCGAGCACGAAACCAACGGGGCAGTCAAAATGTAATGAGTACTTACGTGGATGCTAAAGGCAACGTTAAGTACCTATATCGTTTATAAAAATTAAGTCGAAAGTCGTATATTCATCGACATTGAGTTAATTTTTAGGGTTCCGTACCTCAGAAGGAAAAACGGAACCCTTATTAGAACACTTCGTTGTCCATCTGTCTGCCCGTCGGTCTGTTAACGACGGGCAGACAGACGGACAACGAAGTGATCAGGATCGCGTAGAGTTATCAAGTTGAAATTAATATCAAATACTCAGGACTGCAATCCCTAGAAGCAATGAAAAAATCAAACCAAATCATACAGTTTATTTGTGATACAAAGTTCTAAGTAAACGCAATCAAAAGATACGGGCGTTTATGTTCCGTTTATGCCGCATATTTTGACACTCGCAAGGTAATCAAAACGTATAGGTTACTTCCCGTTGACCTAGAATCATGAAATTGGGCAAGAAGCAATATCATGTAGCACAAGTAAAGGAAAAAATCTGAAAACCGTAAATTTGTAATTACATACCTAGTACGGAACCCTCGGTGCGCGAGTCCGACTCGCATTTGACCGGTTTTTTGTACTAAACCATACCTGGGTACCATCTGGTTATGGAGATTCACCTTTAACCAGTCCACTGTAAAGCATGAGCAGCTTACTAGTGATCCTAATCCTTCTTTACAGAACCCTGAAAACCCCTTTTGTATTCGAAATACAAGGGGTATTTCGAACTTTATTTTGCGATAATAGCGAACGGTTCGCCAGCTGCTTTGAAGAGGACTATCTGGAGAAGAAAAGCCTTTGTTATCTCCCCTTTGTAACATTATATTAAATCGGTAATAGAAACAGGGAGAGCGGAAGTATTTCTGGAGAGAGGGAGTATTTCTGTGTGATCAAAGGAAAACCAATATGATTATATGAACCAGTCGTGTCGAATGGTACAATAGGTTTTCGATAGCAATAAATATTCAATATTTCGTCAAACGTATTTTCACAAATGGATCAGTGCAATCCTTGATATGCTCTGAAAGATATGTGATTTGATTTGATAATCAAATCAAAAGTCATTTATTAAAACTAGGCAGAGAATCAGCGCGAAATTACGCTAAATAAAAGACAGTCTCCAAAAGACCGTCCTTCACCACTTCCTAGTGTTTAAGCTGGGAAGAAAAAGTGGCGCAACAAGCTCCCCAGCATAATCAGCCTATGATGTGCACTGCTGACACACAGGCCTCCTCTAAGTCAGAGGGAGTTGGCCGTGATCCACCACGCGGGCCCAGTTCGGTTTGGTAGATGTTACATGTCTTCGAATTTTTGGTTTTAAGACATGCCGGTTTCCTCACGATGTTTTCTTTCATCGTTTTGAGAGCAGTGGTGATGAAATAATTTACACAAACTACAGCGCCTGTCTGGGTTCGAACCTACGATCTACAACTTGTAAGTCCCGGTCGTTACCGCTGGGCCACCACTGCTCTCCCTAGCAGATCAGAAATATTAATTTCCCAAGAAATGTGAATTCTGAATTTCAATGTTACAATAGTATGATAGCGGCTCTGGTCTCTCCTTTCCTCCCAAGATAGTTTGCTGTAGAGTAGGCAATCAATCGATGACCGTTGGGGTTGACGTGTTCTTGAGTGGAAACCGCCAATCGGCAAACGTCAGTAGGACGACTTCAGGCTAGGTGGAGCGACGATCTTCGCAGGGTGGCTGGTAGCAGCTGGATGAGAGTTGCCAAGAATCGAGTTGAATGGCTTGCAGTAGGAGAGGGCTATATCCAACAGTGGACTGCTATAGGCTGCTGATGGTGATGATGGTGAGAGCAGGACATTAGATAGCCGGCATGGCAAACTTTCAAATGTCCTCTTCGTAACAAAGTTATATAATAGGAAAGGATATAATCCTCCGTTCTCCCCAGATGGAGGATTTGCCTAAGGAAAAACAAAAGTACCTAGGTACTCTACAACTACTGTCCTTTGTTACGTAAGCCATATTGTATGTAAAATATATTCATGTCTTTTTTATGGTGTAAGCAGAAACACCTTGATTCGAGGGACAATAATTGTGGTTTGGCGAACGTTTGGCATGATTCCATATTGAACGGACAATGCTAAGTTCTAAGAAATATTGCCCGTATGGTATTGCGTTGGAATTTTATTGTTATTTGGCACTCGAGTCTATTTACTCAATATTTAGTTGTATCAGGAATTAGAATATAACTACATACATAACTCTCGGAATGAAAATTCCTGGGAAATTGAATAAAAAATTACCAGAGCTGATCCGACAGACGTTGTCTGGTCAAAATTTCAATAGTTTATACTAAAATCCCAAGGGAAAAGCACGTCTCGTATGTCTGAATTTGAAAATCATAAAGCCTATGTGTTATAAATTTTGCCTTAGGCATTATACATAACAGCGACAGTATGTAAACGGACGGCTCCGTATGTATAACGACGAATTCTAATTCTTCTTTCCAGCGAAAGCACTAGGAAGTGGTGAAGAGCGGGCGTTATGGGGGACTTACTTATGTAATTTTGATGTCGAAAAGTGCAGATTCTCAGCCTAATTTGAATAAACGACTTTTGATTTGATTTAATTTGATGCAATCTGCCTTCGACATATACATGTCAAATTAAATTAACTAGCGAAACTCCCCAGACGTGATGGGTATCGATATCTAAACTCGGTAACAAAAAAGGAAAAAATTTGTTGGATGTTTTTGGGTGCCAACGACCGCTGGTAGTGTTGCTAGTTGAAGTTTGAGTTGAGAAAATCGGTTTGCTTTTTTTTTCATCACGTCTGTGAAGTTTACACAAAAAAATAACTGATGATATTCCATGTTTTCACAAACTGCGGTCATGAAAATTCCTTGCTTCATAATTGATTAGCTATTAGGACGTCTAAAGTCTATTCAAATTGTTGATAATTCAAGATAAACAAATATCAACTTTATTTTAAAGGTAACTAATTTGATTTCAGAGTACTACTAAACTACTAAACAGCACTATTAAAAAAGTTATAAAAATGTTTGAAGTTGTAGCGTAAACTGAACTTTATTGTGTAGGAATTTAAGTTATTTTTCCATAAACTCATATGTGTTTACATTTTTGGCAAATAAATCGCGAAGCAGTATTATACCTCCTACGACAACCGGTCGACGTCAACGTCCTACGTCTTTCTTTGTATAATAAGGCAAAACAGGCTAATGGCTCATCAATGGGTGTCACCTATACAAATCCCCTTAATACGTTACGTAATGGGATAGAAAATAGGATTAGATATAATTTCATCCCCTATTGTTCTTCACTCATCTGCCAAGCATGATTCGCAAATAAACAGCCGGTGGAACAGCACTTACCTCGATGGTATTTTCCTTTCATATAGAACCATACACGTTGTTTGTATAATGACTTTCAGCTGGGTAATTGCGTAACACAGTAACGGCTTTCATTTTGACACTTTAACAACATTCATTGCGTTATTTACGTTGTTGAGCGGACAAATTTTTCGAACATAAGAAGCAGTGGATAAGCAGTATCCTTCAAAATGTGTGTTAACTGAAGTTAGTTAGTGTAACTTTCTGACTAACTGACCGACTATTTAATTTTGACAATTCAAAAGTACCTGTAAAATTGTATAATTAAAATATGTGTTTTGAGTTTTTTTTTTGAGTTATCTACGTAAATAAGGTGCTGGAACGTATAAAATTATAATGAGATTTTTTTTTGTATTTATATATTCTAGGTTTTGTATAGCTATGATAGCCAAGGTCGGACAACGTATTTTTGACTTTTTGAGCGAATCTTTTTCCTCAATTATCATTTTTACGAAACACTTCAAACTGGTTAGGGACCACTTTTTTGTTAATGAACGAGATTTTCTTTCCTCCAAATGTTTATGGAATTCACAACCGTCGTTATTTTTTAAACCTAATTTACATAACAGTGGTGATGGCGCCAAACAAGTGGCCGAATTCTGGGCCGAGCCCATTTAGATTGCTATCGACACTCTATGAAGAAGATAACAGTTATGTAAATTGCAGTTGTTGAGCAGTGGTGGCCCAGTAGTACGGCCCCTACTTACGAATTGTAGGTCGTAGGTTCGAACCTACTACTGTTTTTTTTTATGTTCTGTGGTTCGAACCCCAGACAGGCGCTTAACTCTGTGTAAATTATTCCATCACCACTGCTCTCAAAACCGTGAAAAGATCGTGAGGAAACCGGCATGTCCTTAAACCAAAAATTCGAAGACATGTGACATCTACCAACCCGCACTGGGCCCGCGTCATGGATTACGGTCCACAAACTATTAGGAACATTCAATAAAACGTAACACGAATTGAACGTGAAGCTTATATAGCCACATTAGCCACTAAATCCAGTTACATATTACGTGGACATAGTTATTAATAACCTTGCAAATTGGCAGCTTAATAACCGAGGTGCTGATTACTCACGTAGATGTGGAGCACCACATGATTGACTATGCTCTAAGGTCATTAATATAACGCCGAAGCCAGCGGGGTAATTGCGTTTTAATCAGCCTATAATTTACCCACTGCTGGGACACAGACCTCTTCTCGGTGAGAGGGAGAGGGCCGTAATCTACCACGCGGGCTCAGTGTGTCAGTGCGGGTTCGTAGATGTCACATGTCTTCGAATGTTTGGTTCATAGTCCACCTAGAAAACATAATATGCACTTTCTGGTGGACTAGGCGGGTGGACCATGGGCAAAACACGATAAAATTATGCAACCCGAAAAATGTCAATTTGTTTAAAAAATAATTTCCCTGGCTCTACATGGTATCTATTTATTTATTAATAGGTTACCAATTACAATTTACAAGCTAACACTAAAATAACCTTCACCGTTTTGAGAGGAAACATCGAAGGAACATCGTGAGGAAACCGGCATGTCCTAGGACCAAAACTTCGAAGACATCTGCCAACCCGCACTGGGCCCGCGCGGTAGAACGCGTGGTTACGGCCCTTTCCCTCTCACCGAGAGGAGGCCTGTGTCCCAGCAGTGGGAACATTATAGGCTGATTATGTTATGTACTAAAATAACAAAATTATATCCTAAATTGAGTAAAATTATTATTACGTCAAAATAACGATATTATCCTTCAAGTTTATTTAACTACATACGTTCCTTTTAAAATCTTTTTCTAGGACCTACCTACCTTCTTTGGGATCTTATTATCTTAAAGAAAATTCGAAGAAATCATGATTGCTTTTGGAACTTTACGAGAAACATACTGAAGACATCTTGTATGTATATCGTTGTTTAAATGAATATAAAAGACAGGTTCTGCCCGCGACTTTATCCGCGTGAAATTTCTTGTCGCTCGCGCTATTACTTCGTTTTCTCTTAGCCTTTTTTTCTTTTTACTAGGCTCTTATGGATTGTAACGTCATGTCAAATAGCCTACAGCCTTCCTCAAGAATTGGGTTATCAAATGCAAAGAACTTTTCACATCCGACACGTAGTTCCAGAGATTATCGCGTTCAAAACAAACTAACTCTTCAGCTTTATTGTATTAACAATACTAACTGTCTCTCTGTCTCTATCCCGTGGGGAGTATCGGGTTAAAAAGTATCCTATGTCCTAATCCAGATCATGGTCTACCCATGTGCCAAATTTCATCTAAATCCGTTCAGCCGTTTTAGCGTGAAAGCGTAACAAACAAACAGAAAAAATCAAATCTTTTCTCTGTATAATATTCAGTTTAGATAACTATAGAAAATAGACGCATGTTTTTTCTACCACAAATGTATAGATGATAAATCGGTGAGTTTATTGGATTTCCTTTTAGGTTTTTTATGTATTTCTATAGGTGCATAGAGTGATGTGTCTCGACAAAGAAAGGTCCCTAAACGTGGGAGGTGTGAAAGCCTCTTATCTATGGCATAAAGAAAGGTTACCTCGGAATAAAATTTGTTCAGCACTTTTTGAGATTAGTACTTTCAATCTGACGCGATGACTTGCTGACTTCATGCCGTCGTAGTTATACGAAACAGCGGGGTAATTGATCGCAGTGCCTTTCATTTTGACATCAATTGCTATGAAGCAATAGATGAACGACGTAGCTCACAGAATAAGCAAGCTGAAGTGGCAATGGGTCGGTCTTATTAGCCGTAGAACCGATGTCCGTTGGGGAAGACGTGTTCTTGAGTGGAGACCGCGAATCGGCAAACGTAATGTAGGACGCTCGCAACGCCCTCAGGCTAGGTGGAGCGACGATCTTCGCAGGGTGGCTCGCAGCAGATTTTTTTTTTAAAAAAACGTTGTCCCGCACTAGGAATTTCTCCGGTATCGTGGGTGCGCTTACAAACATTTAAACTCACATACACAAACAGCCAGACCCGGAACAACTACTTTTAGGTCATACAAATATTTGTTCCGTGTGGGAATCGAACCCGCGACACGCAGCGTAGTAGTCAATCGCTTATCCACTGCGCCAACCGTGCTGTCGAGCAAATAGATAAGAGTTGTCGAGAATCGAGCTAAATGGTGTGGAATTGGAGAGCCTATGTCCACCAATAAATTTTTCATCCATCCATCATCATGAATGGATGAAAAATTCGTCTGCTCAAATAACGCAATGAACGTGGATGAACTATCAAAATGAAAGGCATTGCCATCGGTTGCCATTTTAGGTGAGTACGTACAGACGCCAGCACACCATAGCTTGATGTGCTGGCGTCTGTATACGTACGTACAAACTATCGCAAATGAAATCACTTTAGTTGGTACAGACGCGAGCAGATCAAGCTACTACAATCTGTCAAATTTCTTTAGTAGATTTTCAACTTTATTGCTAAAGCATTAAGGTTTAAGGTTGATTGGGAAAATTTGCAGTTTCGAGTAGCTTGATGTGCTGGCGTCTGTACAACGTTTGCCTCTAAGAGCGGTGGCCGTCACATGCGGCCGTAATGTCCAAATACAGAGCGTTTTTTGACACCTCAATGTCAATTACTGGTGAAAATGACAGATTTCCATGACGTCTGTTATAAACATGACGGAAACGCTCTTCTAAGGCAATTATCACACTGCCACGCATCACGCTGCATGTTGCGTGTCAACGCACTGAATGAACGCGCGTGGATGCATTTTCTGTGTGTTGGACTGTGCGTGTTTTCTATACAAACGGAGATACTTACAAGCAACGTTAAAACACGCATTCACGCACTAAGCTGCGTGGTGCGTGACAGTGTGTTAATCGCCTAAGAAGCCGAACCATTACGCAATTACCCGGAATTCAAAACCGCTCTCTGAAGTGGTCGTTAACGATGTGCTAAACAATCTGTTTCAAAATGTTTTTTCATAAAGATAATATTTGCTTAGTCACTTTTCCGTGAAGTGTGACGTGCATTACTACGCTTTTGATAAAATGGCACCTATCTACCTATAATCCGTTCACAGTAATTTTACCTCTGAATTTGCATCACTGTCAAAATCACAATGATCTTTATAATCGTTTAATAAGGTTGCTATTCGTTTGCTGCTGTCAGAGCTAAAATAATTATGAATGTGTAGGTACACTCATCTATCAAAATTAAGGAATCAAGATTCATATCAATACAATAATATTTAAAGTCAATAAAGTAGGTTATTATAAATAATGTTGTCTCTGAAAAATACTCTGTGCAAAAGCAATTTATATGAATGAAAGCAATTCACTTTTACAACAAAAGTGAAATGCTTTCGTTCATATAAATTGTTTATTCATCTATTCATGATGTGTGGAGCAAAATAAATACCTTCAATAAAATGATTATGTTATTGAACCAAAAATAAACAAACAAAAACAAATAATAAGTAGGTAATAAGTAAAGTAAATAATAAGTCTAAATCAATTTTTTCTTGGGTTCGGCGTAGCAACGTTTCTTTCTTCTTCCATAAATTATTTATTCGCTATCACAGCATTATCCTCTTTCTAGATATGTATCATCTTTCACACTATCCAACCGTCGCTTCTTTGGTATTTCCCTACATTTTCCTCACGGCATGAGGAAAGATAGATTTCCGTCTTAAGCTACGGTTTCCAAGAAGAGCGGTGGCCGTCACATAACGGCCGCTGAGACGGCCGTCATAAGATTTGTGGCACCGGGTTTTGACTTCAATAAAAAAATCAACTCATCCTATCGCTGTCCATTGCTGGTCATAGGCCTTTCCCAGGCTGTGCCACAACACCCTTTCCTCCACCTTCCGCATCCAGTTTGACCCAGCCACCTATTTAATGTCGTCGGTCCATGTAGCTGGGGGGCTTCCCACACTACACTTGCCGATACGCGGTCTCCACTCCAGGACTCGTCTCTGATCCACCGGCCATCGGTCCTTCTACAAACATGGTCGGCTTACTTCAGCTTGCTTACTCTGCAGTCAAAATCAAAAGTCGTTTTAAATTCAAATTAGGCTGAGAATCAGCACTTTTCGAACGTCAAAATTACATAAGACAGTCCCCTAAAACGCCCGCCCTTCACCACTTCCTAATGCTTTCGCTGGGAAGAAAAAGTGTCGCAACAAACTCCCCAGAAGCACAGCTGTCTGTTCAGTTACAAAAATTGCTTCAATACATTAGTATGAAGGTATATATATTAGGTATGCAAAGTAATTAACACAACGAGACACAGAACATTACATTAAATTATTTGCCAAACAACTGTGTTGTCTTTGGAAACACTGACTTTAACGTGGCTAAATCCATTCCGACGTCATTAATTTTACCGTTAAGATTCTTAAATTACGAAGGTACTCATGAGTAATCGACTGTGTCAGACTCAGTGATTTGACGCACCATGTTTGATTTGCATATTTTACCTACTAACAATACCTACAACATCAAGATACGGTTGTTGCCCACGTCATTGCAACAAGAGGAAGGAGAGACGGCGCGGCGTGCTTGCAAAATGACGACATCATTACTCCACATTACATGCTTAGGTACAATAAAAACTTATGATGTAAACAGTGGTGTTAGTAATATATGTTATGAAATTTGCGATAAAAGATTGATGACTTTCCGATTGCTGAAAATCATTGAGATTTTAAACTAGTGTCGAAACTCGTCAGGTTTCATTGACCGGCCTTGGCTGCGGAACACTGCCCAAATATTTGACATTTATACTAATTAACGTTATATTCATTACTTAGGTAATTCCCACTCACTGGGCCAAAATAATGTAGGCAGGTATGTTTTACTGATCAAACTAAACAATGTTAGTAATATTTGTATTTAGGGAAGGCTCGTCAAGATCTATGTTCAACTATAGAAGTATTTCGGCTGATATCATGATAGTGTAAGAAAATGTTTGAAAATTTAAAACAGTATCCATGGAGTTTCTTACTCGTTCTTCTTCATGCACAACCTACTACGCTTTGGATTTGGTAGCTAGCTTCATATTTCTGACTGACCGACTCCTTGACAATTCAAAAGTGGTGTCTGTAAATGGTTTAAGTAATTGAAATAAATGCTTTGAGTTTTATGATGACGTACCTATATACAGCTTGTGCTAAAACGAAAAACATACAGACAATAAAAGAGAGCATTTATAATCATCGCATCGCAATACATAAGTATTTACGCGTAACCAATCCATAAAATATTTAAATTCATCTGCATAATCTTGAGATATTATTAATTCTTGGAACGAAGAACTAAATAACACAGTATCAGTATCTCGTGTCGTAATTGAGTACACAATGAATATCCGTTTTTATGTCCAAATTCGACGTCTAATCGACACTCGTTCATTAACATGATATTATTGTTTCTGAGAAGTGTCGATATATTGGCTTGATACTTGGTATTAATGCTATATATGTATATACTATATCTTATCATAATAGCTATTCTCAGAATGGTCCATTCAATATTGTTCTCTTTATTGACTGTGATAATGAATTCCGAGGAACGCCAAATCTCTATTTTACGATTGTTGATTATATTTTTAATTAAGTTAAAATAATCTGTAGATTAATTTAATTGCGGTCGCGGTTAGATGTCGTGTTTTTTCGAATACAATTTAATATTTATCAACTTTCTCTTCAAAGTGTTTCTGTGATTTTAATTCGGGTTGGCTTTTTTCATTTTCAATTTAATTATGATCACACCTGCATTCCCTATAAAGCTGTCTAAGCAAAGTTAATAAAATTTACATGGGACTCCTTTTTTTTTCCGGATAGGAAATCATCACATGACCCCTCCCGCTCTGGGTGGAGCGGAAGGGAGTGTCAGACTCTTACTGACTAAAACCCGCCCATGTTCCTTCCTTCGCCCTTTTTGTTCCGGGGTAGCGGTAACCCTTTCGGACAATCCCGCTGACCCGGCAGGCTACATGGGACTCCTGAGGCAGCCGTATTGTGCGCACGAGTCGTCGTCGTCGTCGTCGTCTTATAGCTATAAATTTCAAATATAAGCTGATTCCTCGTTGTACGAAAAGCTTATACAAGGCGAGGTCAGCTAATACTGGAAAAGTACCTATATATTTAAAGTATTTATTTATTCGCTTTAAATTCATGTGTGGCCTACTTTTCGAACGAATCGGTAAATAATTATAATCTGCATAGGTCGACGGAATAATTACTCGTTCCGATAGATTCATGAATATCAGACGAATAATAATTAATAATAATAATTTATTGAAACCCAAACTCAGTTTACAGAAACTCTGTGTTCGATAACCACCGCAATATATTGTGTCGCAGTCATTAACGTCCACCTTCAAAAAGTCGAGACAAAAGTAAAACTAAAAGACTAAAAACTAAAACTAAACAAATCTTAGAACTTAAAACTAAAGCAACAATATTTCGACTATGTATTTTTATGTGAGATTGTGTGTTTGTTGTGTATGTTTTGTGCGTGTAGTGTATATGTGTGTCTGTGAGGGTGTGTGTGAGTGTGTGGGAGTGAGGCGCCCGTTTGTGCAGGGGGGGGGGATATTCATTTAAAACTAATTTACATTCGAATTCATAAATATTATAGAATCCTTTTCATGTTAACGCATGATTTTCACGTAGGCCCACATTCCATAACGCTTACAGGCTCGAAATGGAAATTACAACCGCATTGCTAATTGCGTAACACACTTTCAATCACAATCTGAATCGTTTTGAAGGATATTGCTAAACCATTGCTTCATATGTTCGAAAGAAAAATCTGCACAACAACGTAAATAACACAATGGATGAAGTAGAACTGTCAAAATGCAAGCCATTGCTACTGTTATACTTTGTCCACTAGGTTAACCGTTTTTTGACAGATCAAACTAGTGAGCAATTATATATTTTTTGTATCAAAACTGACACACGTCACACAAGTCAAGTCATAAATAATTCAATAAGATTAAGCAGTTTATATATTTATATTATTACGCATTTTAAAGTTAACTGTTACGTAATCTGTTAACCTAGTGGATAGAGTATAGTGTGGTACGCAATTACCCCACTTCATGCATTCTGTTTGATTATAGTCAAGGGCGGATTCAGGGTGGGTGGCACAGCGGCACGTGTAAACGGGATCTTTATTTAGATAAAACGGGAGATTAATACGATATCGCTTTGATAACATTAATTTCGTGCGTGCTCGTTTTCTACATACTTACCCGTCGTTTCGAGTAAATGGATCAATATCCAATCCGATTGGATCGGGATAACGAGAAAACGTTTGGGCTGGCGCGCTTGTTTCCTTTGTTTACCGACTTTCGCACTTTTCCGCACTCCGTAACATTTCCAATCAAGGTGATCGTTTTGAAATGCTTTGCTTAAAAAACATGTAGGAATTTACTAAACTTCATAGGTCGCTGCAATTCAGAGAAAATGATTTGGGTAAATAAGAAATTATTTTATTACCTACACCGCCTGAAACAAAGCCCCTAGACTAATTCAGGGCAAAAGGACGCTCTTTTAGGGTTCCGTACCTCAAAAGGAAAAACGGAACCCTTATAAGATCACTTCGTTGTCCGTCTGTCTTTCCGTCTGTCAAGACCCTTTTTTCTCAGGAACGCGTGGAGTTATCAATCTGAAATTAATATCAAATACTCAGGGCTGCAATCCCTTAAAGCAGTGAAAAAAATAAATTTTTAAGTCAACGCAATCAAAAGATACGGGCGTTTATGTTCCGTTTATGCAATTTATAAGGAACCCTCTGTGCGCGAGTCCGACTCGCACTTGACCGGTTTTTTGTTACTAACTCTACTAGCTTCTTGCTAATCGTCAGCGGTGGGGCAGATGCCTCATGTAGGTATAATACCTGATTAAATCCTACCTGCACTTGTCATTCCAAAAGCATTTTCACATTCTGCTCCGAACGTAACCCGACATTGCACGAGCGCGGCGAAGGTTGCAGCTTCGACACAGGCATTTTCATATTCAGGCTTCACTATATTACGGAGGTACAAGAGTTTGCGAATACCGACGCTTGTCGCACCAAGATTCAATATGAGCCAATTCTACGCCGTATTGTGAAGCACGATGGCTCAAACTGTCATAAAATATTATATACTAAAAATATATTACTATTTGCAGAGCCAACTTAAGCCATTATATTAGCTTTTATAGATAAATAATGAATAAAAACTTTATTCAGTTCGGAAAACACGGTCCGATGTTTAAAAAAAAAACTAGTAGCAGATTACAAGGAGCCTTAGGTGCTAGATTTTTACATAGGCCCTGGACCCCACACTATTCATATAAGGGAGTTAATTATCATCTTTCTTCTATAACTCGGATAGAAAAGGTGCAAGAGCAATCGAAACAAAAAAGAAAATGACGCGTCTATTTTCGGTAAATCATGTCGCAATGGAAAAAAACAGAAAAAGAACAAGTTGGGGAAAATAAAAAGCTTCACATCCACGCAAGACGGCCATCGCTCAACATAATGCTGTGAGTGTTGTGACCCTATGCGAGACATGGCGTTGACGTGACGACGTCAACCGGTGCAGCATAAAACGAGCTGAATAATGCAAATGTTTTCTCAACGTGTTTAGTCAGCGCCTGACGTAAATTGACGTATTTTTAGTAGCGATGTTTTTAATCACATCTTAATTTGACAGGACTAAACTAATATTTATCTTCTGTCCTTTTCTTAATGAAATAGAAAGAAAAAGATGCACTGAACTTAAATTTAGTTTAGTTTGTGAACAAGGGAATCGGCGCCATTGATGATAAAGCTAAAGAATGTAGGAAATACGCTTTTAAAAATAGAGGACACCCTGGAAAACTGTTTTATGGTAGAATTTAAGGGAGATGCGCTAGGTAGCCCGCGAAAATAATAGTCCCATTGAATGACTATTTTGAAATATTAATCAATGGGATTATATAAACCTAGAGGGTTATATTAATGATTATAATTCTGTAAATCCACTTGTTACGCTCGCGAATCATATTTTAAACAACATACAACCGGACCCTAATTACGTAGGTAACACACTATCAATCTCAATCTGATTCATTTTGAAGGATACTGCTATCCATGGCTTCATATATTCGAAAAATGTGTCTGCTCAACAACGTAAATAACGCAATGAATGTTGTTGAACTGTCAAATTGAAAACCACTGCTACTGATAGTGTGTTACGCAATTACCCTGCTGACACTGACCAGAAAATTGCAAAAAACGTAGTAAAAGGACATCATTTATTTTGTAACGAAAAATTCAAATGGCCGCGCACAAATATTATTTTTGGCATTTTCAATCTCAAATAGCAGCCGAGGGGTTATGGTAATTTGTACAGCCCAGGCACGAGTTTTCAATTGCTCCTTAAGCACTTCCAACCTTTCATATTTTTGGTATTCGTAATGTCATGTCGTTCTTTAAACGGTTCAACTTGAGCTTAATCCGAACTTAGCGCAGAAGGCTGCGCAATAACATTTTATAGGAACCAAATGGTGACATGAGGCGAGTGTGAGTGAGAAAAAATACGCGAAGTTCGAGGAGCCTGTCTTCAGACCAGCCGTGATTCATCAGACGTAGTGTAGGGCCATAATCAGCCTGTTATGTTCCTACTGCTGAGATACAGGCCTCCTCTCTGTGAGAAGGAGTGGGCCGTAATCCCCCAGGCGGGCCCAGTGCGGGTAGGAAGAGTCACATGTCTCCGAATGTTTGGTTCTAGGACATGTCGGTGTCCTCATGATGTTTTTTTAACCGTTTTGAGAGCAGTGGTGATGAAATAAATTACGCAAAGTAAAGCGCCTGTCTGGGTTTGAACTCACGACCTATAACTCGGATGTCGTTACCACTGGGCCCCATCCTAGGCTCCTAGGTTTGACCTCATTTCGAAGTAATGTACTATTTGAGTCTTTCCATCAAGATTCTCTCGGTAACAGCCCCGAGTCTGGTGTCGTGCCCAGTTAAAGGCTCGCCCCCTAATACATGGAATTTCAAATGAGGGTCCCCTTAGGCCTTCCCTTTCGGGGAATGCAGGCAACATTATGTTAGCGAACTAACCTTTCACATTTAAAAACCATGTTATTAACATTCCGAATATTAACCGCCTAATTACGTAAACTGACATTTAAAATTGTATAATTTAATCTTTGTATGAAAATAAATAAATAAAGTATCATGTTTTGTAATAATTATAGCGTTTCTCGGAAACTTGTATCGTACGGCTGATAAATGCATTGAATGACAGTGTCAAATATGTAATATGCATGATTATCTTGTCCCTGAAGATAACTGTGTCATTTTGTTTCGCGAATCTATATTTATGCATTGTAGTCGTTTTTGTGTCTGTTTGTATGTCGACGTAGTTGTTCTAAAGCCGTGTCGCCTGCGCGTGTTTTTCGAAACATTACACAAAAACGTCAAAACAAAGAGACGTGGCCATCATTGAGTTATTTACAATGTACTATAAAAGATATGAAATAGTTTTCGTTACTGTGATAGGCCATCGTCCCTGCTTCGCACGGATTTTTTAAGATTTGACAAAACAACAAGAGTATTTTTTTTTTACCTAAGTTAAATATTCCTTCCGGAAAAAAATCTCTAAATGATGATGAAAACCGCATCAAAATCCGTTGATCCGTAGGATTTTGATGCGGTTTTCATCGTCATTTAGAGAATTTGTTCGGGAAGGTTTGTGTATAATACATTCATATTTAACTTAGGTATAAAAATAAATCTTGATGTTTTGTCAAGTCTTAAAAACCGTGCGAAGCAGGGACGATGGCCTATCACAGTAACGATCACTATTTCATATCTTTTAAGACAAAATTAAGTTTTATAGTTATCTGACTGTATTTAAAAGAAAATAAAAACTATTATCTATCTCTAGGTACAATAATAGTACGCGATTAAAAAAAAAAGTAAACGTAGACAACAACTACAAAATAAAAAGAGGACTTAATTTGACTTAAGATCCAGGGGTCAATAGCCCTCTCAGATTACTTAGGGCAGAGGGCGTCCACAGAGACTGGCCATTGCGATTGATCTTTGGCTCGGCTTTGAAATAAAGTATCCTGAACATGATAAACTAAATCCCCAAGGTACTTAGATGATAAGTCAAAAATCTACGTAAGTATAGTCCACCTCGTTAATACTTTATCAACCTAAGGTTTAATGTCACTGGTACGTCATAAAACGACAAGGTCAACTGTAACTATGCAAGAGGTATGAAGTTTTAATTCATTGTTAACTGGCTGCGACTCGCGGTTTCACCCGCAGTTGCCTCGATCCCGTCGGAATTTCGGGATATAAAGTATCCTATGACCTAATCCAGGTCATGGTCTACCCATTTGCTAAATTTAATCCAAATCCATGCAGCCGTTTTAGCGTGAAAGCGTGACAAGCAAACACAAAAAAACAAATATTTTCTGTTTATTATAAATATTAGTTTATATTGTTGTTAAAAGTGGTTCCGGCTGTCATTCGTAGATCTTTGACAGTCGTTTCGGGTAGTCAGAAACCCAAATCCACTCCAAACCAGTAACTGGGCTGTGGACGTCAGATAGGCAGTCGCTCCATGTAAAATACTGGTATTCAGCTGCATCCGGTTAGACTTGAAGCCGAACCCAACATAGTTGGGAAAAGGCAAGGCAGATCGATTTTTGTTATTAAAAGTGAGACTGTACAAAAATCATTTCCACTGGCTAAAGATTTCGGAGTCGTATTTACGCAAGTATTTCTTCCTTCTCAGAATCTTTAACTTAAAGCTAATACAAGCTCCTCTGCTTATCCACAGTTTAACAAATCGTTGTGAAGTTCCAAGTCTTTACCCTCGCATTATAAATTCACTGAGAGAATCCTAAATTGTTTAGTTAATACGCTTCAGCTGTTGGTTTACCTACTAAGACATCTAAATTGTGGTCTTAGAACGAAAATTAGTTTTTTGAAGACAAGCACCTTGCTCTATTTATTTAAAAATAACAGAATAGAAAATAAACCATAATGACATGAAACTATTAAAAACCCAAAATAAATAAAATCTGCAGTTCATAATACTCATCCGTCGCTTCCGAGCTCCCGAGCAAGAGTGATCGAGGTGCGTGAGCGCTCCTCTAACGTTGTGTCGCCTCCTTTCACTCGCTGCGTCACGTGATATTCCTGCCATCGCACTTGACAAATCCTCTAACTTTTCTTTCAGATAATCTTTATTTAGGACTACACATAAAGGTACAACCAGTCCATATACTTAGTATTACTAACAATGACTTAAAAAACTATGGTATTAAACTTTTACAAAATAAAGCAGCAATTCTTTTTTCAGTTTCGGGAGATGTCTGCTGGTTCATTCCTGGGCTCCTGGAATAGAGCCCTCATCCCTCAACAAGGTCCTCAAACAGCGAGGTCGCGAACCGAATTCACAGAATATATTGGAAAGCTTTTCGTAGTAGGCTTATATTGAATTATTTTATTTTGAAAAACTACTCAGAACTTATTTCGAATTCTCGCTAGTGTAACGAATGAAAGTTTGAAGAACTTTGAAGTGCTTTTTTCACTAAGATTTTTGTTACGTAAGCACTTCGGCTGAAAATCATATTGGAATGTAAACACTCATAATCTGCCTACCCTTTTCCCAACTGTGTTGGGGTCCAGTCTAATCGGATGTAGCTGAATACCAGTATTTTATATGGAACGACTGCCTAACTGACCTCCACAACCCAGCTACTGGGTAATATGATACCCTTGGTAAGACTGGTTGTCAGATTTTCGGGCTTCTGACTACCCGTAACGACTGTCAAAGATTCACGAATGACAGCCGGGACCAATTCCGAGGTACGGAGGGGTCTTGGTATGTAAAGATGATCACACATCAACTGACCAATCGTGCGTGCGGCTGTTATTGCTTAGCCACAAGCCCCTCATTGGAATGTAAAGACTATGATATATTACAGCCGATCTGTTCTGTAAAAATCTCACCGTGAAAACTTGGTGAAGTCAATACTTAGTGTCGATCCCTAAATCTTTAATATTTATTTAATCTGACTACAATGAGGACCACAGTGTTAGTAAACCAATTATGTTAAAAAACAGATCGGGTCCTATTTATGAGCGATTTTCCCACACTAGCGGGCTGTTTGCCCGGGCGGCTATCGACTGCATAAATCCCTAGGGATCATCAGTGGAATGACAGCGCCTTTGAAACTCACTTCACCTAAGTTTTCACGGTGAGTATAGATTGGCTGTAATGATACTTACCTAAGATTTTTATTTCTTGTTAGCCTACTTTGTGTCCCATTGCTGGGCAAAGGAGTCCCCTTGTTTCTTCCAAACCTCCCTGTCTTGTGCGATCTTGCGATGTGACCTTCGCCAAGGTCTACCTCGACGGCGATGTCCTCTCTCAGGCGTCCAGTAGTGAGTGACGATCTTTGCCCATCGGTCCGGATGCATTCGTGAAACGTGTCCAGCCCACTCCCACCTCAGCCTGGCTGTTTTTTCTCAAACATCCGCTACTTGAGATATGGAGCGCAGCGTGGTGTTTCCTATTATGCTGCGCTCCATTGCCCGTTGGCAAATCTTGAGTATGGACTTCTGTTGTTCAGTAAGTGACCAACTTTGTGCACCGTAGATTAGGACGGGCAGGATGCACATGTCGATGAATTTTCTTTTGAGTGATATGAATGATATGATATGAGTTTTCTTACGTAAGATATTGTTTTATTTTTTATTTTTGTAGGTTTCAGAATCCAGGTAGATTCAAGAGTTAACAACACAGTTTGTTATTTCTAACCCCACTGAATAGCTCGGGAAAATAATGCAATCAGTCTGCACTGATTACATTATTTTCCCGCGCCATTCAGCGGAAGAGACATTTCTGCTAATTAAAATCTTTGCTCCGCAAATGAGGGGATATCTATATATCCTGTCATTTAATTAGCATTTTAATTAGCACCGCTCGCTCAAAGCGTGTTCGCTATTTTTCCTATATCTTTACCTACTAAAGATGCCATACTGGCGATTAGTACCTGCATGTACTTGTAGCGGTATCTACAACGCCACATGCGAACAACGCGTCATACTGACATCACGCAAATCCTGCATCTCGCAAGCAGAGTTTACCGCGCAATTAGCATAGATACAAGACTCAGCCCACTATCGACCTCCGGTCTCTGGAGGGGAGTGATGTAGCGGTATCTACAACGCCACATGTGAACAACGCGTCATACTGACTTCCCGCAAATCCTGCATCTCGCAAGCAGAGTTTACCGCGCATACATACAAACTTCCCGACATCAGTCGCTGGGCAGTTGCCGGCCACACACAACACCCGTCTGGTTGGAGGATCCTCCCTTTTCTATGGAGGATGAGTGAACTTTACACCCTGTTCACCATGTCTCCATATACTCATACATGTATACATTTAAGCATTATGCTGAGATAGGAACCTTTTTGATCTCGCACAGCACTAACTTCGTCACGCACTTTAAACGTTTTCGGAGTGCAGTGCGATCCGCCGTTGCAATCGGACGCGCTTACACTTTAGCGGAAATTATTTTGCGCTGAGCGCGGCATTTGCCGCTGTCATCATGCGTTCGGAAGAACTTGTGGCGAACGAGGTCCTGGCGTTTTTGCAGTACCAGCTGGATATCATGGACGAGGTCAGTGTGATCCAGATCTGTACATCCAATTTCAATGAAGAGGAGATACGCAGGTCTAAGACACTGCTGTACGAATCGCTGGAAATGGCTGACCGAATGCCGACCCGCAGGAGGGATGAAAAAGGAGAGAGGAGTCTCCAAGACATCATCAAGGTGTTGAAGGAGACCGACCCGGACGACGTGCCGACTTTAGTGGCGAAGGATTTGCGCAAGCTGCCCCCCGTCACTTTTGACCACGTTGACGTCACCAGGCTGCTACGGGACATCACAACTCTAAGATCAAGCCTGGCCGAGATGCAGTTGAAGTTGGAAGCATCGCTTTCAACCATCAGTGATCTGCGTACCGAGGTAGCAACTTTGCGCAACACGGTATGTAGGTCACACGAGCTAACAACCAACGTCGACACACGTCACGGCGTAGTCAACACATCGCAGCAGAGCTTCGAGTCAGCAAAATTCGACTCGACGCCAGCCGCCGACACAGCAAGCAATGCACAATTGCGCTCCGCCCTCCCCGCGTCCCCTATCATTGGGACACCGAAGAATATTAGCACGACAACACCGGGGCGTGCTTACTCGGCTGCCGTTATTGCAACTCCTGCATAACATCAGCGGCAACCAAAACATACGAGTGCCCAGGGGCCCTCCGAACGAGTTCGAAGCTCGTTACCGCCGGTAACAAGCCGAGGATAGGCAGATAAAGAAGGCTTCATTCGTGTTGAGAAAAAGAAGAAGAAGCCTTCTCTTCGCAATCAGTGCGGTACCGCAATGGCTGGTCCGAACATGTTGCTGCGTCCCGCTATTCCATCGACGCAGCTGTACGTGTCTCGTCTGCATTACTCTACAACGGCAGAGGAGGTCGTGGAGTATATAAGGATGAAGACGAAGTTCTCCTTGAGAGTCGAGAAGTTGGAGTCGCGCCACAAGATTAACTTCAAGTCTTTTGTGGTGCGGGTTCCGACTCACCATCTGGAGACTTTCATGAAGGAGGAATTTTGGCCGATGGGTGTCGTATAATGTCGTTTTCACGGAAGGCTTACATGACACCTCGACTCAACGCAATACGTCGCCGACCCAACGTAGTTAATAAATTTGTAGAATAAGGTTTCTTTTTTGTATGTATTAATTTATTATCGTATAAGATTATTTTGTGTATTTTATCTATGGACCTTAGCTGTCTGAAATAAAGTGATTATTATTATTATTTCCTTTATTTCATTTACATACTTACAAATTATATTTTTAAATATTTTTTATAAAGAAAACGATAAAAAAACATTTAAAAATATAAAAAATAATAGCCCACCGGTATCGGGAACAGGGTCCAAGCTACCGGCGGTCAGGGCTCCAGAGAGAGGAACCTCCTGACAATGCGAGCCGTGTCCAGAAGTACCGCTGTCTGAATCAAGCCCTTGATCCAGCTGCCCAACGAGAGCCTCCTCAGGTGTTGGTCGAGGCTCTTGGCTATTAACCCATTGGCTGACACGACTATCGGCACAATGATTGCAGAGTCCACATGCCACATGTCGACAACCTCGCGAGCCAAGTCAAGATACTTGATTTGTTTATCTTTCTCGGCTTTCACGAGGTTCTCATCGTGCGGGACGGTTATGTCAACAATCATTGCGCACCGCTCTGATCGATCCACCACCACTATATCAGGCTTATTGGCAACAATAGTCCTGTCAGTGATGATGGATCGATCCCAGTACAATGAGATATTTCCATTTTCGAGAACTGGGTCGGGCACATACCTGTAGTACGGCACCTCCGATTCCACAAGGTTGTATTTCAGAGCAAGTTGCTGATGTATTATCCTAGCTACAAGGTTGTGTCTATGCAAGTACTCTCCGTTAGATAGACGAGAACACCCGGAGATAATATGCCTGATTGATTCCCCCGGCCGGTGGCATGCCCGACAGATGTCAACCGTGCCGTATTTATTATTATTATTATAAATCACAATCTGAATCATTTTGAAGGATATTGCTAATCCATTGGTTCATATGTTCGAAAAATTTCTCTGCTCAACAACGTAAACAACGCAATGAATGTTGTTTCATTGTCAAAATGAAAGCCATTCCTACAAATAGCGTGTTACGCAATCACCACCTAGGTCTTCTTGTTCTTGTTAATTTCGTTACAGCATGTACAAAGAATATCACAACGCAGGTTCCAACTCCTAACCCACTTTTGTTTTCATTTTTCCTTACCTATTTATTTTAACGAAACACGTGCGTACAGCACCTGTTTCTGTGACGAATAAACCTAAATATTCTTTCTTTCTTTTCACTTCAATTATGTAAACACCTACATAAACACAGGTTCTTAGAATCTTTGATGTTTGTTTGATGAAGTACAATTCATTTCAATAGAAACATAAATGAATCGCGTAGGAACCAATTTCCGCTAGCGGATGTGACACGGGGACAATTTCCTGCTATCTTCATACATATACGAGTATATTTAGATGAATCTTAGCGTGTTTTCCGTGGGTCGTATTATTATTATACTCTTTGCCGTGGGTGTTGCCATGGGATACGGGTATTGCCATGGGATACGGGTATTGAAGCATGTATTAAGCTACCAGTGTTTCCACGCTCTGTTTATGGATTTCCTCTACGATGTTCGATATCGATTCAAATAATCAATTCATCATCTGCCTAGCCTTTTTCACAACTATGTGGGTCAGCTTCCAGTCTAACCAGTAACCGGATGCAGCTGAATACCAGTATTCATGGAGCGACTGCCTAAGACTGCCAAGAATAATCAAATTCCTATATTATTCAATAATAGTTATTTGTGCAACAAGAGAGCAAAGTAGTTTTTTTCTGCGAGTGCTGATTTTGAATCACACACTTTGAGAACACTTTAGGAGATAAAATAATAAACAGGAATAGATTGAAATAACTATTTATTGTGAATCAAAATAATTAACATTGTAGGTAGATACCAATTCTATAAAATGGAACATTTTAAAAGTTAAAAGTTAAATTACTGCAATTCTGCAAAAAAATTTCCCGCTCTTTTATTTAAATTAAGGCGTGTTCGGAAATAGCACCCATGATATTTTATTATTCAAAATATATTACGTACCTAACATTTATTGAAACTAGAAATAAATATTTACATGTTAAATATCAGTTTTATTTGCAGTAAATACTTATTTTCGTTTAAATAAAACAATAAGTTAAAAATTCAATAAATTACATTAAAAGACATAATTTTCTTTTTGCAAAATTTCTTTAGTTAGTACGAAATTCCGAACGTGTTTGTCTTTGAGGTCGAATTCAAAATCCGAACTTCGAAAGGGCTGGTCTTTGTCTCTCTCTTTCTAATGGCGGGAAAGAGATAGAGTGTGAATGTTTCGAATTGTTTGATGAACCCAAGGCTGAATAATATATTCGAGGCTTTCTGAAAAAAAAATTAAAAAGTTACTTTGTCTCACTCAGATTTTGCTCACTGATTTCACGCAGCAAAACCTACATGTTTGAGCTACTGAAGTGAAAAGGTATATAATAAATAAGATAGAGTCGTTTTTCTCTTTTGAGAGTAGTGGTGGCCCAATAATAACGGCCACGACTTACGCGTTGTAGGTCGTGGGTTCGAACCCAGCCAGGTGCTTTACTTTGTGTACCTAAATAATTTCACCAACACTGCTCTCAAAACAGTGAACGGAAACATCGTGAGGAAACCGGCATGTCCTAGAACCAAAAATTCGAAGACATGTGACATCTACTAAGCCGCACTCGGGCCCGCGTGGTAGATTACAACCCACTCCCTCTCGAAGAGAGGAGGCCTGTGTCCCAGCAGTGGGAACAATAAAGGCTGATTATGCTGTGTGCCCGCGTTTTCATCTAAAGTAAATGATGCTGATTTCACCATAATTTAGATAATTTATTCCGGAAGGGTTATGTGTTTGATACATTGATATTAAACTTACATTTAATAAAGTACCGTACGAAGCAAGGGTGGGTCGTATACTTCAATAACTTGCCTAATCTTTCCTGAAATATAAGAGAACCTGAGAACCTAAGTTGAAAAGAATTGAGCTTTACATAGCTCACAAAAATAGTACTAACTGAGGAAATTAGATATTAGGTCGAATACAAGCGCATCGGTCGTTTATCCTACAATAAAATCACGGACGAAAAAGAATTTTCTGGTGTAGCTTTCTACCTGCGAACGCTAGATCTAGAACAAATCGATTCTCTTGGGTACCTCTTTACTGTGCCCAGAGGGATTGTTAATAAACCTCTATTTTTATTTTGGCTCTGATTTTCCGAAATTTCTATGCCTTGAAAAAAAGCCTTACCTTCGAGGCAGATTTGTATTCCGAACCTTTTTCCAACTGACAATAAAGTCAATTTTTGTATTGAGAACTATAAAATTGTCGGAATTAAGTAAAAAATGTTAATAAATTACTCGTTGGTTTAAACCTCGGGCTTAAGATAAATCTTGTTTTATAATACCTATGCAGGATCAAATTTAATTAGCTAGCGAATCTCCGCAGACGTTATCCATAAAATTGCTACTTTTGCAGGAAACTTGGCTACTTCCTGAGGAAATACCTTACTTAAATACGATCGACAGCGGGTTTGGCTACACGGGAATTTCGGCAATGGACACATACACAGGGGTGCTACGTGGGCGACCCTTTGGTGGCGTGGCCTTATTGTGGAGAAGTAGCGTATTTCAACAAGTGTCTGTGCTACGTTGTGGTAGTGAGTGTATATGTGCCATTAAAATAATAACTAGTGATCGGCCTGTGATAGTGACGAGTGTATATATGCCAACGAACTCGGCGGACAATATTGCGAAGTTTACGAACTGCCTTAGTACGGTAGGTGCAATTATTGATGAATACGGCATTGAATCTGTGTATATGCTCGGCGAATACAATGCTGCACCATATGGATTATTTTTCAATGAGCTTGTGAATTAGTGCGCTGAGCAGCATTGGTTATGTGTAGATGTGGATATACTGGGTATTGACTCGAATACGTTACGTCTTTTGTTAGTGACGTGTACGGGTCCTGTAGCTGGTGGGGCCACTGCTTAGTAACTCATTCTGCAAAGCAATCTGTTACTAATGTGTATGTTGACTATGACACGGTATGGTCTGATCACTTTCCACTTATTATTGAGTGTAATTTAAGCGTCATTTCACAGACGGTGCATCACAATGTGGTATTGAATAAGGATGTAGTTTGGGGTGTACGCAATGGGGAACAGATTGCTTTGTATACTAACGAAAGCAACAGGAGGTTAAGGTTAATTGACTTCCCTGTTGAGTGTATGAAGTGTGCTGACTTGTACTGCCATGAGCACGGTCACAAGCGTGCCCTTGTTAAACTGTATTCTGTTATTGTGACTGCTCTTCGTGATGCATCTTTGGCGGGTCGAGGTGGTAACAAGACGGTGTCAGTTGGCTCGCGTGTAGTTGGATGGAACAAAAACGTCGGCGAGGCTCACCGGGTGGCTAGAGCTGGGTTTATTGATTGGGTAATGTGCGGTAAACCTAAGGGCGGAGACATATACCGGGATATGTGTGAAAGCAGAAGGGTATTTAAATCTAGACTTAAATGGTGTCAAGATCATCAGGACCAATTAAAAATGGACATCCTTGCTGAAAAGTACTTAAACGGGGATTTTTGCGGTTTTTGGCTGGATACCAAGAAGGTAAATATATGGCCTGGTCGTCCGGTGAGCGTTGATGGCGTAAGTGAACCAAAGGATATAGCAAATTTATTTAGGTCTCACTTTTCTTTACAACCCCTGCTGGGCGGGCAGGTTGCGGCGGTCAATGCTGAGGGCTCCATGGGCGAAATGGAGTCAAGGTTTTCAGCCAAAGAGGTAGGATTAATAATCAAGTGTATGTCGAAAGGCAAGTCTCCTGGCCACGATGGCCTCAGTATTGAACACTTACAGCATATGCCCATATGCCCACATAATATGTCTAGAGTTTTAGCTATGTTCTACTCGCTATGCCTGAGCAGGAATGGCTCAGGCATAGCGAGTAGAACATAGCTGCTATATCTGCCGTACGACTTCATAAGAACAGTGGTAGTGCCTGTGGTGAAGAATAAAACTGGTGATCTAGCCGATAAGACTAACTACAGGCCTATTTCTCTTGCTACTGTTATAGCAATGGTGTTTGATGGATTGCTAAATGCACAGTTAATCAATAAACACGTGATGTTGCACGATAATCAATTTGGTTTTAGACCCGAATTGTCTACAGATAGTGCAATACTGTGTCTCAAGCGTACCGTAAGATACTACACTGATCGTAAAACTTCAGTTTACGCGTGTTTCCTCGACCTGTCCAAGGCCTTTGACCTGGTGTCGTATGACGTGCTATGGCATAAACTTGAGGGCACGAACATGCCACATGAACTTGTTAACATCCTCAAGTATTGGTATGCACACCAGGTTAACAGTGTCAGATGGGCGGGTGTATTGTCGGAGCCGTACAGGCTTGAATGTGGAGTGATACAGGGTGGGTTAACCTCACCCACACTGTTCAATCTGTACATGGATGCACTCATCGTTGCGCTCAGTAGCCACTATGTTGGCTGCCACGTTGATGGAGTCTGTGTAAACAATCTGAGTTACGCAGACGACATGGTGCTACTGAGCGCATCGGTCTGTGGAATACGCAAGTTATTGCAAGTGTGTAAGGATTATGCGGACACACACGGCCTCATGTATAACGCCGTAAAAAGTCAATACATGGTCTTTCAAGCCGGCGCCCAATGCTCGCAACATGTACCACCCATTCGCCTGAATGATGCACCTTTGGAACAGGTGGACCAATTTAAATATTTGGGGCATTGGGTAACAGCCGACCTGAGGGACAATGTCGACATCGAAAGGGAGCGGATTGCACTGTCTAAAAGAGCAAATATGATAGCCCGTAGGTTTGCAAGCTGTTCCAATCAAGTTAAGATGACGCTTTTTAAAGCCTTTTGTACCTCTTTATACACGTGTAGCCTTTGGGTTTCCTGCACACGAGCGGCTTACAGTGCCCTCCGTGTCCAGTACAATAACGCGTTCAGAGTGGTGTTGGGGCTGCCCCGCTTCTGCAGTGCCTCGGGCATGTTTGCGGAAGGGCGCGCCGACTGTTTCCACACTACCATGCGCAAGCGGTGCGCATCCTTGGTGCGCAGGGCTGCCCCGCACCCTGTACAATCCAGTTCTGGCGCTGATTGCCGGGAGATTTGATTGCCCGTATATCGGATATTACTGTAGCAGGCATGTTGCTAGCTGTGTCCGATAACATTTGTCTTATGTGTGTGTATGTGTATATATGTATTCTGGTTGTTGTATGGGTGCTTTTGGGTTACCCGAAATAAATGCTTCGTATTTTATTTTATTTTATTGTATTTTATTTATTTATTTATAATCTTAAAGATTGTGTCTGACAGGGTGTCATCGCCGCTGTGGAGGCCCCTTATGAAAACAGTAATTTAATTATAATTTTGTATTTACAGTTTAATTTTGATTCTAATTTTCATTTTAATTTTTCATTATCATTTTAATATACATTTTAATTATTATTTTTATTTTGGTTTGTGTAATATTGTTATGCATGATGTACTTACCTATGGATCCTTGATATCTGAATTAAAATTATTATTTTATTTATTTATTTATAACGTCTGCGGAGTTACGGTACTAATTATTAAAAAAGAAACTGACTTTTCAAACTGATATTTCAAGTAAAACACTAACAGTGGTCGATGACCCCATAAAAAATCATCAAATTAATTTATTTTTTGTTTTATCATGATAAATAAAATTCGACTCATACTTCAAGTAACAATACTACCAGCGGTCGTTGACCTCCAAAAAAAAGCATCAAATCTTTTTGTTTTTATTATATGATGTTTAGATATAATAAGATACTCATCACGTCTGCAGAGTTTCGCTAGCTAATTTAATTTGACCCTGTATAAGGTAGTTTATACATCACAAAAATGTATATTTACAAAAAAAAGATTATAGAACAAAATTCCTGAATGACTAATATCCTTTGCCCCAAATACATATCTACTTTACAATATTTTTTCTTCGAAGTTGTTCACACATTTCATTTCTTAACAGGAGGCAACGAATTGATTGAGTCAGACATAGGAATTCGCGGAGCTTATTAGCATAATGTTCAGCGCTATGCTAAAGTGCGATTAAGGCTCTTTAAAAAATTAAAAGAGAAATTCCCTATGGGAAAACCCAATAACACTGCTCGACCCGGGAGTTGAACCCAGCAGTCAAACAGTGAGATCAACGGGGCAGTGTACCATGTACCATGTACATGATATACTGCCCCGTTGGTCTCATGGTTGCAAGCGTGACTGCAACCATGAGACCAACTGGGTTTTTCCATAGCGAAATTCTTAGTAACAGCCGGGGCTGTTACTAAGAATTTTAGTTTGAATGTTGGCGGTGTGATACCCCCGTTCTTCGCGCACGTGTCGCCGTGCGTCCTGTGCCTGATCTCTCTACGGTCGTGACTGATTGCCGTCCTATCAGACTATGTCACTATGAGAAAGAGGGACGAGAGAGTGCACCTGTGTCTGCGCACACACTTGTACACCATAATATCTCCCGCGCCGAAGGCTGGTGTCCTCTGCGATTGGCCGCCGTGACCGAAATACGGCCTGGAGGACTATGATTATCTCATGTTCATTTGACGGCACGGTTGGCGCAGTGGTTATGCGATTGACTGCTGCGCTGCGTGTCGCGGATTCGATTCCCGCACGGAACGAATATTTGTATGACCTACAAGTAGTTGTTCCGGGTCTGGCTGTTTGTGTATGTGAGTTTAAATGTTTGTAAACGCACCCGCGATACAAGAGAAATTCCTAGTGTGGGGCAATGTTTAAAAAAAAAAATATGTAAAAATAACTATATTTTTCTTCAATTATACCGTACCGTTTAAAAACCTTTTTTACGAGAAGGTGTACCTTGCTTCGTATCTCATCTTCCAGAAGGCTGGCCTATTTTTAACCCAAAGAACCAGTAATGCCATCCAACGTGGTAATGCTGCCAGCCTTTTGGGCACTTATCCCATTGACAGTGATGTGGACAAATTTTTTGATGTCCAATGAGCTCCCGCCTTTTTTTTATATTTTTTCGTATTATATACTTGTATATATATGTTAGTGTTTGCTTGTAAAAATACTAATTAACCAGTGTATGTTAAATAAATAATTTATTTCTTCAGGAAAATTCGAAGAAAACATGATTGCTTTTGGAACTTTACGAGAAACATACTGAAAAAGACATAGTATCTCGTTGTTTACATGAATGTAAGGGACTAGCTTCTGCCCGCGACTTCGTCCGCGTGCAAATAAGTATCTCGTTTAACACTCGTCAACATTGTAGCTTCCTGTTAGTTAAAGAATTGATTTGAAACATCACGGTTTTATTTCGGCGTTCATTTATTTAGGCGTTCATTTATTTTTTGCTAAGCTACTGTTTACCGTCGAATAACGTAACTGAAAGGTAAGTTGGTTTGTTTTCGGTTAGAGGATACAAAACGGGGCCATATAAAAAAAAAGGCTTGAAAAGAAAAAAATCACCAAAAGCCTTCGGGACCCAGTGGGATATGGGAGTAGTGGGGTTGGAGGAACACAACGGGACACCTTAAGGACCTTGACCTTAGAGTCATTGACCTTGAGGTCAAGGTCAATTATCCGAACGTCAAAATCCGCGATTCTCCTAAGGTACCTCAGGGCTAGAGAGCGTTTTTTGTCATTGTAAAGTCAAACCCTGGTGCCATCATTTTCATGACAGCCGTCACTGCGGCCGTTCTATGGCGGCCACCGTTCTTTTAGGAAACCGTGACTTTGGTGTTAGTGAAAACGGGCATTAAATATTAAACGTTTCAAACTGTATAAATTCTCGTTCTTGTGTCTGAGGCTCTCTAACTCCGTCAATGAAGATTCGGGCCCATACGAAAGTTGGTGACCCTTCAAATAAATGGTCATATTGAATTTTACGGACGGGCAAGAACACTTCTGGTGACAGGACACCTGTCCATTCGTGTCGCCATTCAATCTTAGTTCGTAAACGAAACTACTTAATCTTATGGCCGTAAGTGAGACGGAGTTGCAGACGCCCGTAACTTCGGCCGAACTTACGGACTACGAGATTAGGGAGAAGAGACTGTTCTGTTTAGTTATCGTGTCGCGTATTGAATTTGAAGGTAGCCGATAGATACTTGCGACTCATTATCATACGAGTACACTTATAATTCGCTGTAATTGATAACAAATGCATTGATAAAACAGTTGTTTATTGCATGTCTAGGAAAACAAGATAAAGGGATATTAGGAAAACGTCACGTGCTAGCATCTCAAGTAAAATCAGGGAAATTAAATGTTTACAAAACTGACTACCAACTTAAATTGCTCGTATATTCAAATTTCAACTGACATTTTTGACAGTTGTATTAAATAGCTATAATACGGCAAATTAACGTGGTGTGTCAATTTGTTAAACATTGATTTCTCTGACTGTATTTCATAAATTGTAATAAACAAAGATTGTCTCGTTGGTCTGGTTGTTTGAAGCGCTTTTGCTGAGCGTAAGGTCCTGGGTTCAATTCCCGGATCGGGCAAAGTGGAATTCCTCAGTAGCAGCCCGGATTCTGGATCTGTGCCCGGTTGACAGGCCCACCCCCTATTACATGTGACTTAAACATAACTGGCGAAATGTTGGTGTACGTACGTACAGACGCCAGCAGGTCAAGCTACCCGAAACTGTCAAATTTTCCCAATCAACCTTGAACCCTAATGCTTTAGCGATAAAGTTGAAAATCTATTAAAGAAATTTGACAGATTGTAGTAACTTGATGTGCTGGCGTCCGTACATCTCTGCGTAACCCTTCATGGAATACAGGAGTGATGTTATGTTATATTATGCTAATTATACTAACAAAGTCAAACCAGAGAAACTGGTCTCGTTAGAAAATGAGACCAGTCCTAAAGCTTACGCTGAAAAGCTTTCAAACGAGTTTAGAATTGGTACATTTTCTCCTAAAACGCACAGACACACAAACTATCTTTCATCTCTATACAGTCGTCAGATGACTCTGCCTATTAACAAAAGATCATTTCAGTTTAGTCACTGTGGCATCATCACATCACCACGTCATTTAGTTTTCCTTACAGCATCGTCAATCGTCATATCGTCATCGGTACCAGCGTGGTGATTGCGTAACACAAAAAAAAAATGGGAATCGATCGCAATGCCTTTCATTTTAACATTTCCTGCTGTAGAGTTTGTTGCGCCACTTCTCCTTCCCAGCTAAAGCACTTCAGGAAGTGGTGAAGGGTGGGCGTTTTGGGGACTATTTCATGTCATGACGTTCAAAAAGTGCAGATTCTCAGCCTTGTTTGAACAAATGTCTTTTTTTGTTTTCTAACAGTTAAGCCACGTTCATTGCGTTATAAAAGCTATTGAGCAGAAGAATTTTTCAAACCTATAAAGTAATGGATACCAAAATGAAAGGCATTGCGACCAATTGCCATTTGATGTGTGTTATGCAGTTACCCCGCAGGCTGCTATGACATCACAGGAATAAACCTATTTTCCTTCGCTAGATCGTTGCGTTCCAACTTCACGCCAACAGGCATAGGAGTACTACATAATTGAGTACTGAATTCGAAATTTGCTTTGTGTGGTCCCATCGATTCCATGTAACGTAGGAACCGAAATGCAGCGACTCTGTTGATTGCAAATCGAGCCTGCCAAAGGAACTTAGGTGGGTTTATGTGCTCATTGGTTCCGTGTGTAATCCTTGTGGTGAAACTTGAGTTTTGGAAATGTTTTGTGGGAAACAAATGCAAACTTCATCAACATATTTTTTACTGGCTCCAAAAAAGGAGGAGGTTCTCAATTTGTCTTGGTTGGCCATACATTGTGACCGCGTAGGTATTGCACTTTTGCAGGAATTATAACAACTGTTTTTTTTACAACAGACGAAAAATTTTAACGCTGCCGCGCTGTGGCGTCCAGAATCATGTACAGTGTAATAAATACTGAATCTATGGTAACAGGTTGTGCATCAATGTCCCGCCAGCCTGAATATGTTTTTTTTTTAAATATGTTCATCGATATTTTAAAGTATCAATTATGAACCAAAAAAAACTGTTTTTATCATACCCCTCAGAGCGAGCAGGCCTGAGTCTCAAATCTCAAAAGTGAAAACATTATAGGCTGATTTATTTTGTTTTATCAGAAGAAAGATATTGCTATATAGACATCACGCTCGAAAACACACCTACCAACACATGGTTCTGCCCGCGTCACAGCTTGTTGACCAAATCGCGGAAACACCTCCTCGCACCTGGTATTTGTATTCGTTCCTATCTCTACGAGTACGTACGTGCTTTATCGAGTTTAGCAGACTAAATGGCGATCACAGTTTGTTGTTATAAGGAGACTAGCTTTTGCCCGCGGCTTCGCCCGCCTGGATGTCGGAAAATAGGAGTAATGTCCGGTCACACAGACCGGCTCGGAGAGGAAATTGCGTCATTGAAATAAGGTTGATTTTTTCATGTCATTGCGTGTTAGTTTGGCTCTTAAGCATTCTCATTTAAAAAAGTAGTGACATGAAAAAGTCAACCTTACTTCAATGATACTCTCCTCTCCGAGCCGGTCTGTGTGAACGGACACTTAGAGTACCCTATGTGTTATGTTATCTAAGTATCTGTGTGCCAAAATTTCATCCAATGTTTACGCGGAGCCCGCTAGTGAAGCTTCTAGTCGGAATGACTTTTTTCAAAATCTTCAATAATCGTCGTCATATTTCAGCCAATTTACCCAAAACCCTAATGAAGTATACACCTAAAGGGTTACCGCTACCCCGGAACATAAAGGGCAAAGGAAGGAACATGGGTGGGTTTTAGTCAGTAAGAGTCTGACACTCCCTTCCGCTCCACCCAGAGCGGGAGGGGTCATTTGATGATTTACCACCCGGAAAAAAAAAAAAAAAGTATACACCTAAACTTTCCTCGTGGATCACCCCGTCTCTTGGTGAAAACCGTATGAAAATCCGTTCGGTATTTTTTGAGTATATCGCGTTCTGACACAGAATAATAATATAATATACTAGCTTCTTTGTCTGCGTGAATTCTTTTGTTTTCCCGACCCACCACGTCGCATTGCATCGCCTGCCCGAACTATTACTTAGTTTTCGTTTAGCGTTCTTTCTTCCTTTGTTTCTTTTTGCTCGGCTCTTAACTCCTAGCGTGATGTTAAGTAGCCTTATAGCCTTCCTCAAGAATTGGGCTGCCAAATGCAAAAATAATTTTTCAAATCCGACCGACCGACGATCCAGAGATTAGCGTGTTCAAATAAACAAACAAATTCTTCAGCTTTATTATTAGTAAAGGGTTTTTCAATAAGGACGCTCAAACTTTGACAACGTGTAGCGGCCATCTTGGTAAAGCGATAGCTGTCAAATTTGGCGGGAATACAGATTTTGTCGTGACATTTCACCGTAGAACGCTACACGCTTCAACAACGCGTAGAAATTGTTAAAATTCCGTGCATTGCGTCCAATTTATGGCATTCATGGCCGTCCTACAGAGTCCACAATCCGTCGTTTAATGAATAAAATTGTGACAACCGGGTCGGTGATCGATTAAGCAGTGCCTGTACGTCAAAGAAACGCAAGATCGTTGGAGAATATTGTTGCCGTTCGGGATAGTGTGCGAGAAAACCCCAGGCAGTCCAATCCGCGTCGTGCGCAAGAGGTGGGTCTTTCTGCGACATCAACTTGGCGGATTTTGCGTCAAGACTTGGGTTTTCATCCATACAAAGTTCAATTAACTCAAGAGCTAAAACCCAACGACCACAGGCAGCTCCGTGTATTCGCTGATTGGGCTTTAGAGCATTTGGCGGCTGACCCCTGCTTTAGGAAAAAAAAATCATCTTTAGTGATGAGGCTCATTTCTGGTTGAATGGCTTTGTTAACACACACAATTTCTAGATTTGGAGCGACAAAAATCTATGGGAGATTCATCAGGTGCCTCTACACTCCGAAAAAGTCACTGTTTGGTGTAAATTTTGGTCTATTTGGTTTATTTCTTCGAAGTTGCGCAAGGAACCGCGCTCACTGTCAATGGGGACCGATATCGGACATGATAATAACTTTTTTGTGGCCTAGGACAGATGGTATGGATCTCACAAACATGTGGTTCCAACAGGATGGCGCCACTTGCCATATTGCAAGGGAAACATTAAATTTATTGGATGAAAAGTTCGAGGGCTTCGTCATTTCGCGTGGTGGCGACATCAACTGGCCACCGAAATCGTGTGACCTAACACCGCTCGACTACTTTCTGTGGGGCTACGTGAAATCTCTGGTCTATGTAGACAAACCACAGACAATTGCCGGCCTGAAGGCCAACATAACTCGCGTTCTTCGTGAAATTGAGCCCCATTTATGCGAAGATGTCGTCCTAAATTGGTCCTCCAGAATACACCACCTACAGCGGTATCGCGGCGGCCATTTGACTGAAATTATATTCCATAAATAATTTCTTCGAATTTCCTTTAAAATAAAACCAAAATTGTGGCAATATCACTTAAACAGGTTGTTTTATTTAATTTCAAAGTTCGAGCGCTCTTAATGAAAAATCCTGTATATGGAAAAATAGATGTAGTGATAATAAAAAATAAAAAAACATTGTGAGAAACGGGTGGGGGAAAAGGTGAAGGGAAGGGTGGTATTTCTTTGCAACAACTTTAAACAAGGATTTTTCTATCTGGATAAAATGCATTACCTTACTTGGAAAATACAGATATACTGTAAGGGGTTAGACGAAATCTTCAAGGTACAGACGCCAGCAGGTCAAGCTACCCGAATCTGTCAAATTTTCCCAATCAACCTTGAATCTTAATGCTTTAGCGATAAAGTGGAAAATCTATTAAAGAAATTTGACAGATTGTAGTAGCTTGATGTGCTGGCGTCTGTACCAGGAGGAATATCGAACAAACTTCAGTTTATCTCGTAATCTTCAATAATTATTCCTATAAAATATATTATGTATTTTACATCTTATTTCCTTGGCTTGTTAGCCTAATCTCTTCTAAATTTTAATCTTTATGTTTGTCTCGTCTTTTATACCTACCACTTTATCACAAACTCGCGGAGGTTGCATGTTAGCACCAAATAAGCTATAGTATCTAAAGTACCAATATTAAAATTTTATTTGTTTCAAATTAACGCTATTTTAAGTTAAACAAATATCAACCTTATTTTAATAATAATTAAGTAGAATTCAGAGTGACTAGCACTATTGAAAAAGTTATAAAAATGTTTGAAGTTGTAGCGTAAACTGAACTTTATTGTGTAGAAATTAAAGTTATTTTTCCATAAACGCATATTTGTTTACATTTTTGGCAAATATGTCGCGATATTAGATTACTTATTTATTTCAAGATAAATAATTCGCAGACGAAGAAAAGAATCACTTAGTTCGTAAAGATACTGAATAAAGAAACCAAATTCAAAAGCAATTTTTTTCTAAAACGTACAAAGAAAATATTCGAAATTTTATGTGTAATACGATACCCCTTGGTAAGACTGGTTGTTAGACTTGGTGTGGGGGAACGAGTCTGATGCTGAAAATATAGTTTTTAGAATTTGTATCCATTTATCTGGATGGATTGGCGTAAAAACGGCTAAAAAAACAAATTTGGATGAAATTTGGCACACCTATAGTTAATACCCTTTTTTTCCCATGGAAAATCCTCATGGATGTCCTCCGCCCTGGGGGCGCGGAGGGGTCTGTTAGACTCTTACTGACTAAAAACCACCCCGGTGTTCCGTCTCACACCTACGCCGGGGGTCGCGGGAACATACGATTCTTCCGCAATAATTTATACCCTTTTTTTATGGTGGAGAAATGCTCATGCATTCTGCACTACCACGGGGAGATAGTGCAGTTATGTGGGACTCTAACCCACTAAAACTCCACGGGGTCCTCCTCTGCCGCTTACGGCGGGAACACGGGCACGCGCTAGCACTCATCCGTGAACTCGCCGCGGCTGTCCCTCACCGGACCCTCCTCTGGGTAGTACTTCCCATCACCGGCACATAAACCACATAGCATGCCGTGACCACCCCAGGGACCAAACCAGCACATGGGCGCCAGACGACCCCGTGTCTGGGCACCCTTGATCCCCTTGCGACGGGTCAGGTCATTGGCTCCGCCGGCTGCCTATTTTCGGCCGCAGAGGATAGGGAGAGCGACCAACGTCATACCAACACTCCTCCTCCTCTGCGGCCCCACCGCGTCCGCCATCAGACGGTGGCGACCGTGTCAAGGCCGCGGAAGGTAGGGAGAGCGGCGCACCGCAATACCGGCACTCCTCTCCCGCCGCGGTCTCCAACCCTCAGCCGTGATGCCTCCCATACGACATCGCGGCCCGCCTCAGTTGCAATGTTGGCCAAGCGGCACCGCAACCTACTTGTTGGCCGCTACGTTGTCGGCTTACTGGCAAAGCCCTGACAAGCGGCCTCTCCTCGGGTTCCTCTTGGCTTCACCGTGGGTGACCAAGCCACGGCTACTGAGCCCCCCCGCCTCGACAATGCGGGAACTCACCGAGGGGGCATAGTTTAAACCTTACAGTAACGTACATATGGTACTTTTAATCCCGGTAGTCCGTCCCAGTGGGATATTTTCCGACATCAAAACAGGCGAAGACGCGGGCAAAAGCTAGTATATAATAAATGAGAAACCTAATATGTAATGTAGCTACAGATTTACCTTGAATATTCTCCGAAAGGTAACGAGTGAGTTTCCAGTTAACATTACAGCCGCTGGCGTCATTAGACGTTGGAAGGCTTCAAGGCATATTAAAACCTCGAATACGGCGAAAATTGATTACGAATCCCCGCCATTGTTGGTTAAAGCATTTTATTGTTTGAAAATGACTGTGTATTGTTGAAAGGATATGTTTTTTTTTCTTGGGATCGTGTAATGAAAATGAAATGAATTTGTTTATTCTTTAAATGGATATCGGAATCACTTTTACACATCTATTTAAGTAACATAATTGATTATTAATAAAAATAAAAATCTTACTTTTAAGCATTAGGACAGTAACTGTATCAATAAACATTAATTAATAATGCAATTAGACAGAAACCTTTACTACTGTCATAGTTAGGTGATTTATTTTCATTTTACGTTTATGAGTATGTAAAAAGTGATTAAGTAAATGAAAATGTACGAAAAAAAATAGCTAGATGAGGACGGTTTCCTATCTGACTCAAAAACAAAATATTTTATTTCACATAAACCTACATGGGCACTTATGAAACGTCAGATGCTTGGTCCACGGTTCCAATTGGTCGTTTCCTATGGAGAAGTTACCCTTTTAAAAATAATTGGCTTTTACAATGTTTTCAAATTACAGTAAGTATGGGAGGACAGCGTGACTACTCTGAGAAGAAAGGCGGAAACAAACTCAGAGGTCACAGTTTCTTTTAAAGTCCAGACATAATCTTGGTGAGGTGTTAAGGATAATTTGATCATGGATATCAAGCAGGTCCAGTTCTGTAAAAAATTCACGATAAAAACAGGTGAAGTGAGCTGTCTTTCCACCTGATGCTAAGGATTGACACTTTTGGTAGCTCACTTCACCTAAGTTTTCACTTTGTGATTTTTACAGAATAGTTCGGCTGGTCTGGCATAGTGTTATTAGATTTGCGAGGTACCTAGCGCATCCCCAGTCCAGTTCAGCCCTTGGGGCTTGTATTCAATCGGACTTTAGCTACGGACTCGAATCCAAGCCTTTGAGGCTCGCATTCGTATTGCTATCGGACTCGACTCGAATCCTGTAAAAGGAATGCTAGTTCGTGCCATTGGACACGTATATATTAGTTTCGTTCCCACCTTTGTTTTAGAACGAAGTATTTGGGAATCATATGGGAATTGCTGCACAGATTGAAATATATCATATACAACTCTGTATATATTATGATATATTTCACATTGACGCGAAATCTGTTGCCATGGATTCAGTACATGATTCTGAACCCTACTGCTGACATTTTTATCAACGGTCATAAATAAAAAAAATCTGCTGCAGTTTGTACGGACGCCAGCAGGTCAAGCTACCCGAAACTGTCAAATTTTCCCAATCAAGCTTGAACCTTAATGCTTTAGCGATAAAGTTGAAAATCTATTAAAAAAATTGACAGATTGTAGTAGCTTGATGTGCTGGCGTGCCTGTCCCTGTATTTACTCTTCGTACCTACTCTGAGTGTTCTGAGTTCTTTTACAGGGTCAAATATAATTAGCTAGCGAAACTTCACAGATGTGATGAATATCGGTATGAAATGATATGATCTGCCTAGCCTTTTCCTAACTATGTTAGGGTTTTGCCAGTTTTTTTACATAAAGCAACTGCCCATCTGACCTCCACAACCCAGATACTGGGTAATACGATACCCCTTGGTAAGACTGGTTGTCAGACTTTCGGGCTTCGGGCAGAGGGGTCTCAATATGTAAAGATGGTCACCCATCCACGGACCAACCGCGGCAAGCGTCTTGTGCGTCTGAATCCTCAATTTATATAATGCTTAGAAGATAAACAACATTCGACACTTATAGCGTTGAAAAAAAATGAATGAATGATGAATAAATCGTATTTATTTCTTCTGAAATAAATTCAATTCAAATTTATTTCAGAAGAAATAAATACGATTGTAAGAGCAGGAAAGTAATAAAAATCTTTACTGTAATAAAAAACTTAATTGAGTACCTAAGTAGTAGGTACTTATGAAATATTACGCAAAAGATGTGAATGTAGGGCCATATACTTATATGGATACAACTCGAGTGTATCTAGTACAAGCGATTCTAACGTATGATAACAGATATCGATACTAGGAAGTGAACAGAAAAAAGTAATTCTGCGTATTATCACATAAAAACACGTTGTATTATCAGGCCAGAGGCTCTCAAAGTTCTATTGTCAGATTTTTTTTTTTTTGTTCGAAGAATAATTCTTTCAAAAGGATTTTCAACTCAAACTGAAAGCATTTATTTCAATTAAACCATTTACAGGCACTTTTGAATTTTCAAGAAGTCGGTCAGTCAGAAATATGAAGCTAGTTGCCCATTCCAAAGCATAGTAGGTACAGAGAAGAACGGGCAACGAAAAGAAATAAAACAAATTATTTTTTAGTCTAAAACCTTCTCACGTATCACAAGGGGGAGGGGGGGCACCTCCACTTCGACCGGTTCTGTGCGTCTCGCATCCAATAGGTTCCTGCGGCCTTCACAAGATTGATTGATTGCGATAATATCGATCACTGAACTTATAATACATCATGCCAAAGACATGAATCTTCCTCGAGTTTCCGAGAGCCCGTTACTGACTCTTCCAATATAATCAAAAGTTACTGGTGCTTCCAGTGATGCTGTTTAATCAAACGCGTCTGTGTGCCAGTTTTCAGAATTAGTTAATTAAACAACGTCAGCAGCCGAAGTAAAGAACATATTTCAGAGAAAATTATATAGAAAAATGCTATCTGAATGCTGCTAAGAAGAAGAATCATTTTTAATCATAATTTTTTTTTTTCATTTTGTTTTGCAGACGAATTCTCATTGTCAATACCTACCTCCCTTTCATATTAAAGTAGCCTCTGCCCGCGACTTTGTCCGCGTGAAATTTCTTGTTCCTTAGACCCAAGCCGTCGCATCGTATCACCTGCCCGCCCGCGCTATCACTTCGTTTTCGTTTTTTTTTTCTTTTTGCTTGGCTCCCAAGGGTCATAGCGTGATGTTAAATAGCCTATAGCCTTCCTCAAGAATTGGGCTATCAAATGCAAACTTTTTCAAATCAGACTGCTACCAGTCTGATTTGAAAAAGAGATTCCCGAGATTAGCGCGTTCAAACAAACTCTTCAGCTTTAGATGTAGATTGTCTGAATGTTACTAAGAGTTTTATCCTACCACCCTGTAATATTAAAACCGAAAATTACTAATATAATATCTCGTTTAATTATTAACAACGCGGTTTTCCGAAGGAAGCTGTCTGTCCCTCGTTCAGCGCCCGTCTCGTTCGAAAGGTCGACGAAAGTTTGAGAACCGCATGTCAAGATGGATAAAATCAAACTGATAGTACTCTTAGAATTCCTGTCAAGGTTGCTCCGGTTGACATTGACAGTTTATTAACCGCTTCTTCACAGAACTCGGTTTTGTAGATACAAGTCTGGTAATGCACTTCTCGGAAAGTTCACAACGGGTATTAAAGAACTCCATTTTATTAATATCGACCGTTTTTCGACGAAGTACCTACTAGTCGAAGTACGACGAAAATACTTCGTTTTTAGTAAATATTTGTTGCGACATTACTTCAGTTTTGCGCATGCTATTTCGCGTTTACTGCGAACTACGTATATAGGAGGACTAGATTCTGTCCGCGACTTCATCTGCGTGAAATTTCTCGTTGCCCCGACTCATCCGTCGCATCGCATCGCCCGCCCGCGCTATTACCCTATTACTTTGTTTTCGCTTAGCGTTCTGCCTAAGCCTCAGAAAGCACGTTAAGCCGTTGGTTCCGGCTGTCATTCGTGGATCTTTGACAGTCGTTACCGGCAGTCAGAAGTCTGAAAATCTGACAACCAGTCTTACCAAGGGGTATCCTATTACCCAGTAGCTGGGTTGTGGGGGTCAGTTAGGCAGTCGCTCCATATAAAATACTGGTATTCAACTGCTCCGGCTAGACTGGAAGCCGACCCCTAAATAGTTGGGAAAAGGCTAGGCAGATGATGTTCTGTCTAATTATTTTGGTTTTTGCTCGGCTCTTAAGGGTCCTAGCGTTATGTTAAATAGCCTATAGCTTTCCTCAAGAATTGGGCTATCAAATGCAAAAGTTACAAATCCGACTGTTAGTTCCAAAAGTCACAAATCCGACTGTTAGTTCCAAATGTCACAAATCCGACTGTTAGTTCCAAATGTCACAAATCCGACTGTTAGTTCCAAATGTCACAAATCCGACTGTTAGTTCCAAAAGTCACAAATCCGACTGTTAGTAAGAGATTAGCGCGTTCAAACAAACAAACAAACTCTTCAGCTTTATTATTAGTATAGTATAGATTACCCAAGTAGCACATGACAGCCGCACAGTGACTTGATTATAGAATTAGTGACTACTCAAGGCTGTTTTAGTTTCCTGCATAAGGGCTGTGTAGTTAGCTACGCAACCTTTGTAATTCCAATTTGGGCCCCAAATTAACCAGCCTTGAGCATTACAGTGGCTGGTTAACGGCAGTATAATCATTGAAACTGCTGTACAAGGCATGTACATTGGCTTATACAGCTATACAACAGCCATTGCAGCCTAAGATTCAGCTTCTTTAATTCTTTTTAACAGCTTTTAGATGTTTTGAGGCTTGGCAACAGCTTATATTAAAGTATAAATAACCAAATTTTTTTTTTTAATATTTATTTTGTGTATTCATGACAGACGACAGTTATTATTTGTTAAAGTGGGCGGGGCGGACAATATTTAAGGTAAGATATTTTTAATAGTTTTCACGTTGATTTTCAGTGTCCTTGTATGTAAATTGAGTTGCGAGTACCATTTTACTGTAAATGTGTATAGGTAATTACATCAAATATTTCACGCGCCATCAGAATAATATCGCTTTAACGAAAATATTTTACAAGATAAATGATTTACGAATACTTAATAAATTTATCACTCAAATTATTGCTTTCTAACTTGTTGTGTCCCATTAGGAAACAAGTGGAAAACATATTGTTTGAATTAAAAGCTATCAAATATCCTTAAAATCTATAAAAAAATCATCTGGATATTTAGTAACAAATCGTTTTTGTAATGCTAAAATGGCGTCCATTGATAACCAGCACAAATTCTCCATAAATGCTTTTGAAAAGTTATTTACTGTAACAGTGGTGTTGCCAAGTCTATGTACCAGCTTATAGCATTATGCTGGCTGGACAAAGGATTTTAATTAGCTTTCTTACTGTGTATTGGTATAAAGAGAGAGCATACAATAGGTTTTCAGGGATAAAGAAATCTCGACAGAAAACCATTTCATTATGTACAATGTTTAGCTTTCGAAATACCCTTGCAGGCCCAAAAATACCCTTGCAGGCCCAAAAGATATGATTTAAGTTTTTTAAATAACACATTAAGAGACGGCTTGGCTCGCTCAACAGTCAATAGCTCTTTGGAAATACAGTAAATACACTACAGGTACTTTGCTAATTACATTAATATTGTTTTCAGGAACATTATTGCAGTTTAAAATAATCTTAATCGTTGAAAAAGATTTGCAAGACAGTGTTGAAAAATTCAGGGAAAAGATTAGAAATTAAAAACCTAAGAACTTCCACAAAACGCACACGCAAAGATTCAAAACGAACAAAAACAGCAGACGTGAAGGAAACCGTCGGAGATGAAATGCTTTAGCAATAAAGTTGAAAATCAATTAAAGAAATTTGACAGATTGTAGTAACTTGATGTGCTGGCGTCCGTACAGACGCCAGCACATCAACCTACCCGAAACCGTCAAATTTCCCCAATCAATTTTGAACCTTATGCTCTACCATGCTGTGATAGCATATATTATTTTGTGTCAAGGCTAAATATAATAATGACTGAGACTATTTTATTATAGGTACCTAATAGCGTACCTAATCCGGTGTTAGTGATTAAAAAATAATTCAGATTATGAAAAGTAACATTTATTTTCTTAATTATATTACATTATTTCCAAAAAAAAAAAAAAAATCATATAATGATGTGATCACCATACAAACAAAGTTGAGGTAGTATCCATTAGCAGAGTTGTGCTGGCCTATTATTTTTTTTGTGTTAAGACTAATAATGGCATAAGGTTTTTTATTTTAATTTCGATACCAAATCTGGTGGCTGTGATTAAAAAATAATTCAGATTATGGAAAGTAGCATCTGTTCGTAGTTATGTTGTATTTCCACAAATTATATTTCATATTGATTAAAAAACAGTACGTACAAATGTATAAAACGATTTTTATTTTTCTTATTATCCTTATTAAGATTGTATAAGGCTCAGCAGAATTACATACACTTTACTTGAAATAATAGTATTTCAAATAAACTATTTCCATAATTAATTACAAAGTATGTAAAAGGGGTATGAACTACAAGTAGTTTTTATGTTCAATACATATAAATTTAAAATTCACATCCAGAAAGTGTATTTTCACTTCAATACATTCTGCGTTAGGCCGTTTTGCTTTAAATATGTTAAAAGTGACTGTGAGTGAAGTGATGACTTTACTGGGTAGCCAAAAATGTCTATTAAATCTGTTATTTTGTAGCCTATAATTACATTTTCTGTATCTATTGAATTGACTTCAATGATTTCACGATTACTAGTCATGAAATATTTATCTTTAAATCTCACTGTAAGTATAAAATCCTAAAAATTAATTTTGGGGAAACTTTTATTATCCTCGGTAACGAAAGGCATCTCAAACTTCTTTTCATCTTTTCAATCAGTAGCACAACATTCACTGAGTCTTTTTGCTACCAGCGAAAGTGGTTTGTTACCACTTTGCAACATTATTTTAATCAAATGCAATTTATTTTCAAAAGGATAGGCACTGAATGTTTGAAGTGACCCAAATCTTAATTGAACCTCATCATTGACATGAAGTAGATTATGCACATTGCTGGTCACGTAATCTGCACCACAAACATCCTTGTAATGCTCTACAAAGTATTGAAGCAGCTCTTCTGACAGTGGTAATAATGGATTATAGTTATCACTTAAACAAATTTTAATGGCACAATATAAAAACATAAAATGAGTTAAAGCCTTTTTTGCTAACACATCAATATTTTGATCAGTCTGTTGGTCCGGAACCCTCACTATACGAAAACGACACTGGCTTGTAAACATCAACTGCATCATTATTATAAGCATCAATATTTTGATCAAAATCTTTTTGTGCGGAACCCTCACTATGCGTAAACGTCACTGGCGTGTAAATATCAACTGCATCAGCACTGCTCCTTTGCAATTCGTCCATAGAAGTCTTAGCGTATTTTTTTTGACAATTTTCTTTTTACTCAACCAGTTCTTTTTCTTTTATTCCATGGTTTTAAGTTGTTCATTTTTTATTTAAAGTGTATTAAAATATACGTAGTAACTCTTGAAGTCGCGTCAGACGTCATGCAAAAAAAATCAAATCTGACGTAATTTAAACACCAATAATCTAGATTTACTCTTAAATAACGCTGAAAGCTGTAAAATAGCTGTCAGCTACACTTTATGCATTGGCATTAGGATGGAGTACACCTACTCCAATTTACAACTCAGGGTGAATTAATGATTCTCTTATAAATGTAACGGCATTTGTAGAGACTACATATCCACTTTTAATCAGCCATTAACAAGCTCGTTGAAGTAGAATTAGAATAGAATTAATGTACACCAATTAAAAGCCAGTGGCATTATTCGATACTTTAATGCAGTCCGCACCGTTACAAGAGAGTTGAATTTTTCGTATTAAGCAGTCGTTAACAAGCTTTGGACTTCTAAACCAGCCAGTAGTATCACATGCAGCCAAAAGCTGGACTAGATCATTTTCAAATTCTACTTAAATGCTTTTAGTATACTTTTTCGCCATCATAAAGTCATTAGTCAGCTATGCTGTTTAATAGTGTATAATCTTTCCTTAATACAGTCTAAAGACTCGTCCTATCCTTTAGTACATCTGCATAAAAGCTGTAGACTGTAATGTCGCTTGTTTATGACCTAATTCATCGCTAATGTGCTACTTGGGTAGTTGTACCTAACGTTACATCACTTTGGCGCATGCTATTTTGCGTTTACTGCGAGCTACGTATATTTAGGATAGTACATATGTATGTAGGTACATATATCTATGATTTCGCGGAATACGCCAATCTAATCATAGTGTGTGGCAATGCCAATTTACGCGGACATTATTATTGCTATCCAAAATATTCTGCGGAATCTAATTAAACAGCGACGGATTCTAACCTATTTTTAACCCCCGACGGTAACAAGTCGGGTGTCTGGGGGATCGGCTAACGAAAACGTCAAACAGCCAAAGCCTATACTCAGCAATAATGAATGCTATTGTATTTTTTTTTATAACTGCTTAAACTATCGTTACAGGGTTTACCCTTATGCGACAGTTAAGAACTTAAACTAATAACCTATACTAATAACCAAAACTTACAATAACCAAATTAGAAAAATAATAACATTATTAAATTATTATAAATTATAATAAATTATAAATCATTTTATTTAGTAAGTAGGTTTGTACAAACACTTTTTTTACACGTCAATCATATTTTAAAAACTAGATGAGTTTCCTATCTGACTAGTCTGAGAAGAAAGGCCGAAACAAACTCAGAGGTCACAGTCTCTTTTAAAGTCCAGACATAATCTTAGTTAATTAATGAACATACAAAACTCTTTACTCAAGAGTTTATACGCCAAATTATATTTAAACATATTATGGGTAGATAGTACCTCCCTACATACAAATTAATATTATACACTTTTTAAACGCATTTTAAATCTGAGAATTTTTAGAGGAACTAACACCAAACACATAATATCCAAAGGTCCTCATCAAAACGCTAAGACAAAAATTTTAATAAAAGCAAAAGATATGCCTGGGCACTCCCATACAACCAACAATATATGCAGTATCGAAACCTACACTTTATTTATGGAACCAACTATACAGAATTTACCATATTAACTCACTTGGAAATACAAATAGTGTTGGTTATGACGGAATCTGCACTAGGGTTATAAAAGAATCGGCTCAATACATAGCTCCTCAGTCACACTACAAACATGAGTATATCTGATGGAATCTTTCCTGAAGGACCAAAAACTTCCATAATTGTACATACCATTGCACAAAAAACTAAAATTAATAAATTTGCATATGTTCTTTACAAATTATCAAAGACTGTCAGCCTGGAATCGGTACTAACAGCTTATCACGGTGATGTTGCATCGACACTTAGGTATGGCATAATGTATTGGGGCAACTCAGTTGATAGAGAACTTGTGTTTAGAGCTCAAAAAAGGTGTACCAGAGCTATGTGTGGAATAAATAGAACCGATAGTTGTCAACCGTTGTTTAAAAGCTTATAAATCCTTACTCTACCGTCGTTAAATATCTATGAAACTAATGTATTTGCAAAAACACACATCTCGTAATACAAAATAGCCTTCAAAAGTCACTATAGAAAACTTCGTGACAAAAATAAGCTAGAGCTGGAAATTTCACATGGTAGAACAGCCTTAATGAACAAGAGTACTTTCTGTATGGCCACAAAAATATTTAACAAGCTGCCTGACATATTAAAATTGTTAAATCTGAACAAATTCAAAAGTGTTTTGGTAAAAATTTTAGTCAATAAATGTTACCACTCGTTAAAGGACTATTTGGATGACAATTCTATAATCCCTCCTCCTCAACATTAAGATACCTCACCTGTTTTGACATTAATAATTTATTTATTTTTTATTTCTTTTTGACATTTAACATCGGATCTATGTGCTTTCTTAACATTTTATTGTGGACAATCCGGAGGGGAATTATTGATCCATTACTCTGGTGCTTTCTATAATTTATAATAATCAGTTATTGTTATAGCGCTTAATTAATTTGAATTTAAATTGATAATTATAATATATTTGTACGCCTAATGGCAAAACATAGAGAACCTATGGAAATATTGTAACATCCCACACACTGTGTAACTCTTCCTATGTTTACAAATAAAGATTGTGATTCTGATTCTGATTCCATTAAAAACACAAAACATTGTTTAACATAATTACTTACATTGTAGAAAGGATGGCTGCTGTTATTTTCGTATAATTTTCATTTGCCCCGACGCGACAACGCTTGGATCAAAATGTTACCTACAATTTATATTTAAGTTAAAGGGCAATAAAATAGGTGTACATTATATTATATAAACATGTTTATAGGGGACATATCATTACATAATTTGCCAGTGTTCGTTAGTTAGAGCAAGTACACCCAGTTTTGCAAAGACCATTGGCGCCAATTTCTGAAGCATAACGTCGTATAGAGTGATCAAAAAGGCGCGGCGCCCACTGTCGGTGGGCATCGGTACGGCTCGGTACAGCCTCGGCGTCCTTAGGTTACGACTGCCGAGGCAGCCCGAGGCTGCCCGAAGCAGCTCTCAGGCTCCCGAAGCCGTTGTAAGGCGCCCGAGCTATACCAAGCCGCACCAAGGCCTCGTGTCTCGTCGCAAATATTGAAGCAAAATCAGCAAACAGTCCTATTCTCCTTTTAGAATCGTTTGAAGGTATAATCGTCTTCGTCAGATTCTTTTCAAACTTTTTATTTGATTGGTTGACGAAAGAACGATCCATTTTCATAATTATGAAAAAGCTAGACAAATCTTAATATATATAATTCTTCTGTACGCACGGCTACACATCAAGCTATACATAACCAGTATAAGCTGACTTCTGATTGTACGAAAAACCTATACAGTGCGAGGTCAGCTAAAAGTGGAAATGTATAGCTTGATGTGTAGCCGTGTGTACCTATGTGTGTTTGTCACCTAACTCCTCTTAAACGGCTGGATCGATTTGGATGAAATTTTGTGTGGCTGATTTGAAAAGAAAATACAATTCGACCCGCGGGGTAATTGCGTCACTATCAGTAGCAATGGGTTTCATTTTGACAGTTCAACAACATTCATTGCGTTATTTACGTTGTTGAGCAGACACCTTTTTCGAACATATGAAGCAATGGATTAGCAATATCCTTGAAAATGATTCAGATTTAGATTGATAGTGTGTTACGCAATTAGGATACAGGTCGGGCAGGACGACGTCTGCCGGGTCCGGTAGTATTTTTTTTTTTTAATTGAAGTGTCTGTTTGTAATGTCAAAATAACAGCTTTTTACTAAATACCTACTTATGAAAGTACATACATATATACGATACTCATAACAAAAAACAATTTTTATAATTTTTGTCTGTCTGTTTGTTTTGGCTAATTTTCGAGACGGCTGGACCGATTTTGACTGAACTTTTATTGGCAGATAGCTGATGTTATAAGAAGTACCTTAGGCTAGACTTTAATTTTAGAAAAAGAATTAAAACCCATGAATGATATTCAATTTGTTTTTACTTTTATTTTAGAAAAATAATTGGTAAAGAGACACATTATTATATTCCGAGATCCACGCGAACGAAGTCGCGGGCACAGCTAGTCATATTTATAATCAAATCAAATTAAAGAAACCTTAGTGTAGACATTTCAATAAAAAGAAAAAGAATATTGTATTACGAATTCAATAGCGAAGAAAAGAGAGTCAATAACTTTCCGAACGCTGAAAGGGAAGACCTACAAGCAAGTACAGTATATACGTATATATACATATTCTACGAGTACGTAGGGAGGGAATAATGTACCCTCTATCGACGAGCTCGCGGAAGTAGGGTGTGTGATGTGATCCCTTTCAATGAATAATAAAAGCACCTAGGAATACATCCCCTGCCGACTTTGGCTACGGTGACCGTTTTTCGTTTTCGGTTTTGGTTTCCGACAACTATACAGGGTTATTTTAAATTGGCTAGCTAAACTCCACAGACGCAATGGGTATCGATATCTAAACGATATCATCATCTGCCTAGCTTTTTCTGGATAAATAAAAGTATAAAAAAGAATAACATAACTGATGTTGTAGAGGATAATTCCTTTCGAACAAATTGTTTTATCTTCCCGTGCCAATAGAATACAGTCACATGAGTGAAGCCGCGGGCAAACCTAGTCGAAAATACGGCTGTTTCCACAATCCTATGTTCCTCGAATTATGCGAATCGAAACTATATCAGAGCAGAACCCGGGGCGGGCACAAACATTTCGAACCCAATTAATTGGATTTGTGCCCGATGGCGATATATGTATAGGCTTACCCTAATTGGGCAGACAGGACTTGGTACCGAGGTCTATGTACAGTCACGAGCATAATACCTTACCAGTTACGCAACTTAAAAAAATACTGGTACTCTGCTAGCTGCATTCGGTTAGACTGGAAGCCGACTCCAACATAATTAGGAAAATGCTAGGCTGGTGATGAGTTACGCAACACTAAAGAACTTTTTTCTCGTGAAATAAAAATTGCAACTTTGAGAAAAGACCTATTTCATAATTAGCTGTAGCCCGCGACTTCGTCTGCTATCCAGGATGAAAAGTAGCCTATGTCCTGACCCAGGTCTTGGTCTATCTGTGTGCCAAATGTCATCTAAATCCGTTCAGGCGTTTTAGCGTGAAAGTGTAATAACAAACAAAGTCACTTTCGCATTTATAATATTTTATAGTAAGGATAGTGTGTGGGTTCGATAATACTATGTATGTTTGAAATACCATAAAATATCTTTCAATACTTTCTTTTCTTTTTCTTTTTTTTTTAAACCTTGCCCCGCACTAGGAATTTCTCTTGTATCGTGGGCGCGTTTACAAACATTTAAACTCACATACACAAACAGCCAGACCCGGAACAACTACTTGTAGGTCATACAAATATTTTGTTCCGTGCAGGAATCGAACCCGCGACACGCAGCGCAGCAGTCAATCGCTTAAGAGTCTGACACTCCCTTCCGCTCCACCCAGAGTGGGAGGGGTCATTTGATGATTTCCCATCCCGAAAAAAAAAAAAAAAAAAAGGGGGGTAATCATTGTTTATAAATAATAAACGATGATTAAAGTGTTAAGTTAAGAGGGGCTTGTGGCTAAGTAATAACAGCCGCGCGAGTCGATCGATCAGGTTAAGCTACGCTTGCCGCGGTTGGTCCGTGGATGGGTTACCATGTTTACATATCAAGACCGCTCCGTGCATCGGAAAGCACGTTAAGTCTTACAAAGGGGTGTCGTATTACTCAGTAACTGGGTTGTGGAGGTCAGATAGGCAGTCGCTCCATGTAAAATACTGGTATTCAGCTGTATCCGGTTAGACTGGAAACCGACCCCAACATAGTTGGGAATAGGCTAGGCAGATGATGATGATGTTCCTAGCCTATTCCCAACTATTAAAGTTAAGTAAGTGACGTTCAAACGTTCAAAAATTACCGAACGGATTTTCATACGGTTTTCACCAATAGACGGGGTGATTCACGAGAAAAGTTTAGGTGTATACTTTATTTTATTTTTTTTCCGGATGGGAAATCATCAAATGACCCCTCCCGCTCTGGGTGGAGCGGAAGGGAGTGTCAGACTCTTACTGACTAAAACCCACCCGTGTTCCTTCCTTCGCCCTTTATGTTCCGGGGTAGCGGTAACCCTTTCGGACAATCCCGCTGAATCACTACTTAACTTTAAGCAACGTTTATGAATAAGGGGACTTTGTCCGTGTATTCCATAGATATAAGAAAGTGGTTTTTTTTACATGTTTTTTACATTTCTATTGTATATTCCATCGAGCTAGTATGTTTATGTCTATGGTATTTGCAAATCACAACCGTCATTCTTTGACAATTGTATGAAATGACATATCAAAATGGAGTATTGTGTCAATTTGATTTTCTCCCTGACTGTACAGTGCCACAAACTTACATATTCGTTCAGCGGTCATTCTCAGAAATGACGTATGATGACGTCATCTTCGTATGAATCTTTCTTTACAAGGCAAAGGTGACATTCTTGTAACATCCGTTTCCTGAACAGATCGGTTCGTGGCATTGTTGGATATCTAATTAACGCCATAGCACACATGTAGGTGGTCAGGTGTGCATACATACAGTTTCTAAAAAGGGTGAATTTAAGCCACCTTAAATTCACCCCTTTGCACCAGGGTTACCCACGAAATTCAAATTTTCATACGTTTTTTGCAATTTGCAGGCCAGATGAGGCCTAAGTTTATACAATCCTCTTGATTAATATTTCATGAAAGAGCCATTCAATATATAGAAAAGAAAAAAATAAAGAAAAGAAGAAATAAAGAAAGAAAGAATAGCATTATTTGAACTTAAAGAGTTGTATTGATGATTTTAATTATTATAATTCTGTAAATACATACTTGTTACGCTCGCATGATTCGCGAGCGTAACTTTTGTTCAACATACAACATTTTTTGATGTATTTAATTTAACTACTTGACATTTTAGATTCGATGTAAACTTTGTAAATTTTAATTTTGTTAGTATCATATTATTTTTCCATTTCAATTTTTATTATTGGTTATACAAGTGCACACCTATAAATGACGAATTCACCGCAAAGCTGTTGAATTAGAATATATTTATTGTAATGTTTTAGTGAATAAGTCGTTGGTGTGTCAATAAATAAATAAAATAAAATAAAAAGATACAACCAAATTTTCTTACGATGTCCCTTAAATAGCCTTGGAGGCCGAGGGGTGAGACCTAAGAGGCCTACACAGAGCTAGCCCCGGTACTATATCTGTAACAGGCTATTATTTTTACTACGATACGAGCATGTTATTCGATTTTCCACCAGGAATTTCTCGGTAGTGGCCCGGATTTTCGATTTATGCCCGGTGCATACCAATAGCCTCGCCCATATTATAAAAAAAAAGTAACAAGTTGGGGGTAAACATGTGTCACATTCACGCAAAACGGCCATCACTCAGCATAATGCTAGGATCCTATACGAGACAGAGCCCCAGCGCTGGTTTTCAGCGGCAGCCGGCGTTGACGTGATGACGTCAACCAGTGCAGCATGCAATTATACATAACTAAATAAAAACGACAATCAAAACAAGAAATAAAATAAACCATTGCAACATATTCATATTCGGTTTTAGGTTGATTGGGAGAATTTTACAGTTTCGGGTAGCTTGACCTGCTGGCGTCTGTACACCTCTGTCTAACCTTTCGGGGAATTCAGGCGTGATGTTATATGCTATTCTTATACCTACGAGTACCATATAGTTACAGGAGAAGAAAAAGAAAAAAATAATGTATAAAAGGGACGAAAGATATTCGTGAAAGATATTATATCAAAGGCATAAACATACTTACGGAACATTAACATCAATTCCTTTGACGAAACGGATACAAAGTCAAGGTAACACACGATAGATATAAAAACAGAGGGGCAATTCTAGTAATTATAAATTTTTAAGAACGATCACAGTCTGAATGCCAATTCTTGTAATTTAAAACGTTCAAAATCTTGTCGCAGTCTCATCTCGGCGACAAACAAATGTTAAAAACTTGTCAAAATGTAGGGAAATTAGAAGTATTTTTTGACAGATTGAAACTGTGATCAGACTGTGAACGTTCCTAAAATTACGAGAATTGCCCCTCTGATCTCAGTCTCAATCGGTCAAAAATACCTCTAATTTCCCTAAATTTCTGACAATTCTTTGACATTGATTGTTGCTGTGATGACATTGCGACTAGATTTTGAACGTTTTTAATTACGAGAATTGGCCTTCAGGAATTTCGCTATATACATGATCCTCACATGATCTGACCAAGATTATGTCTAGACTTTAGATGAGACCCTTGAGTTTTATTCGCCATTTCTACTCAGGGGTCAGGTAGTAAATGTCGAGTCCATCTAGCTTATTTTTTACTAGCTTCCGCCCGCAGCTCCGCCCGCGTAAACAAAAAAAAGTATATCTATGTCCTTTTTCAGGGTTCCTGCATACCAAATTTCATCAAAATCAGTCCAAGCAAAAATTGTTATTATTTAATTGTTTTTTTTTAAAATAAACAGACGCTTAAATTTTTTTTAGATTTGCTTAAAATGACGTGTAAAAGTGATTCCGATATCCTATTTATTACAGAATAAACAATTTCATTCCATTTCACTAATTACCTAGAAATCCCGATCGTATCTTCGATCTAGAAGGCTTCTCATCTAAAGTCGAGAAAAGTAGGTCGACCTTATTGATTCCTTGTTACTATGGTAACCGAGCACTTTAGAGATCGGTAATTTAATTCCCAATGTGATTTATAACTAGAAATTCTATGTATATTCTTGAGACATTGAGGGTAGGTAAAAGATTTATATGGATTATGGGGTCGATCGCGAATTCGCAACCTATTAGTGTATATATTTCAAGGAATATGGTTTTATAGGATCTTCGTATTAATCTGATATTGTTGTGAATTCCATGGAAATGGCGCTCACACGTGTCTAAGTATATATATACATAGATAGTATATAATAATATATAGTATATGCTTTTAGCATATAACAAACATACAGAATCAAATTAATTGAGCTTGCGAAACTCCGCGGACGTGATGGGTATCGATATCTAAATAGGATAAAACAAAAAAATAAATAATTTTGAATTTTTTGTGGGGTCACCGATCGCAGTTAGCGTCGTCACTTGAAATATCAGTTTAAAAATCAGCTTTTTATTGTGTAAACTTCACAGACGTGACGTGTATCGATGTCTCAACACGACAAAACTAAACAAATCAGATTTTCTCAACTTACCTACTTCATCATCTGCCTAGCTTTTTTCTCAACTATGTTGGGGGTCAGCTTTCAGTCTAACCGGATGCAGCTGAATACCAGAGTCCGGCTGAATACCGTCTGCAGAGTTTAGATGTCGATACTCATCAAGTCTGCAGAGTTTAGATGTCGATACTCATCACGTCTGCAGAGTTTAGATGTCGATACTCATCACGTCTGCAGAGTTTAGATGTCGATACTCATCACGTCTGCAGAGTTTAGATGTCGATACTCATCACGTCTGCAGAGTTTCGCTCGCTAATTTAATTTGACCCTGTATAGTAACATGAAAAATAGAAAGGGAAAATATTTACTGTCCAGGTAATACACTAAGCAGGTTCACAGGTTAACAGCAAGTTAAGACGACATGAGTAGCTTAAAATATTACCTACAGCTAGGTTACAATATAGTGTTTGCTAGTGAGCCCCAAACTAGACAGTTAGTCTGTATCTTGGGGCTCGGAGTACTATTCCAGACTGGAGACTAGAGAGGTGATTTCAGGTATGATATAGTGCGTGTTTATGTGTGGTGTGTATGTGTGATGTGCGTGTGGTGTGTGTGCGTCTGGTGTGGGTGTGTGTGTGTTTGTTCCATTGTGCTTCGTTTGATTTGGTGTCAGGTCAGGGTCTTTATATTAGTTGTTAGACCATGACTGCCATATATGTACCTGCTAAGTAACTATTCTACTGATTACATGTATAGACCGCCAATCGAAGCAGCAAATTGACGTAGACACTGTCATTCAGCATGAGAGTAACGAGCGCCTCTGTGACGTGGCGCAATGGTGACACGGCAATATTGTATACGTTAAGTTCACGCAACGTACGTTACGTACATCGTGCATGAAGTTCGCTCATGCATGCATGCATGAACGCCGACGCCGAGCGCAGTGCAAACACTACTTCATGTATTCGAAATATTTTTTGAATGCGATTTTTATGCACTGGCAAAATGGCTAACGAAGCCCTTTGTTCGCAGCAGCCAATACAAGCACCCTCGCTGCGAGTACGAAATTGAATAAGCATGAATTTGTGAAGTATTTTCTCGTGTATTCATAAAAAGTAAATCAGTACAAGAGCAGGGGTGGCCCCGATTTACGAGTTGTAGGTTGAGGGTTAAAACCGAGGCAGGCGCTTTACTTTGTGTAATTAATTACATTACCACTGCTCTCGAAACGGTGAAGGGAAACATCGTGAAGAAACTGACATATCCTAGAAACAAAAATTCGAAGACATGTGACATCTACCAACCTGCACTGGGCCCGCGTGGTGGTTCACTCCCTCTCACGGAGAGCAAGCTTGTGTCCCAGCAGTGGGAACGTTATAGGCTGATAATGTAAATCAGTTCATTAGAAAAAAGGTTTATTTAAAAAGATTTTTAGATGTTTCAATGATATGGGAAAAAAGCACTCAAGAGTATTTTTCCATGAAAAAGTAGCTATTAAACATTCATCAGTAATGTGGTGATTTGAATGGCATGTTTTAATTCGGTGACCCAAAAGCTGAAAAAGAAAAAAACAAATAAAACCAGCCTCCTATAGTCTCACTGCAAGGCCTCTACTCGATACGGGGAAGGCATGAACATTGATCTACATAGCTCATGGTGGATTGGCGTTTTCAAACTTAAATCTATTATAACTGTAGAGGGGAGTCTCTGGTGTCCTGAAATACAAGTCACGGCTTAGTTTAGGCACCAGTCTCCCAAATGAACACTGTCCTTCATCAGAATAATTATTTTCTCCTCTTTTAAGTTTTAGTTAATAAGTGTCTTTTAAGAAAATAAACATTTTATTTATTTATTTATTTAACTAAAATATATTATACTATAACTGTAAGTACTGTAAGTATACAGGGTTATTGGTAAAACACCAACAACCTCTTAAGAGGTCATTGTACTCATCATTATGAACAACTTTCCTATGGGACCAAACCAGAAATCGCGAAAAAAAAATCAGCTGTTCCCTACATTTATAACTCGTCAAAATGTAGGGAACAGCTGATTTTTTGTTGTTCAGTTGTTCATAATGATGAGTACAATGACCTCTTAAGAGGTTGTTGGTGTTTTACCAATAACCCTGTATAGTTAATAGTAATTATGTGTATTATAGGTTTATAACCTATTTATGTATTAGTGTACCCAGTTGTAATAGTTTTTTTTTATCATTGTTCCTCTCAACCAAAGCGGTAAGTACTTTGGTTGAGAGATCTAATCTCTTCACCACCCTTGGTTGACTGGTAGAGAATGCCTAACGTATTAAGCCCGCCTTTGTACCCTTTTGTTGCGAAAAGTTTAAATAAATAAATAAACTGTCCAGCATAGCTATGCATAACTATTCGACAGGCAATCGTATCGAAATTACACATTTGTATAACCTGCACCCTAATTGCGTAATACACTATTACACTCAATTTGAATCGTTTTGAAGCATATTGCTAATCCATTGCTCCATACGTTCGAAAAATGTGTCTGCTCAACTACATATATAACGCAATGAATATTGTTGAACTGCCAAATTTAAACCCATCGCTACTAATAATGTGTTACGCAATTACCCCGCTGATTTGCCTTGCCATGTAGCATGAAGCTTTCGGAAAAATTGCGGTTGTCTATTTGATTTAAACTCGCAATTTTTTCCGGTTTTAGATTATGTGAACAGCGTTTAGAGGAGTCAGTCCTATGAGATAACATTGATTGCAGATGTTTGATTCGGTACGGAAGTATCTCGAATGGTTATGAGGAGATATGCTAGACAGTTTCAATTCGATGTATTATAAAAACAGAGCCCCAGAAAATCTCAGCATCGCATACAACAAATGCCTTCATAAAACCACTATAAACATATCGCTTCCAAAATAAAATTAAACGATATAACACGTAAATGATCAGCCTCAATGTTATTGCTGAGTCAATTATACTAATTGCAAACCAGTCAGTGCTGAGCGCCCGTCAAAGAGATTGCATTTGATGGCCGTTCATTTTGATTCAAAGCATTAATTCACATAGCCGGAGCAGCGAGCCGAAAACGCCTAGGTATACCGAGGTGTATTTGGTTTGTGTTACCTGAAAATCAAAGGTTTGTAGAGAAATAGGAAGCTACGGCAATCTGCGGGCGAGCAAAGCCACTTTAAAATACAAGCCTCGGGAATTTTCCGTTGGTTTGTTGATTGGATCCCTCATCCCAACTCCCAGAGTTGAAACTTTAATAATGGTTGTAGAAATTTGACGTGCAAAATGGCATCCCTCAGTGTGATGGATGACATTTTGGATAGGTACCTAAAATACAATGGTCAATAATCTATTCGCAATGCATTATCCATACCTGTGCATACTAAAATTGTGAATGCGAAAGTAACTCTGTGTGTACTTTGCCTTCGACGAAATTTGGCACACGTGACATGGGGTTGGACGTAGGATACCTTTTTTATCCCGGTAGTACGCTCCCGTGGTATAACCGACAGCCACACGGGTGAAACCGCGGGTAAAGCCAGTAATGCCGTCGTTCATTTTACCTACCTGACTATGAAGCTCATGTTACGTCGATCGATAATGTTTGTAAGAAGAAAAAAAAATTGGGGTCAACGATCGCTGGTGACGTTACGTGAAGTATGAGTTAAAAAAAATCTGTTTTATTGTGTTTAGACATTAAAAAAAATCAGCTGATACATATTTCAAGTACCTAACAAGACTAACTATAGTCAAAAAAAGTAAAAACAAAAATATAATTAATTTTTATTTTGTTTAAATATCGATACTCATCGCGTCTGCGGAGTTCCGCTAGCTAATTTAATTTGATCCTGTATAATGTGTACCTAAATGTAATCCTACTTGCTTCTTTCCTTATCCAAATACCCTTGAATCATTTTCAACGTATCTATCTAATTTGAGGGCGTTAACTTGCTAGCCGTTAGTTTCTGAGAGTTGGGACGAATGACCGACAGCCGTTTTCCTTAAACACTTTTTACCAAATTCACCGAACTATTCAATAGTGGGTAATAAATTAAATGTTTTCCTGACTTTTTAAGCAGTACGTGTAAAAAATGTTGTGTAATAATAAATGGTTTTTCATGAATTTAATTCAGTTTGAAAGAATCGTTTTCAGAGCGTTACAAAATTGTGATGGTATATATCATTTACACAAAGTATTGGACTGAACTGCTCTCAAAACGGTGAAGGAAAACATCGTGAGGAAACCGACATGTCAACTCAGCCTATCGCAGTCCACTGCTGGACATAGGCCTCTCCCAGGCTGCGCCACAGCGCCCTGTCCTCCGCCTTCCGCATCCAGTCCATCCCAGCAACCTTCTTTAGGTCGTCCGTCCATCTAGCTGGGGGGCGTCCCACACTACGCTTGCCGATACTCGGTCGCCACTCCAGAACTTGTCTGCTCCACCGGCCATCGGTCCTTCGACAAACAAGGTCAGCAACTGCCACTTCAGTTTGCTTACTCAGCAAGCTATATCGGTAACTCCGGTTCTTTTTCAGATAATTTCATTCCTGATTTTATCATTCAAAGAGACTCCGAGCATAGCTCGATCCATAGCGCGCTGAGCGACCTGACCCGACATGTCCTAGAACAAAAACTACCAACACCACCATCTACCAACCCACACTGGGCCCACGTGGTGCATTACCCACTTCCTCTCAAAGAGAGGAGGCCTGTGTCCCAGCAGTGGAAACATTTAAGACTTATTATACTTACTAATGGACTGTGCAGTATTCAACTCATGAAAGACTTATTTAGTTGAACAAGTTCTTCATGGTTGTTGGAGTTAAATTATACTAAGAAATCTGGATTTGCATTGCGTTCATAGTGCTCAGCGATCTAAGACTAGACATTCACGACGAATAATATTCATTATGGATTTTATTTATTTATTCAAAATTTCGTAAATAACACCTTATTAGCTATAACGCCAATGCAATGTTGCTACCACAAAGATACACATACATCTAACTCACATTGACTACCCAAAAATACAATTAAAAATAAAATCAAAAATATGAATGGCCAAATGGCCTTATGGCCCACTCCATCACACAGACAGGAAGCCTGTGTCCCAGCAGTGGGAACATTATAGGCTGATTTTATGCATAGATGAGCACCAACAAAGCGGGTTATAGTTTTTGGTACGAATAAAAATAGAATTCACTTCACTGTAAAACATTATACACATAAAACATGATAAATAAATATTAAACGTTACTCTTGGAATTTCCAATCATTTGCGATACGCAGAAATGAACGCTATTCATTTTTAGAACGAAATATAATATTTTGTTTCGACGAAACCTTTTCAGAGCCTTTTGATTGGCCAATCAAATTCGCAGAAGAGCTTGCCGTTGCGAAGCATTAGCATCCGGTCTGAATATGACAGTCATGTCCAGGAAACCGGTTTCATACTGAACCTTTCCCGTGGTTCTGCTTACTGACAAATGGGTTTTAATTCACAATGTTACGAGTATGTTAGAATACCTACCCACGCTATCGCGCGAAGCAACTAATACTTCTGGGATAAATTCCCGACCCACGCTTTTGAGTTTCTGGTATTTTTATCTCTATTTATAACATATCAAATGTTTGCGTGGGTAGCTTTCAAGTAGGCTTGGATTTTCATTTGAAATATTATGCCTTTTTACTTTCTACCCACCGGCAAAGTTGTTTGACAAAGTTGACGTAATTCCACGCCTGTTTTCCACGAAGGGGTGGGCAGATGTTGCCTGATTGCCCGAAGCTAGATCACATTTTGCCAATTCTGTTTTACCTAATTTCTACAGGATGTAAAAGACCAATCACATAGCCGTCATCAAAGCATTCTGTACATCAAACCAAGTAACATTGCACAAAAATAATTGCTGGGAAACTGCTTTTATTTTTGGTATGATTTGCCGTTTGTGGTAGTGCGCAATGTAACACACGTAAAACATTGTGCTTAAGGGTGCATGCAACAGGGATTGTGGGGGTATTCAAAGTTGTGTTATAATAACGATAAAAACTAGCTTTAGTTAAACGTTGGAATTTTGACCTTTAATATCTCCGTAACCAGTAGGTTCCCAGGTATGGTCCAGGATTTTTTTTTTACAATGACGGGCAGCACAAGTGACTCTCAGCTTCGTTAAGTTTCTTTTTACACCATATTGCCTTCAATCCCATAGTGAAGACCACTCATGAGTAGAGCAATGTCTACGCATTTGGAATCAAATAATAAAAATTCTCTTAACCACATACTAACCGCAATGTGTTTTTATTTTACAGACAAACCGACGCCGATATATTTTATATCGCTGATTATAATTTGATTACCGAGAACGGAACAAAAAAAATGTAATGGTCAATTAAGAATCCGCCGCGGCGATTGTAATAATATAAAGTTTTTTGGGTGTAATTATATCGATAATTAACTTGATTTTTTGTACAGTTACAATTTAGTTGATGATAATTTGAAATAATTAAATAAGTAGGTACCTAAAACCTGATATTAGGTTAACTTGGTGGTTTGAATTCCTCGATACTACTGACGCAAAAACAGGAATCCCAGTGTCGGAATTCCTGTTCTTTGTACTGACAAAGAACAGGAATTCCGCCATTATGCCTACTGAGGCATAATGACTGAGTTCATGCTTACGTAATGTCATCGAGAGGCCGTAGAGCACTCTCAGTCCGGCAAGATATTTTGTAGAATATGCTTGATTTGGAGGAAGGGTTGGATTATGTGAGGTACGAAATGAATGAAAAGTAACTGAATGATTTTGCTCCAACCTCGAGTAACATAGGATTAGGGCAGGAAAAAGAAGGCTGTTGGGATGTCCAATTTACTGAGAGCTTTAATAAAGAGAACAGTGGGATGTGGTCTTACCATCAGAATCAAAAGTCATTAATTCAAACTAGGCTGAGAATCAGCACTTTTGAACGTCAAAATTACATAGGACAGTCCCTCAAATCGGCCGCCCTTTATCCCAACAGTATACTGTAACATCATAGTTAGTTTGTAACTTAATTTGTACCTACTGTGAGAAACGCCGCGTGTGAATATAATCACAAGCAACACTTACAAATCACTAGGAACAGGACATGATTATTATATTTATCAGCGCACTCGCACCTTCATATCCGCCATCGAGTATCGACACGGCAGACCAACATGACATAATACTATGTTCCATTAATAATTCATTACATAACCAGTCGTCTGTCGGCGTCGTCGTGAAACCTATCGTTAACTGCAACGTTGGAACTATTGTTATTATGAGATACACTTTTTTTTACTTATAGGTGATGGACGGCGTTCGTTGTCGCCATGTGAATAATTTTGACATGTATCCTTAACAAGAGTAGGTATAGGATATGGGATATAAGCATAATCAGCCTATAACGTCCCCACTGCTGGGACACAGGCCTCCTCTCTGTGAGTGAGATTGGGGCATCATAATCCACCACGCGGGCCCAGTGCGGGTTCGTTTGTGCCCCATATTTTCGAATTTTTGCTTCGAAACAAACGAAGTTTTTCTTCATCGTTTTGAAAGCAGTAGTGATGAAATTAAATACACATATGGGTTATGCGTAACGTTTTTTTGGACTGCGGTAGGAGTAACCTGGTAGAAATCGTCACGTATTTATAACGAAAAAGCGTTAAACGACTTTTTATTATTTGTAGGTATATAAAATATAATAGAAACAGAGAGATTGTTTTCATGGTTTTAGAGGGTGTTTAATCCGACAGTGAGGTCAATATGAAAATCTAAGATGGCGGCTGCGAAAATTTTCAAATTTTTCGTCATTTTGAAATTTTCGCAGCTGCCGTCTTGGATTTTTATTTTGAACTTCGTTCCTGTCGACCCCACACGGTTTTTTTTTTGGTTGTTTTCTTCGACATTTTCCTGCCTTTATCACAATTTAATTAGAGCCAACTTCGACGCAGTCATCTTCTTCGAATCCCTTACCTACTACTGTAACCCAGCCGTGATATCATTGTCAGTATACCTTTATTGGTGGTTAGCGCACCATGTCTTCTCAGAATTATAATCATAAGAATTATCATTACATCTCTATATGTGTGTGGAGGGTTGGCGTCAAATATCATGATTTCATGAAATAGAATGAATAGTTATTTTGCATAAGTATTAGTAATCATCAGGTATTAGGGTAATATAAACTTAGAGAATTGTATTAATGATTTTGATGATTATAATTCTGTAAAGACACTTTTGTTACGGTCGCGAATCGTATTTTGTTCAACATACAATCTGACACTGACCTGCAATTTCCAAAAAACGGAAAATTTGAATTTCGCGGTCTACCAAATTTGAATCATTTTGAAGGATATTGATAATCCATTGCTTCATATGTTCGATTTTGTCTGCTCAAGAACGTAAATAAAGCAATGAATGTTGTTGTACTGTCAAAATGAAAGCCATTGTTACTGCCCTGCTGATTCTATGCTAATTTGCAGCGGTAATGCTCCTAATCATTATGCCGGCTCACACTTATATGTATAAGGGATCACTGTACATATATGTATAAGGATCACTAGGGGATTGCTAATGGATTGGTGGTCGGGTTATTGGGATGCGTTCACCAACTCTTTCAAAATAAATACGATAGAGTAGGGGGTAGGCTTATTAATGGTTCCCACTTGCAACAAATGCGGGGTTTAACGCAATTTACGTACATACAGTTTATAAATAAGGTACTCCAGATCGAATTTCGGCCATGGCTACCAATCCTGAGATTGGTACCCATGGCCGAAATTCCTGGAGACCAGTCTTAAGGTGCGTACTTACAGACTATATAACAAAACATTTTATAAAACATAGTTAAATAATATGTTTTATAAATGTGGACGATATGTGTTACAAAAACAAGGTATATAGCATGTCATTAGTTTGTGAAACAATATTATATAACTTCGACAATGGCGCCATTCCCTTGTTCACAAACTAAACTAAATTTAAGTTCAGTGCATCTTTTTCTTTCTATTTCATTAAGAAAAGGACAGAAGATAGGTATTAGTTTAGTGTTGTCAAATTAATATGCTCCATAGATAAATTAGACGTGATTATAAACATGGCTACTAAAAATACGTCAGTTTACGTCAGGCGCTGACTAGTTTGACAGGACTAAACTAATACCTATCTTCTGTCCTTTTCTTAATGAAATAGAAAGAAAAAGATGCACTGAACTTAAATTTAGTTTAGTTTGTGATCAAGGGAATGGCGCCATTGTGAACAGCACTGCAGAACTGACACGTATTGCATTGTTATATTACATTGTTATTTTAAGGTGTACGTTCTTGTTATATGTTTCATTGTGATACAACAATGTTAAATAATGTGGACGTGTTATATAGCAGAAGTTATAAAAGATGTTACTTAATCTGTACGCACCTTTAGACGCGGGACATATTATCATGCACAAGTGTGAGCGCAGACACAGGAGCACTCTCTCTGCCCTCACTCTCATTATACGATGGGACAGCCATCCGACACGGCAGGAGAGAAATAAAATGCTAGAAATATATATACAGTATGTTAAATAACAGAGGGCGTTCCCTTAAACTCGTTAATCTATATCATGAATAGATTCAAATAAAAATATCAGCATAGAGAAATAAGCATAAAATAATCCGAATTCAAAAAAATAATTAATTGACAATAAATTCGAAACATCCTGTTTAAAATCAAAATAGTATCGCGGAATAGTACCTAGCGTACTAGACTACTAGCATTGCCCAAACCGGCAACGTCGCAATGCGTACGCGAGCCGGCGACTTCAAAGGCGGCATAATGAATTAGAAAGACACGTCGTCGTGTTGTTATCAGTAAAATTAAACATTTATGTGAGTATGTTTAGTTTTAACAATAACATTTAACAAGCCGTCTCAAATGCCCAGCTGACAAAGCAACAAGTCATTGAGGCACATGCCATTGCGCGTAAATAGGCTTTCGTCTGACCATATGACGTTTTCGATGAAGTGGGTGTCCTCCGCGCATCGCTGCAGTGCCCACTGGCTAAGTTAACCGGCGCTCGAAGTCAGCTGGACCAAGCAGACCTTGTACTTTTTGAAGTGAGTACGGATGCTGTTTGTTTTTCTTTAAAATTTTAAAGACAACGTGACTCATGTTTAACAGGCGGCCGGCTCTTCTAGTGCTTGAACCGGGCTCCTCCTCAAAATGTCTTAGCACGTTCTCTTCCTGCCGCACAGAGATCACGGGTCGGGGGCCACCAGAACGACGCGGCACTACCGGTTCATTGTTACGAATACGCACCAGGGCACTCACAATAACACGAGAATTCCGCGGTTGATGTGCATTGGGGTACCTCTCAGCATACATCCTCAGAGCACGTGCACCATCATAATTACACTCAGCATAAATGAGCACACATACTCCTGAGCATTGAACTGATAACGTGGACTTTTTCACACAAGAATGACGCAAGATGTTGCAATACGAAAATAATGCGCGTCCGGTCAGCGCGTGAGATTAGTTCCGAATAAAATTAGGTGGACATTCGGGGACAGGGGGCGGTTCTAGGCACATCAATTAGATCGCCGCACACGCGGCCCGTCATTCATAAATAAATTGCGACGTTGCCGTCCTTCAAGTACGCGTGTACAGAGTGTTTCTTTTACGTATCAATTTAACATTTTTAGTGAATATTTTGATTATTAAAAAAAATAAAAACATTTTGTTTTTGAATGGTAATATTTTTTTTAGCATGTATGGATGCTATACTATTGCGGGTTAACGGGAACGCCCTCTGTTAGTTAACATACTGTATATGTCATATGTATGTCATATCCCTAAGTGCCTGCTCTATGCGAATACGTTTCTACCAATTGTGTTTTATGAGTAATATTAAAGTTATATTTAGCCTGAATATTCTAGGTAGAAAAAGCAGCGGGGGTCCTATTACAGTAGTAGACGGTATTCCGCTGAAATAGGACCCCCTCTTTCTGCCTAAATTATCATATTCAGGCTAAATAAATCTTTCGTAGAATTAGAACTACGTTGCGGATCTAGCTATGAATAAAATACTATAATTATCACGTAGTTATAATATTTACGACAGCACATATATGTATGCTAAGTAACATGTGTTGTGTAACATTACAGCCCATAATTATAACCAATGACTACATTATATCTCTAGTAGTATAATCGTCTTCCGCGAATCTTCATGCAGATACTAGATTACATTAGATCATCATCTCATCACTATGTTGGGTCGGGTCCAGTCTAACCGGAAGCATCTGAATACCATATTTCATGGGAGTTAGTATAAGGATCATGTTAAACTTAATATTTGTAACTTGTACCTACTTTCTGTGCAAATAAAGAACTATTCTATTCTATTCATGAAGCGACTGCCTATTTGACCTCCACAGCCTAGTTACTGGGTAATACGATACCCATTGGTAATACTGGTTGTCAGACTTTCCAGCTTTCGAATACCCGTAACGACCGTCACAGATCTACAAATGAGAGCCCGGACCAACGACTTAACATGCTTCCCGAGGCACAGAGGGTTTTTGATATGGATGTCACTAGATTACATTAGATATGATTAGGTATTCAAGTAAATCATGCAATGTCTCATTTACATGTGTAATTCCTGCCTTTTCCAGATACCTATAACATAAAATGCTAATAAAATCTCCGGGAAGTGCTGTTTCATGCGGAAATTGAAATGAAAATAATTATGCATTCATAATGAATCCATGAATCATGAATGTGGTTAGTGCTAAAACAATTTTTAATTATAAATGGGGTTATAAAAGCTGTAGGGGTTCAGGCAGCGACATGAATTTATTGTTCTGTCGGATACAAAACTTAAGAGGAAACGCGGTCACGTGGTCTTTAACGTTCATTCCATACAAAAACATTCCTCTTTTTTCTCCCTGGTTAATAATGATACTAGTCCACATATTTTTTATTGATATAATGTAAGTATATCTACCACTGCCATGTCCTTGTTTTGTTTTTTTGGCGTTATAAGTACGCCATTTTTTTCCTAGATTCACCAAACATGCGAATCAGATATCCAAGAAATCGCTTAGATCTGCGAGTTCTATTAGGTTGTAACTAGTCCCGAAATCTTAAGCGTTCGAAGTCTAAAGTGTTTTGAAAGATTTCTTAGCAAAACTTTTAGTTAGCAAAAGTTTCTTAGGAAAAATATGAATAGGTACGCACGACGACATATCAAGCTATACATATCCAGTATAAGCTGACCTTTCATTCTACGAAAAGCCTTTAGATATGTAGCCCTATATCCTAATTATGATTTTATTATCTCGATTATATCGTGGTTATCTACCCATAGGTGCCTACATACAATGGGTAAAGCGGTGTACGAGTAACCATTCTGCTGACACGAAGCTCCAGCTTTAGGTCCTTAAAAAGCTACGATTTCCTACAAGAGCGGTGGCCGCCACATTATTATTAAAAGCCTGTGATGTCCCACTGCAGGCCAAAGGCCTCCCTACTCTCTTTCCACTTTTTTCTGTTTAAAGCTGCTAAGGACCAGTTCTTGTCGAAGAAGTCCAGCTCATCCCGCCCTCTCCGTCTGGGCCTGCCGCGATGTCGCTTGCCATACAAACACACCGCCACATAGCGTATGCAATTTACCGGCGAAAGACGTCACTGAAACGTTATTTATGGTAGTAAGTCGGTGTATTTTCCTAGAAAGCGGTTTTTGACACTGTACATTCAAACGCCGCTGCCATCATTTTCATGACAGCCGTCTCTGTGGTGGTTATGTGGCGGCCACCACTTTACTATAGGTAGCTCGGTTGCTTACTGTGGTTTTGGTACTTAACCAAGTACGTAACTACCATTTCAACTCAGCCTATTGCAGTCCACTGCTGGATATAGGCGTCTCTTTCCCTCTCCCAGGCGGCGTCACAACTCTCCGTCCTCCATATTCCGCATCCAGTCTATCCCAGTCACCTTCTTTAGGTCGTCAGTACACCTAGATGTCGTGCCACACTACGCTTGCCGATACGCGGTCTTTAATATAGGACTCGTCTGCTTCACCGGCCATCGGTCCTTCAACAAATATGGCCAGCCCACCGCCACTTCAGTCACACCATAGCTACCAGTACCGTAACTACCATATATCCCTACATTATTACGAACTGAAGACAAAACAGAGACTTTCAGGAATCGCTAAAAATAAATCAAATCGCAATCCAATGCGTCACACAGCATAACGACAGACGTCACTGAAATTATTGCTGTAAAACTGCAACAGAATTCAAAACAAAACATAATACCTTTTCAACATACATAAACTCACGCTTTCTTCTCGTGGGGGTAGGCAGAAACTACAGAACGCCATCTGCTACGATCCTTACATCCTCATCGTCATACATGCGTGGCTGTCGTGAGTACTACGCACCTGACCTTTCTGAAGAACATCACCAAAAAGGGCACTACGTATATGTCCTTCTAGGGCGTCCCTTTACGGCGTTTCCACTCACATCTGCCTTGTCAATTTATTACCTTTCATTCATCCACTCAACATGATCAAACCACCTTTAAAAGAGTATGCTTACTTACTCTTTTAAATTTTTGTCATTACATCTTATCTAACCATGTAATCAGTACACGATTCCAGATTTCCAGACACCCTGAGAAGAAATATTTCGAAGGTTCTTAAAAAAAAAATGCTGTTCCTTATATTTTGACCGCGTAGGTATACCATTTTTCTATGAAACAGGAGATTTTTTTTTGATAACCTAACAAAATTGTCTACCCTAGGGTCAAGTGTCTAGAATCATGTGCTGAATTCATGCTTACAGTTTGCACGCCGATATCCCCGCCTGCCTGTATGTCATACCTTTCCAAGTATGCAAATAACATTAATATAAAACTATATAAAATTCCTTACCGACTTATCAGAATTAATTTTAATACCGTCCGATATCGTTTCAGAGAAACGTGAAAGCGACTGTTTTTTAACTTTTTTCTTTTACTTCGAATTTACTTACGACATGCCGAGGCAGATATTACTCGTAATAATTAAAAAAACATGCTCGCCTTATTGTGGACTCACTTTTATTAATTGTTTTTCGACGTTTTCGTTCGAGTTTTTACAAAATGAATTTAATTGTAATTGGTTTTACTTGGAATCGTATCACGGACTAATGGGCGATGTTTTATTATTAAAAAAAAAACTGTTCATTTGTGAAATAACTGGTTCTGTTATGTATTTACGTTATTATTTCTAGTAACCGTTCATGATCATCTGCCTAGCCTTTTCCTAACTATGTTAGGGTAGGCTTCTAGTCTGCCGAATTTGGTATAACCACATTCTGTATGATTGTTATTTTAGGATTTATTATAGTCTATCTGCCTAGCCTTTTCATATACGTTGGGGTCGGTTTCCAGTCTAAACAGATGCATCTGAATACCAGTATTTCACATGGAGCGACTGCCTGTCTGACTTCCGCAACCCAGTTACTGGGTAATACGATACTGGTTGTCAGACTTTCCGGCTTCTGACTACCCGTAACGACTGTCAAAGATCTGAAAATGACACGACTTAACGTGCTGTCCGAGGCACGGAGGGGTCTCGATATGTAATGGATGGAGTCCCGATGGTGGACCGGCTTCGGCAAGCGTAACCTAACCTTCGATCAATCCGTACCGCTATTATTATTTAGCCACAAGGCCCTTTTTGAAAGATATTGCTAATCCATTGCTTCGTATGTTCGAAAAATGCGTATGCTCAACAACGTAAATAACGCAATGAATGTTGTTGAACTGTCAAAAGAAGATCATTAAACGTCAGCTCTGTGAAGTTTCTACAGATAATTTAATTTGACCTTGTAAGTATAAAAAGAGCAGTGGTGGCCCAGTAGTAGCGCCTGCGACTTACGAGTTGTAGGTCGTAGGTTCGAAGACAGACTTTACTTCGTGTACACTATTTCATCACCACTGCTCACAAAACGGTGAAGGAAAAGATCGTGAAGAAACCGGCATGTCCTAGAACCAAAAATTCGGAGACATGTGACATCTACCAACCCGCACTGGGTCCGCGTGGTGGATTCCAGCCCACTCCCTCTCACAGAGAGGAGGCCTGTGTCCCAGCAGTGGGAACTGGGAACATTATAGGCTGATCATGCTAAGTTTAAAATATGTTTGTGATGGGCATTATTGCGCACCTAATTGTCATAACAAATTGATTCTTCCAAGAAATAGTTGAGAAGATTTGTAAGAACAAGTCACCATTAGCGTACCAGAATAGAGCTCATTAAAACTCTATTGACCAACGACAGGGAATTTCCAATGAAAAACCATAACAATATACATACAATTTAATTTGATCCTGCATGTTTTGTGAACAATCATTGTTACAGAAGCGAATTTAATAATGATAAGGGGCTTATGGCTAAGTAATAACAGCCGCACGGGTCGATCGGTCAGGTTAAGCTACGCTTGCCACGGTTGGTCCGTGGATTGGGACCATCTTCACATACCAAGACCCCTCCGTGCCTCGGAAAGCACGTTAAGCCGTTGGTCCCGGCTGTCATTCGTGAATCTGTGACAGTCGTTATAGGTCGTCAGTAGCCCGAAAGTTTGACAACCAATCTTACCAAGGGGTGTCGTATTACCCAGTAACTGAGTTGTGGAGGTCAGATAGGCAGTCGCTCCATGTAAAATACTGGTATTCAGCTGCATCCGGTTAGACTGGAAGCCGACCCCAACATAGTTGGGAAAAGGCTAGGCAGATGATGAGGTAACTATTATAAAATTCCAGCTAACACCAGAATTACCACGGATGGAAATAATTTAACTTTCCTACATCAATTCCATAAATGATCCAGTACGAATTCGCGGTAAAAATTATCGTCATCATTTCGAGATCCAACCACGGGAATACCAACCTTAAACCGTGGTGCTAAAGTTGAAAATCAATTGGATTGCAGAAGTTGATGTAATATTTAATAGGAATGGATATTGTGCATAAACTACCTACCTGTATTATACGAAGTTTTTCTCACGATTCATTATAGACGTAGTAGGTATGTCATGTCAGACTGTCTGTCTGCGAAACGGACAAGATCTTGACAAATACCTATCTATTTAATCATTTACAATATCTTCTTGATAATTGCATAGATCCATCAAAGAGTCAAGAGAATATCTTGGTAAGATTTCGATCTATGCGCAAAAAAGTGTGAATTCGCAGAAGTTACAAAATGATTATGTACCAAATTATTATGTAGCTTCCGCCTACGGCTTTACCCGCGTGGTGTGTCGATAAAAAGCCAGTGGCCTTATTCTCTATGACATAATGAACGAAACCGCGCGAAATGAACGCGAGATTGGCGGGAATAGCTAAGGAATTGACATGGTTTCGAAGTAAGGAATCGTTAAGTGGTCATAGTGAATTCGGGCCCTGATGTTCTTCCCCAGGGTTTAAAATATCCGTATACCAAATTTCATCTAAGAACGGACAAGCCGTTTCAGTACCTACCTAACCTATATACTTTAATATGCATTTAGTAAAAAGCTGTTTTATTTTGACATTATACACAGACAGTTCAATTTTATTTATTTGTTTATATGATTGATCCTAAGTAGTCACGAACCAAATATGCAGAATTCTAAATAATTTTTTTTTATTTTACACTAGCTGCGCCCCGCGATTTCACCCGCATAAGTTTCGATCCCGTGGGAGTATCGGGATAAAAAGTATCCTATATGTTAATCCTGGTTATAAACCATCTGTGTGCCAAATTTTATCCAAATCGGTTCAATAGTTTTTGCGTGAAAGAGTAACAAACATCCATCCATCCATACAAACTTTCACGTTTATAATATTATATAGTTGGATATAAATATAATATAATATATAATACATATGTATATAGTAGGATAAGATAAACCAACATGGGCACTTATGAAACGTCAGAAGCTACGTGCACGGTTCCAATTGGTCGTTTCCCATGGAGAAGAGCCGGCAAGAAACTCAACGGTTACTCTTTTAAAAATAATTGGCTTTTACAATATTTTCAAATTAAAGTAGGGTACGCACGCAGAATTGAAATGCAATAGTCTATCGTGAAATAATGAATGCAACTTTGATAAAATACCTGTTTTACCATATTTAGTGTTATTTTGAAAATACTATGCCCGTAACACCTTAAAATTTCTTTCAAAACTTTAGGAGAGTATCACTTTTGAATTTTGCGGATGTCATCATCATCTGCCTAGCCTTTTCCCACCTATGTTGGGGTCGGTTTGCAGTCTGACCGGCTGCAGCTGAATACCAGTATTTTACATTGAGCGACTGCCTATCTGACCTCTCCAACCCAATTACTGGATAATACGATACCCCTTGGTAAGACTGGTTGTCAGACTTTCGGGCTTTTGACGACCAGTAACGACTGTCAAATATCTAAAAAATAGGGAAAAGGTTAGGCAGATGATGATGATGAAATAAATATTTGATATCCCTATCAGAATACCAGCGTTGCGATATTTATTTTTTAAATATCGTAGCATCATGCTGAGATAGGAGCCTTTTGGCATTTTTTTTTTTTCGGGATGGGAAATCATCAAATGACCCCCCCGCTCTGGGTGGAGCGGAAGGGAGTGTCAGACTCTTACTGACTAAAACCCACCCATGTTCCTTCCTTCGCCCTTTATGTTCCGGGGTAGCGGTAAGCCTTTCGGACAATCCCGCTGCCCCGGCAGGCTTCGGCCCTGAGGGGCCCCTCGTTATGCTGACATCGCTTTGAGGCGCGCGTGGAACACTTACGCGCCGTCCGGCACGGGCCAGCAGTGCAATTCTGTAACCATCTCACCGTGAAAACTTAGGTGAAGTGAGCGTGGAGTGAGCTGTCATTCCAACTAATACTAGGGATTGACACTGTTGACAGCTCACTCTAAGCTCACTTCACCTAACTTTTCACGGTGAGATTTTTACAGAATCGATCGGCTGGTCCTGATCGGGCGGTGAGCTACCCATTGCTCTCCGCCCGCAGGCCCGCAGCCTTTTGGCCTCGTATAGAACTTTCTGTTTCATTTTTCTTTTTGTTACTTTTTTATATAATTTGTTTTTTTTTTATTTTGATTGTGTTTAGTTTAGTTTTATGATCTTCCTGTACGACTCGCAATAAATACTTTTTCTTCTTTTTTTTCTTTCTCTTTCTTTCTGATACGGTCGCAAATCATACCTATTTAGGTCAACATACAACCTGACCTGCAATTTGCAAAAAACGTAAGATAAATTGAATTTCGCGAGCTGCTGCTGACGCTTTCATCTTAATTGAATTCTGTAGGGTACTTAGCTTTCCTCGCTGGAGTCTCCAGCAAAGATTTTCTTAGAACATTTTCCAATCACTGAAAATCTTTTCATCCGTCAATTTAGCAAAGAGCGAAATTTTAATAATTTTAATTACGAACCCATTACAATGTTGCATGGACGGCCCAGTGATGGCCCCGTGTGGGTCGTGGGTTTCAACCCAAGCAGGAGTTTCACTTTGTGTAAATAATTTCATCACCACTGCTCTCAAAACGTTGAAGGAAAACAACGTGAGGAAACCGAAAAATAGAACTAAAAAATCGATGACATGTGTCCTCTACAAGGGGGCGCTATTGGTAATCATTTGTGATGCTTTTTTTTTAATCTTGTTGAAAAAAGCGGCCAACAAACCCGCAAACCCGAAGACCCCGAAGAACCCGAAAAAACACGTGTCTTGAATGGGGACCTCCTTGAATTTTTAACTTTATTTTACTTTTATTATTTATTGTTATAGCGGTCATAGTAGTACACACTCTGTGAAAATTTCAAGTGATACAGACAGACGGACGGACGGCAGAGCCTTAGCAATAGGGTCCCGTTGGCACCCTTTGGGTACGGAACCCAAAAAATAAGATGGCAGAAATAGTCCCAATTTTGTCACTTTGGTCACGCGCCTAAAGATACTTGTTCAACTACAAGGTCAAATTAAATTAGCTAGGAAAACTCCACAGACGCGTCGGCTATCGATATCTAAACACGATTTTTCAGGATATAGAACCTTTTTTCTTTAACCCTAAGTTTTGTTGGAAAGAATTCTCGCGTTAGAGCTCGATAATACAAAGTATGAAGGCTTGTTTAACTTGACTTAAGCTGCACTTAAACCACTTCAAAAAAAAAAAAAACAAAAATCAAAAAGGTTTTATTTCATTAATACACGTTGCAAATTATACAGTTGGTGGCGTCTCCTTTTAAGCATATAGATGCCTGTGCCAGGAGGCGCCGCTCTTTTATATATGTACAGGGTTAATTTTCAAAGACCAGCCAAATTTAAGGGTGTGGTACAGACCATCAAACTGAACAATTTTCTCCATGGGACCAAGATCGTAATCGCGAATAAAAATTCAGTCGTCCCATACATTTACGTCGAGTAGGTATTGAAGTTTTCTATGGGATAGTTGATAAATTTTTCGCGATTACGATGTTGGTCCCATAGAGAAAGTTGTTCAGTTTGATGGTCTATACTACACCCTTAAATTTGGCTGGTCTTTGAAAATTAACCCTGTATAATTAGTGCAACCTGTTAAAAAAAAAAATAAAGAGAAAATTATCATTAGTCTGTTGGTGTGTGTGTGAGTTTGTGTGTGTGAGTGTGTGTGTGTGTGTGTGTCTGTGTCTCTCTCTCTCTCTGTGTGTGTCTCCACTTGCCTAACTTAAGTGGTTTCCTAGAAGACCGGTGGCTACATAACGTCCGCGGAGCTTGACAGCTGTCATAATAATGATGACATTGGGGTTTGACTTAACGCTCCTCATCAACATAATTTTGTAATAAAACTGCCTCAATTCAGTAGTATTTATCTGCGAAAGTGAGTTTGCCGAAACGGCTGAACGGATTTGTATGAAATTTGACACATGGTAGACCATGATCTGTGATGGGTTAGGTTAGGTTACTTTTTATTTTGGTAGTACGTTCCCGTGGGATAATTCATATTTTCCAAGCGGGCGAAACCGCGGGTAAAAGCTAGTACGAGTAACATCATATTTAGTAGGATGGACATGATTAATTAATGATTACTGAGTATAATTATCATGAGATTTCACTGTAACTATATTTTAATCATGTATCCGATTGGTATTTACCAGTGGTTTTGCAATTTTAATGATTAAATCGAAAATGTAAACTGTATACGAGTAATAATTATATGTTAATGTTATTGGGTTCTAAATCTGCGGGGTAATTGCGTAACACACTATCAGTAGCAATGGATTTCATTTTGACAGTTCAACAACATTAACGTGGCTCAAAAAGCTGCCCAACTAAAATGGGCAGGATATGTTTGCCGCATGCCGGACAAACTGTGGCCACAAATAGCACTGAACTGGTGCCCTGAGACAGTGAGGCGAGGTCGCGGTAGACCACGTAGGAGATGGTGGGACGAGCTGTATAGGTTCCGTCAGAACTGGAAGGATAACGCGCGGGCTTGCGAAAGATGCAAGGAGTAGAGGGAGGCCTTTCCCCAGGAGCAGGTCAGACTCGAAAAAAATAAGAATTATAATTGTGATATTATTATCTGTTAAAATAGAATAGAATAGAATAGAATAGAATAATTTAATTCAGATAATTAAAATCCATATCTTGTTAGTATATCTTAGCAACAATATTAGCTTACAATTATGTTAGTATTGTTAGTACTTATCTTTTGTAAACTACCTACACAAAACCCTTCACTACCCTCACCCAGTGTTTTTGAATGGGGCAGTCAAGTCTAGCAGCAATAACTTTCAGAATGCCATTTTTAGCACCCCGCAGACGCTGCAGCAAAGAAATAAAATCACGCCTTTTTTTTCACGAGAGAAGGAAGAAACTACAGAACTGAGCCTGCTACGATTTTTACAATAACCTACTTCTTATGCTTCTTCCATTTTCGTGCATCAGTACAGTCGCGCAATTGTGCACACAGAAATAGTCAATCGGCCTAGCCTGTTCCCAACTACGTTGGGGTCGCCTTCCAGTCTAACCAGATGTAGCTAAATACCAATATTTTACATGGAGCGACTGCCTATCTGACCTCCACAACCCAGGTACTGGGTAACACGATATCCCTTGGTATAACTGGTTGTTGCACAGAAATACATAGTATCTAGATTCTAGTCTAACAATTGAACATGGGCCTAGGTACCTAGGGGGGCAAGAGTGGGCAATGCGTACCCTAGAAAATTCTTTTGCCTACCCTAGGAAAATCGACAATTTTGAAGAATTACTTACTAGCTGATCGCTTTTTATGAGAGATCAGATGATTAGAAGATGCCTAGGTTTGTAGAATTAGGGTCTTGGCTCTACATTACATCTGATAACTTTTTAACAATGAAACCGTTATTTAAGTCTTGGCAACCTACTTTACATAAAATGTTTTGGTGGGATTATTTATTACGAGAAGCCTTATAAGATCTTTCATTAGATGATTGTAGTTAGTTCAGCTGGACGTCTGCCCCCCTAGACAAATTCCCTCACTACGCCAAAGCAATTGAATACGTCACAAAATCTAGTATTACTTAAATAAGGCTGTAGCGCCACACATGCTTGGAATTTTAATGTAAGTAACTTAAGCACTATTATGTAAACACCTGTCCTCAGAGTGAGGTAGCATTAGCATGACTTTACATAATGTAGGAATACATTTTCAGGAGGCATTTAACATACTTATTATAAATTCCTGTGTTAGTAAAACTATCTACACACTCAAAACCCACATCATTTATTTGTTCAAAAGAAAACCGCCAAAACGTTCTACGCTTCACAGTATTTTAGTATTTAAGCTATATGTATATAAATGGCTTTCATTCTGACAGTTCAACAAAATTCATTGCGTTATTTATGTTGTTGAGCAGACACATTTTTCGAACATGTGAAGCAATGGATTAGCAATATCCTTCAAAATGATTTAGATTGAGATTGATAGTGTGTTACAAAATTAGGGTGGTTTTACTTGCGATGATTTCCTTCACCGATTGCAGTTATGTCCAAGAGAAACAGTTGTATCGTAATCGAGAAAAAAGTAAATGTGAACATAGGGGTCGTACGGTCTACATAAGACCGAAAAGTCTGAAAACCGGTCTAATTTATGAAACCAGAGTAGAACCCGCTATGGTTGCTGTATAAACATCTGATATTTATACCCGTTTACTTGTGAAAATGGTAAATATAAGCGCCGACATAGCAGGAGCAATGCTAAGCCGATTTGAATAACGACGCGCGACGGTACATACAAACTTACATGTTATATACAAACAACAAAGTAAACCGCGTCACAAACATCACGTAAATAAATGGAACGCTCAGCTGCAGTTACAGCACATGACGAAATATCCTACAGAGTCCAAAGTTTACCAAAAGACCGCACAAAAGTGCCTGTTTTTGGCAAAATAATTATGGTATAAGGAATAACTCACTTAGTTATAGAACTGCTCCGTTGGGCTAGTGATCGCAAGCGCTATTGCTGAGCATAAGGATCATGGGTTCAATTCCCAGGTCCGGCAAAGTGTTATAGCATTTTTCCATCAGGAATTTCTCAGTAGCAGCCAGGAGTCTGGAATTGTGCCCGGTTGATGGCAATAGGCTCGCCCCCTATTACATAGGACTTAAACATAACTGGCGAAATGTGGGCGTACTAAAGTACACCTCTGCCTAACCCTTCGGAGATTACAGGCATGACGTATCATTACCCAGTAATTGGGTTGTGGAGGTCAGATAGGCAGTCGCTCCGTGTAAAATACTGATACTCAGCTGCATTCGGTTGGACTGGAAGCCGACCCCAACATAGTCGGGAAAAGGCTACTCAAAGTACGATGACATACTTAGGTATTGTTTCGGATATGTAAAATCCAATAGGTTTATGTACTCGGTTTATGTTATTTTTCCATACAAAAAATACAGTAGGTATTAACCACCTTTTGCTGATTTTCCTGAAAAGCTAAAAACAACGCAATTAAAATGTTTGAATTGTCCAATACCATACCATATAACAATCTCTTGTTCAAGTCACTCTTTAGTACGTAACCTATAATTTCATTAAGAATAGGAACGCGAAACGAACTATAACAAACAAAACGGAAACGGAATACGGAATATTAACGTATTTTCTTTCTTTTCTTTCAGGTATATTTTAAGTTTTCCTATAAAACACACTGCAACGTTTGACCTCTGTAACACTATAACTCCGTAGTTGTCGGCTGCACTGCGGTCTCTTTCAGGACGAGACGTAGGTACATAATACCCGGGTCAAAGAGATGTGGATCGTACGCTCGCGTTCAAACTAGTTGCTAACTTTGTTCGCGCCTATACATTGTACAGCACTTTTGACTTTGATAGTACTTGTATTCAGTATTATATGGATGTTTTGTAAGGTTTCTCCAATTGAAGGCGAATAAGAGAAAAGCTATGTCTTCATCTGCCCAGCCTTTTCCCAACTATGTTTGGGGTCGACTTCCAGTCTAACCGGATGCAGCTCAATACCAGTATTTTACATGGAGCGACTGCCAATCTGACCTCCACAACCCAGTTTCTGGGTAATACGATATCACTTGGTAAAACTGGTTATCAGATTTTCGGGCTTCTGACGACCCGTAACGACTGCCAAAGATTCACGAATGACATCCGTTCCCAACGGCTTTACGGACTTTCCGAAGCACGGAGGGGTCTTGGTTTGTAAAGATGGTCACCCATCCATAGACCAACCGCGGCAAGCGTAACTTAATCATAATCAGGATAAGTACCTAAACTGTATTTTTTTAAGGCCTGATTTTTCAATCGACAGATATTTTTGATTCGTGGAATAAAATTGAAGTCAGACAGATTTTGTATAGAAGAACTGTCAACAATTCAAAATTATTCCTCAGATTCAATATCTGGCGTTGGAAAAATCACCCCTAAGAAAATAAGGTACAGACGCTAGCACATCAAGCTACTACAATCTGTCAAATTTATTCAATAGATTTTCATCTTTAACGCTAAAGCATTAGGTTCAAGTTTGATTGGGAAAATTTGACAGAATCGGGTAGCTTGATGTGCTGGCGTCTGTACTCATAATACGTAATAATATATTAGCTACGTCTGTAAGTATCCTCTGTATAAATAAAAAACAAGTTCTTGAATGAGATTTGTCACACTAAAGAATTTCTTGCAAAACATAAAGATATATTTACCGGCTAATAAAAGTTATACCTGTTTTATATTTTGGGCCAGTTATACAAGTTTATCTGGAAATACTTTCCAAATGTATTCTACTTCTGTGTAAAGTCAGGTTTACACTAACGTATAACTGAAAATAGTAAATAATAAATTTCCCAATATTCCGCGTTCAAAGGACCTGTTTTAAATGGCTGCCAATTTATTTATTTACATTCATAGAAACGGTTTACCAATTAAGTATATTTTAATTAAAGACAGTTTTTGAAAGTGCGTAATAGTGAAAACATATAACTTCAACGCACTTGCCTGTGTGGCTCTCACAGAGAGGAGGCCAGAAGGTCAATTCTCGTAATTTAAAACGTTCAAAATCTAGTCGCAGTCTCATCTCAGCGACAAACAAATGTCAAAAACTTGTCAAAATGTTGGGAAATTAGAGGTTTTTTTGACTGATTGAGACTGAGATCAGACTGTGAACGTTCTTAAAATTACGAGATTTCCCCCTCTGACTTCCAGCAGAGGCAACATTATAGGCTGATTATGTGTTATGTTATGTAAAAGAGAAAATAGAAAATCATGAAATTCAACTTGCCAAAAAATACTTCCAAAACTTTGAATGATTTTCGGCATACCTTATTTAGAAATTAATTAACGGTGCTATGGCATTATAATAAAGGCCAAAGGCCTGTGACATCTACCAACCCGCACTGGGCCCGCGGGGTGGATTACGGCCCACTCCCTCTCACCTAGAGGAGGCCTGTGTCCCAGCAATGGGAACGTTATAGGCTGATTATGTTATGCTATGGCATTATAATGCCATAGCATAACATGTTGCAAACTCGTGTTATTATTATAAATAATAACACGAGTTTCCATATAAATGACGTCTCCACAATAATGTACACTAGCGTCATCTAAACACGACGTTATCTCAGCCTCCACATCATAATTTTGTAGAATTCTAGTGAAACAAGAACAGAGATCATATCGCGACGTACCTACATTCATAAAGTTTAGTGAATGGACGGGCAACGGAATTACATCATACGGCCAACGGCTGCTACGAAGGTTGAATACATTTAATGTGTTACGGCCGAATGTGGTTTGAATCGGATACGAACTTCGATCGAAAATTCGGTGAAATTATAAAGTTCCGCTGAACTTTGGTTGTTATTTTATACAAGATGGCGCAAAAGTTGTCACCCGAGTTGACCCGACCTTCTTTGGCTGTAATTTTGTTTATGAATGAAAACTTTGGTTCTGCTTTTGAATTTCGTTCTTAATTTTTTTTTTCCATAAAGTGAGTACCTACATGATATCGGCTCAGTGGCCGCCGCCAGAATTGATGGCACTTTCCATATATTCTCTTGCCAGAACTTCCGGCGACAGGCCCTCGCATTTTTGACGGCTATTCTCTTTGAGGAGTTCACAAGTCTGACGCTTGTTGACATAGACTCGTGACTTCAAAAAACCCCACAAAAGAAGTGTCTGGAACGGCGACCTTGCAAATGGCCAAAACGAGAGATTAGGCGACCCGAAACAATTATTCCGCGTTCTGTAGGAGTATAGTATATTCATATCTTGTTGATGTGTATTTTGTATGTTTACATCATAAATGTCAAAGTAAAATTGACATTTGCCGCCATTTGCAAAAATTATAGCATCTTCTGATATGGTGATGACTTTTGCGCCACCTAGTAGGTATCTACTAGGAAATGTATACCAACCTACTACTACAGCTACACCGCAACCTACTTATTGGCCGCTACGTCGTCGGCTTACTGGCAAAGCCCTGACGAGCGGCCCCTCGTCGGGTTCCACTTGGCTTCACCGTGGGTGACCAAGCCACGGCTACTGGGCCCCCCCGCCTAGACAATACGGGAACCCACCGGGGGTCAATAACCTGTCCTTGGTAAATTTTAACACCAATATCCTAATTGCATAACACAATTTCAATCACAATCCGAGAGTTTTGAAGAATATCGCTAATCCATTGCTCTATAGGTTTGAAAAATTCGTCTGCTTAGCAACGTAAATAACGCAATGAACAAGGGTGAACTGTCAAAATCAAACCCATTGCGATCTATTGTTATTTTATGAGTGTTACGCAATTACCCCGCAGTTCGGTAATAAAATTTCATTCAACACTTTTATAATAATAGTTATTTTTGGCGATAAATATTTCAATGTTTAGATTTTAACATTCTGTTACATTTCATTGTTAAATAAGTAACAACTAACAAGCAATAAATAAATGCGTAAGTATGACTTACTTTACTGGTTTTATTATTTTAGTCAAAACAGTTCAAACAGTTCAAAAGTTTTTTTTAAATGAAATGTTCGGCATTTGTACCGAATTTCGGCCGAATGCCGAAAATCGATTCAAACCGTCGAAGTTCGGTTAATCCGAATTGAAACTAATTTCGGCCCATCCCTAGTTGCTATCTTTTTGGAATGTAGCCGCTGCATTCAGGTCCTAATAAATGCGAAAAACATCATAATTTATTACCTACTTAGATAAATGTTAGCAGGTAATGCGAGAGCAGTCCCTACAAAAAACTTTTTTGTGCGAAAAAGATTTTACCACAGATAAAATATTTCTGTCACCATTTCTGTTCTAAATTAAGCTAATTTAAATAACAAGCTCACAAGAACGTAGGAGTCCCAAAGTATAGATTGGGTATCTAGTATAGATTTGGTATATTTTAAATTTTACAGAAACGCTCTAGTGTAAAAAAATACTTTATTTATTTTTCAAGAGAGCATTACAAATTCAATTAGCACTAGTCTACACGCTCGGATTCCCCGTGTTTGATAAATGATTTTATTTTTTTAAGTATGTTTGTACAAACACTTTTACACGTCAACCATATTTTTAAAACCTAGAAGAGGTCGGCGTTTCCTATCTGTGTACTCTGAGAAGAAAGGCCGAAGCAAACTCAGAGGTCACAGTCTCTTTTAAAGTCTAGGACATAACCTTGGTCAGATCATGTAAAGACCATGTACATAGATTGGTGTATGAAATGGTCTTCTGAGGGAAGAACCACACAGATTGAGTGGACCTGTCCAAGTTTAAGATACGTACACACGGCTACACATCAAGCTATACATTTCCAGTTTTAGCTGACCTCGCATTGTATAGGTTTTTCGTACAATCAGAAGTCAGCTTATTCCGGTTATGTATAGCTTGATGTGTAGCCGTGCGTACAGGGACATACATAGCATCGGTCGGTAAGATTTCTAAGGCGACGATAATCAAAATATGTTATTCCAAAACATCAAATTCTGTATATCGTGTTATTTCTTTGTCTTCAATTTGGCAAACCTTTATTCTAGCGCCACTAGTTTTACATTATATTTTTCTGTGTTTAGACTTATTTTTTAAAACTAAATATTTGCCAACGGGCAAGCGCTGCATAATAGCACATTGCGCTCCAAAACTCAAGTAGTGGACGTTGGAGAAAAACAGCCGGGCTGAAGTGGAGGTGGGCCGGATACATCACGCGAATGCACCCGGATAGATGGGCAAAGATCGCCACTCACTGGAGGCCTCTAGGGGGAAAACGCCGTCGAGGTAGACCACGGCGAAGGTGTTCAGCCCAGGACACAATATAGGCTAAAGAAAAAAAAAAACACTTGATTTTGAGAATGCTGGTTAACTTGTAATTGGTGACAGTGTAAGTCCAAGGTTAATTGTTATCTATAGTTATAATATATTGTACACGAAGCCGTTGGTAAACCTTTACAAATAAAAAATATAAATAAAAAAACAAACAAGTAAATACAGGATTTTCCTCTGAAAACCCAATGGGAATATAGGCAAAAATACGGCGGATCAAATTTTATTCGTTTGAAACTTTTTATCGCTAACGACGCTAACGAGTGCTTCCTGGAATATTGTAACGTTATAGCGAGCTTGTTGGAAACGGGAGCACCAGCTATGTTTTTTTTTTTTTTAAAGTAACATAACTTTTATTTGGACATGGTTCGTGAAACACAAAAATACAAATAACAAACGCTACTATGCTTGACTGTGTAATATGAAACAGTGACAGCATCTCTTTCAAAGATTTATTTTTACTTACTAGCTTCTGCCCGCGACTTCGTCTGCGTTAAATTTCTTGTTACCCCGACCCACTTCGTCGCAGCGCATCACCCGTCCGCTTCCTTCCCTATTCCTTTCCTTCAACTCAGCCTATCGCAGTCCACTGCTGGACCTAGGTCTCTCCCAGGCTGCGCCACAACACCCTGTCCTCCGCTTTCCGCATCCAGTACGTCCCAGCAACCTTCTTTAGGTCGTCCATCTAGCTGTGGGGCGTCCCACACTACGCTTTCTTATTCCTTATTTCCTTCTTTCTTATTTCATATTCCTTTCCTTCCTTTCCTATTACTTCGCTTAGCGTTCTATCTGCCTTTTTTTTCTTTTGGATAGCCTCTGAAGAGTCGTTGCGAAGTTAAAGTTAGCCTAAAGCCTTCCTCAAAAATTGGGCAAACAAATATAAATACATATTTTCAAATCCGTCTGGTAGTCCCAGAGATTAGCGCGTTCAATCAAACAAGCTCTTCAGCTTTATTACTAGTATGGATATAGATAGTATAGGTACTGGATGTATCAGAAAGGTGTGGTCAAACTTAAGGGTGTGGTACAGACCATCAAACTGGACAACTTCCTCCATGCGACCAACATCGTAATCGAGAAAAACTTATCAGCTGTCCTGGGGGGTCTACTACGAAGTGCAAAGTGCGAATGATCGGATCGGACCGACACATGGCCGAACCGAATATTATTGTAAAATGTGAAAAAAATTCGGATCGGCTCAGTTGGGTCGGGACCATAGTTAATATTCGTAAGAGTGTAGGAGTGTAGGATCGGGACCGACTGAACCAAATAGTAACTTCGTAGCAGGAAATGGCCGAACATTCGGCCGATACCACTTCGGAGTAGACCCCCTGGACATTTGGGTCCAGTATATACTCCTACTAATATTATAAACGTGAAAGTTTGTATGGATGGATGGATGTTTGTTACTCTTTCACGCAAACACTACTGAACGGATTTTAATGAAACTTTACAGTAATACCAAAGAATAACTAATAGTAACGTAGTAATACAGCTTATACATCAAAATAACACATCATATGATACTTTTTATCCCGATATTCCCACGGAATCGACACTTATGCGGGTAAAACCGCGGGGGCTGCTAGTTTTTAATAATTTTGCACCAGTGTTAATGAGAACTTCTTCATCAATGTCTTTGCCAACGGCCGCTTTACGGAACATAAAGCAGACTTTGGCAAAAGGCTATAGCATTATTCCATTTAATATTCCAAAAGCCATCGCAACTTTTTCCACGCTATTATGTTCAAAAAAAGCACTTTCAATAAGCTTTGCAGCGCTGAAAGCATTGCCAGGTACCTATATATTTACACCACTTGCGCCCCGCAGTTTCACCCGCACACGCCTCGGTTTTGTAAGAATATAGGGATTAAAAGTATTCTATGTCCTAAGCCAAGTTATGTTCTACCCATGTGCCAAATTTCATCCAAATCCGTTAAGGCGTTTTAGCGTGAAAGCCTAACAAACCAACATACAAAAAGTCAAGTCTTTTCTATTTATAATATTACTTTAGATAACGCTCGGACTAAAAGCAAAGGAATGAAAGATAAAAGATCAACTTCTTTTTCTTTCCTACACACCAGTACAGCATCTATAGGTACGCACGGCTACACATCAAGCTATACATAACCAGTATAAGCTGACTTCTGATTGTAAGAAAAACCTATACAATGCGAGGTCAGCTAAAACTGGAAATGTATAGCTTGATGTGTAGCCGTGTGTACATGTTATAAATTAAAGTCGCCTTTCGTGTCTGTCTGTGTGACTGCATTTTTTTTTTTCTAAACTACGCAACGGATTTTAATGCGCTTTACCATCATTTAGAGCATTTATTCTAACAAGTTGATGTGTATAATAAACATTATACACCGTGTTACGATATAAATAAACTTCGACCAGATGATCAGACCATGGAAATAAGCCTTTTTTCATTATGGACACATTAATGAATTCTTATTTTTTGTTAATTTTCATACCAACTAAATAGCTTCACGTAAATCACCCGATATGCATGCCTCTTTATCTCTCTATCCGAAGAATTTGATAGATTTATTATTTTAATTGCACTAAGCGGCAACATAGGCCAAATTAAGACCCTTTCTTACTGGGTAGCTCAATTAAATTTCATTAAATCAAATTACAGATATCTTTATAACAAAGCCTTTTTAAGTACTGTGTTAGATTTGATTTTTAAAAGCTATAGAAGCATCTGCCAAAGTTTATGGATAACGTGAAGAACACGGTGTATAACAAACTTACGTATAATAAAGAAACGAAGTTTTTTCAAGTCGTAAAATCCGTACGAATCAGGGTCGGGTTGCTAGTTTCAAATATATACGAACAAACGAATTGAATTCTCATAACTGTGTCTGCCTTTCAATGACGCTGAAGAGCTTGAGAGTTGAGACAATTTAATAATACGGCGGCCATCTTGGATCCGTGCACAATAAAATTGTGGTGGGTTCGCATATGCATTGCGTCGTTTATAGATTACAAGAAAAAGCTTTTTACGAAGTCTTTGAAAATAATTTTATAAATCGACCAAGGTAATATTTGTGAAAAGATGATGTAGGTATTGTTGATATTTTTGCGGATTTATATGAGCCGTTTGTTTTTCGATAGGTACTATTTTATGTAGAGATTTTATGTGTTTTATGTAGGTAGAATCCAACAAGCCAGGTGTTTCCTATACCTACTGGTAACGTGTGTGATCAAGCCCATGTAAAGTAACAATCAATCTGCCTAGCCTTTTCCCAACTTTGTTGGGGTCAGCTTCCAGTCTAACCGGATGCAGCTAGTATATATAAGCTTAGATTAAGGGCTTAGTGAAACACACATTCGCGTCTCGCCGGTCTACGGGGGCCTTAAATCGACTTTTGTCGCTGACTGTACCTACTACCTAGTTATTCCAGTTCAGCAGTCCTACCGGGAATAATTTTTCCCTTTCCTTTGTAAGCTCCGTGGAAATGCGATCTATCGCACAAACACGCACAAATTGCCCGTTGTGTTTACCTTCAGTAATTCTGGATAACGGCATGTTGCCATGGTTACCGCGGGATTGCTCTTATAACAATTCAGCAAGCATATACATTACTTTTTATTTGTTTATTCTTCTTATTTTTGTTTCAGTCTTACCAAGGGGTATCGTATTACCGACTTATTCGTCAACTGGTCAGTAAAAATGGGTTGTGGAGGTCAGATAGGCATTCGCTTCATGTACTGTATACTAGTATTTGATTGCATCCGGTTAGACTGGAAGCCGACCCCAATATTATGTAGTTGAGAAAAGGCAAAGCAGATGACGAGATATTCACTGACCTGGGTAAATGAATTAGGATTGTAGTTGTGAAGTGAAAAGATGAGAAATTCTTGATCTGAAGACAAAATCTATTGACTTAAGCGCAGCAGCACTAGCTGTACCTATGTTAAAAGTCAATATTTATGGGTTTTTTATGCTATGACGAAATGCCATAGACATAGACAAAAAACAGTATAAAGTATTATTTTTAAACAACTTGTTTTTTGTATCTATGGTAAAGGCTACCGAGATTACTTTTTGAAAGACTTAAAACTCTCACAGTTTACGGAAAAGCTTTGTCTTTTTATTGATTGTGATTGAAATAGAATCCTGAATCCAATTAAAACTGGACTTGTTTTGAATCAGTCAAAGTAATATTGTTAACTAAGTATTTAATTATGTATTTAAATTGTAATAAGGTATGATGGGGTTGACATATCCTTATTGGACAAAAACCCCTTTTAAATAAAAAAAAAAGTATTTAATTAAGATAGGTAACATTGTTTTAAACAGAATTTTGCAATTTTTAAAATGCAATTTCATGAATTAAAGCACAAATCTTCTTCAAAAAAGACCGAATTTCCTTGAAATCACCTGAAGAATGCCACAGATGCCGCAATCAACGATGGTATGTGACGATGGTCACCCGTCCACGGACCAACCGCGGCAAGCGTAGCTTGAGCTTAACCTAATCGATCGACCCGTGCGGCAGTTATTACTTAACCACAAGCCTCAATGGGACCGTAGGAGTATACAGGACAAAATCCGATTTATTTGATCAGTGACGTCTTCCGTCTTGCAAATTTCCAGGATATTAATGATTGTGATGTTTATTAAATCTCAAGGAAAACATTGTGTGAATATAAATAAGGAAATAATATGCATTCCTGATTCATCTGATTCAGGAAGTGATCCTGTGTGACACATTAATAACGACATAGGTACAGTCATAAGCATAGAAACCTTATGCTTACGCAAGATTCAAAAGCGATTTTCTCCTGAAGTTTTCATAGAAATTGTATGGCGTTACGAACATAATACTCTCGAGCCCAGACATGAAATAGATCTTTTCTCTATGTTCTTTTTCTTCGTGTCGCTGTCATGTTTTCCTAAAACTTTCCTGCTGGTCACCATCACAAATCGTTGACGAATAAGATGGCTTTCATGAAACGCTTAGAAGGTATAAATCTGCAATTTATTAAAATTGTTACAAAAATAATGGTTCAGACAACAACAACAAATTGTTTACGAAAAACTTTTATCAAACGCTAAAAGCTTTTATAAATTAATTAATTAACTCTAGCAAAGCGACGCCACTTTCATGCTTCTAAGAACTGCTAAACGATTAATTTTAACTAGGAGAGCAAAATAATTAAAGGTTTTTCCTGCAATGACTAGCTTTTAGCCTTGAAGGAAAAACCGAAGGTCAAAGAACAGGAGAAAGCTATTCTAAATACCTGCGACATCCACAAACCACATTAACACATACACACACACACAGTACAAGTACACACACACACACACACACAAACACACAGTAAAAGCACACAAACGCACACAATTTACAAACACACACTACACGCACTCACACATTATTACAGACTTTTTCTAACCATTTTTCTGCATTACTTATACTCGTAGCCTTTTTTGTTTCTTTTTGTTTATCGCAATTTCTTTAACCTTTACTATAGTTGTATTTTCGATTTAACAATCATTGGTATTTACTTTACGTTTGTATCGCGTGTTCGTACTAAGACCTTAGGTAACTAATCATCATTCTCCTGCCCTTATCTCAATTTATTTCGGGTCGGCGCAACATGTCTTTTTCTTCCATACTTCTCCATTAGTGGTTATCTCGGTAGTCACCCTGTTTCTAGCCATATCAACTTCCACACCTGGAGGAGGGACTGTACTACGGCGACCTCGTGGCTTCGGAGGTCAACTTCCGGCGGCTCAGGGACTTCGCACACGAGTGGCTTACGGTGAGGAGCGGACTCGAATGAGCGCCGACTGCCAGGGTCGGGCAGCGAAGCTGTACCTGTGCTGTCAGCCCAATAGAGGGGCATGCTAGTATGCCGCCCCAGAATGGGGGGAAAAGCCATAAAGGGGGACAGGACGAGATAACTTGTAAAGGAGTCAAGAAGCGACTGCGGTGATAGCTCGTCCACCTGGACTGGCTATGTCTGCAGCCGTCTCCTTGAGATTCGGCCCATATGACTTGATGTCGGTGGGGCATGGGAGGTGGAGAGTTCATCCATCGTTTCTTTGGTCTTATTTTTCTTGCCATCCTCATTCATACTAGGTATACTAATAAATAATAAATAAAAAATCTTTATTGATACAAAAACCTTTGACATTGCTAAAGACTATACATAAAAATGGTTAGCTAAAGGTCATACGGATAGGGCACGCCGCGATAGCGGCGATAAGACCCCTCTTTGAGGAGTGGCTAGAGAGGCGCCACGGCGCCCTCACCTACCGCCTGACGCAGGTCCTCACCGGACACGGAAGTTTCGGGAGGTTCCTGCACATCATCAGGCGGGAGGAAACGCCCGGGTGTCACCATTGCCAGGATCGCCCAGAGGACACGGTGGAGCACACGGTGGAGGTCTGCCCCGCTTGGGCGGAGCACCGCCGTGTCCTCGTAGAGGCGATCGGCAGCGGCGGCGGCCTCTCGCGCCCGGACCTGGTGCAAGCCATGGTCCGGAGCGAGAGGGAGTGGGAGGCAGTCGCCTCCTTCTGCGAAGCAGTCATGCTAGCGAAGGAGGTGGCGGGACGGATGAGGGAGAGAGCCTCCCGTCCCAGCCGCCGCGGGAGACGCCCCGGGCGTCGGGAGTCGAGCGACGACTACCGGCCACCGTAGGCGCGGGCCTGCGGGCGGAGAGCAATGGGTAGCTCACCGCCCGATCAGGACCAGGCCCGTGCCGGACGGCGCGTAAGTGTTCCACGCGCGCCTCAAAGAGATGTCAGCATAACGAGGGGCCCCTTAGGGCCGAAGCCTGCCGGGGCAGCGGGATTGTCCGAAAGGGTTACCGCTACCCCGGAACATAAAGGGCGAAGGAACATGGGTGGGTTTTAGTCAGTAAGAGTCTGACACTCCCTTCCGCTCCACCCAGAGCGGGAGGGGTCATTTGATGATTTCCCATCACAAAAAAAAAAAAAAAAGGTCATACGGATAAGGTAAACCCTGGCCCCTAAACTAGGTGATCCTGTGACTTAGGGGTCAGAAAAATAATAATAATACTATGTATAGTATAGCATAATCAACCGATAATTTTCCCACTACTGGGAGACAGGCTTCCTCTCTGTGAGAGAAAGTGGGCCGTAATCCATCACACGGGCCCAGTGCGGGTTGGTAGATGTCACATGTCTTCGATTTGTTTTTTTTTACTACAATTTTCTACAGATTACTTAGTTTTCATTTAACGTGAATTACGTAGACTGCAGGCGGAGGCTCGAAAAAAAACCAAATTACTTCTAAACTAATTTATTTTAAATAAAGATATTACAATTAATTTTAGTGAAACCTATTCGATGCTAGAATATGGAATGACCGAAAACGTGTTAAAAATAACTTATTGCTAATATGCAGTTTTGCTGCGTCGGCGGCTCGTGGCTGGCCCCAGTGTCGACGATGCAGTTTTCGTGTGTCCGGCGTCAATCGAATGAATTGCTGGGTCGGCGATATCCGTTAGGGATCCGTATGTAACACCTCCCCCCGAAGATCAGCAACTATTTGATCATGTTGAGAGAAAATGTTGCTGGAGGTTCATCTCGTTTCTTGGAGTCCCTGGTTACCTCTTCGTACGTATGTATCTTGAGAGTTGGTGGCTTTTCTTTGCTATCCGCTCTGAGATTCCAGCATTTAAATCTTCGGCTCATCGCTAAGATGATAAGTGCGAGTACGCATATTGCGAAGATGTAGAATGGTATGGTTGTATGGTATAACACAACCGACTGAGTCTTGTCAATCTTCAGAGGGCTTTCCATCATTGCTTTTCTCTGGATGCTGTGAAGCTCGTCTAAGTTGATTGAATTGAAGCCGATGATGTGAGTAGAAACGTTGGTCTGATTTATCTCGTTGTACGGGACCTTTGATAACTTGAGCGGCTGGCCTTCAATCTCGTTGCTGTCATTGATGATGGTGAATTCTGATGTTTGCAGGTAGCAGTCCACAGGAATGGTGACGAGGTAGCTGCCTTGTAGAGTGTTGTAGTCTTTTCTTCCGCATGCTAATTGTACTTTGGTTGGTTGAGGCAGTGACAGTACGTAATGCTGGTCATCCAGTTTCTCCATTGCTTCTTTGGAAAGTGAAATCTTGACGAAGTGGCAGGTGTCTTCTAAGTCTTGGTTGGTGATGAGCTTCTGAATACAATCTGGTTTCGTTCGGATTTGGTGACTCGTCTTCTTTTCGCAGAGATGTATGTTACTATACTTCGGGCATTCAGCCTCTATGTACACGAATGATTTCTCGTTAGTTGCTATATAGGGAGAAGGAGGTATAAGGGCAAGCTGTTTTTCATTGGGTACAATAGATAATCTGTATAGGTCGTAAGAGTCTATGGAAACTATAGGGAAACTGTAAACTATAACTATTCTTTTCTCAATGAAGTAAGAACCTGGTTTAATAAGATTGTAGTATTCTCTTAACTCTAGATTTAAGATCTGATCTTGATGGTATATTGATTTTAACTTATCTATCATATTTCTTAGTACTTCTATGTCTATCATGGAATGATGAGTGCTAGACGCGCGTATGAAAGCCATTATATTTTCTATTCTAACTATTTCTAACATTAAATCTTCTACATTATTAGTAATTATTCCTAAGATTTGGGCGAACTTTGCAAATTTGATTAAGCTGTAATCTCTGTAAGCATTTTTCTCTAAAAGTAATTCTAATGTTGCATTAATTATTTCCTGGTTATTAGTTAGCTGGTCTAAGATGGTACCATGCTGGGACATCCATTCTTTACTAAGACTGATGTGGTTATTAAATTCTGAAACTATTTTATTTTCGTTGTTTTGTAAAGTTTTAATTGCTTCGTCATATTTTAGGGCATCTAAATAATCTAAGTTGCCAGTAACACTTTTTATTACTGACCCAAGGCTATCTACGAGACCTCTTTTGACTCTAGCAGGTTCCAAAAATCTGACTTGCTTTAAAACTCTGTCAAGCTTGTTAGTAAGATAGTCGACTTGGTATTCGTAAAGCATGTAAGTCTCATTGGTGAGTCTGGTCTTAAACGATTGAAGTTGCGTTTGTATCGAGTCTATTTTTTCTTCTATGTCAGCTAGTTGTATGTACTGTATGAAGGAGTGGTAATGTGCGGTTAGTCTAGTATGTCCTAATTTATATGGTAGTAATCCTGGTCCGTCAGCTAAGGTCTCAAGTCTTATCTCTTGAGGGTGCGTCACATGGATTGTCAGTAACAGCAGAAACCTGTAACAATTGGCGTCCTTTAGGTACACGTTTAAGCCTCGCTTTGGCTACGGGGCCTCGTTTTTTAGAAGTATATATGTGTATCGGTAAATCAGCTAGTACAGTATCCTGCGTATATCGTGGTGCAGTTTTCTGACGGCTGGCGAAGGGATTTTTAATGAAAACCTGTTGCTGAGGGGCATATTCTACCTCTGATTCCCGAGTTTTATTTCTGCTTTCGATTAAGGCTGTCCGATTGGCGAGAGATGATTTATTAATAATGTCATAAACCTGCTTCATCTGCTGCTTATGACTCTGTGCATATTGCTGTAAGATGTGCTCCGTAAGGTCGATGTCTATCGGGTCTCTGGGGTCAAAATGTCCAGTCAATAAGTCAAAAGGTCTGCATTTGGTGAAGCTGTGGATAGAGCTATTGTATGCTATGATAGCGTATGGCATAAGGTTAACAATTGGTTCATCTTTATGTTGCAATTTGAGGATTCTAATGTGCTCCAATAATGTCGAGTGAAAGCGCTCTATATTACCGTTGTCATTTGGACTATGAGGTAAAACTTTATGATGGATTATCTTATGAAGGCGTGTAAATTCAGAGAACAATTGGTTAGTAAATTCGGTGCCATTGTCAGTGATTATAGTCATAGGCAGTCCATGATGGGTACAGTAACGTAGCAAAGCTTGCAGAATGCTTATGGCTGTTCCGTCTCGTAAATGGTAGGCTTGTCCGTATTTCGTGAAAACGTCAATGAAAGTCACGTACTTTTCGTTCTGAACTGTAAAGAGGTCCATGTGAATGATTTCAAGTGGTTTGCTAGCTGGGGGAACTATGTTAAATTGTGGTCTAATGGGATTTCGGTCATATTTGGCTTGACCGCAAATGGTGCACTCATTGATGTACTTAGTAATATGTTCTTTCATCTTTGGCCAATAGTATTTTTGTGAAAGGGCCAAGTGACATTCACTTATACCACGGTGGTTTGTTTTACCGTCGTGATAGTGTCGAATGATGTCTTGTTGTCGTAGATATTCCTTGACATTTTCCAGTTCTACTTTAGCTAATACTAAATTTAGAGAGGAACTTTTGAATTTATCCTGTATAATGGGAATGATTGAATACATTGCTAATGGGGGATTTATCAAGATAGCTGTTTTAACCTTCGGGTTCACATATTCTTTTATAGCGTTGATAACATCATTTTCTAGGTTGGACTCTGAAAGCTGGATTGCCATGCGTGTATGATTTTCGAAGGGCTTAGTCACTGTCGGTCGGCGTTTTATGTCACCTACTACAGTAAAGTAAATCTGTCGATGGAACTTATTGAGTGGCTCATCTGTGATGGGGATTTCTAGTATGGGATTTTCATTACTGGTATGTACAGTGTCAGTTGAGGAGTTCGTCTGCTGATGTGGTGTTTCTGATGGGTTATTAATCATTGAACTAAGGTCTTTAATGCTTTCGATTAATGAGTTGATTTCATCTACTTCTTCGTTATGGATCTCCACACGTGAAAGAGCGTCAGCGTTGGTGTTAAACTTTCCTTTTTTATACACTACCGTGAAGTCATATTCGCTTAGTCTGAGTCGCCATCTAGTCAGTCGTGAGTTTGGTTCTTTCAAACTCATCATCCACTGTAAGGGTTTGTGGTCAGTCAGTACTTTAAATTTTCTTCCAAATAGGTAAGGTCGGAAATACTTCGTGGCCCAGACTATGGCAAGTAACTCTTTTTCAATGGTACTATAGTTTAGCTCACTTTCGTTAAGTGTGCGCGAGGCATAACAGACAGGTTTATCAGATCCTATGGGTCCTTGAGATAGCACTGCTCCAATAGCGACATTCGAAGCGTCTGTTGTAAGGTTGAATTCTCGTTTAAAGTCTGGGTATTGCAGTATGGGGTCATTGGTTAGTAGGGTCTTGCAGTTTTCGAAGGCATTGGTGTATTCTGGACTCAGAATTATTTTACTACCTTTCTTAAGACATTGGGTTAGTGGTTTGGTTATCCGAGCAAAGTGAATGAATTTTCGGTAATAACCGAGAAGGCCTAAAAATTGTTTAATTTCCTTGGGGGTTTTTGGTATTGGATACTTTTGAATAGCGGATATTTTGTCAGGGTTCGGCTTGATGCCATCTCTGCTAATGATGTGACCTAGGTATGCGGTCTCGAGTTTCAAAAACTCGGATTTGTCCATCTGAATTTTGAAGTTCGACTCCCTGAGTCTTTGGAAAACTTTTTCCAGGTTGTCCATGTGTTCCTGGAGAGAGGTACTATAGACGATAATGTCATCTAAATAAACGAGGCAAATGTTATTTTGGAGGCCTCTTAGAACATTATCCATGACTCTCTGGAATGTGGACGGTGAGTTCTTAAGTCCCATAGGCATTCGAAGGAATTCGAAGTGGCCATGTTCCACATTGAAAGCGGTCTTGGGAATATCTTGGGGGTCCATCTCGACTTGGTAGAATCCACTTGCCAAATCTAAGGTCGTGAAGTATTGGCATTTTCCTAACTTGTCAAGGACGTCACTGATGTTTGGAATGGGATACTTGTCGTCGATGGTTTTCTCATTCAACTTTCGGAAATCTACTACGATACGCCATTTCTGTTTTCCTGCCTTTTCTTCTTCATTAAGATGGTCTGTACGGAGACGTGATAATACATCGTCAGCACGATTTGATTGCTTAGTTGGTGTACAATTAACGTTAAAGAGTACTGCTTGGGCTGGTTGGTCTAAAGAAAAGATGACGTCATTGGACGTTGGGTTCTCTAGCTCTACAAAACCACGACTGTTAACCACAGTGGTCAGACACTCGTGAATAATGCAGTTACAAAAAACCTGTTCGTTTACTAGAACGTCGCCATCCGGGGCGTTAATTGGTATTCGAACTAACTTAGAATTATTTGCTGGGATAATGTCCTCATACAGATTGACGTTACAAGAGTTATATACTTTAATTTGATTCATAGCGGTACGTGTTACTAACTTATAATCTTTTAAGTCTATTTTAGCTTCCCATTTGGATAATAAATCTAATCCTATAAGTCCGTCAAAATAGTCGTGAAAGCGATAAATGAATAGTCTAATTGTATCTGATTCGTTGAACTCATTAAAACATGGTAACGTTATAGAATAATCATTTTTACTAACACCGTGTACATTTGTGACCTCGAAAGGGTCATAGTTGACGGGGTAATCAGGGAAAAACTTTTGCACAGCCTCGGGACTGATAAAAGACTGGTTAGCGCCAGTGTCTATCAGAAATTTTAGAGGAGGGTAAGAAATTTCGATGTATGGTAGTTGTCTTTGTGTCTGTAAGTTAAGGTCTATTTTGGCTCTTTTAATGTCTTGTCCTTCGGAAAATTTTGCTTCTGGTTAGCGTCGCTGGGACCTGGTTGTGGTTCCATGTCACTGGTTGTCTGACTGTCATACACAATATTGTCGGTCATGGTAGGGTTGTCGTCACGGTCGTAAAATATGTAATAGTCGCCGTAGTCCATGTAGTAACCGAACTCCGGTTCGGGATAATATTCGACCGGGTAATGGAAATTGTCAGGAGAAGCGATTTCGTTCATGTTCACTTCACGCGTTTTAAAATAATTAGACGGTGGTGGGTTCCCGTTTCTACGCCAGTCATTTCCTGACGTCATAGGTAAAGGTTTCGGAATGAAATGTTGCACTCCGCTCATGGGTTTTGCACCCATATTTTGTTGTGGATTATTCCCGGATGGTAACCTGAAAACGTTACTTTGCGGATGGTAATTTGGTGGTGGTGCACGGAACATTTGTTGCGTTTGAGTCATGCGATGATGTGGTTGGTTAGGCGTATTGAATTTAAAAGGCTGAGGCTGGGGCTGAAGGCCACGCAGACCTACTGGAGCAGGCCAGTTGGGTAGTGGGGGTCGTGAAGCACCGTTGAAAGGCATAGCATGCATGATAGGGGGCTTGTAAATTACGGGCATGTTAGGAGGTCTATCTAACTTCGGGGCACTTTGAGTTTTTGATACGTCATTACGCTGCTGCAAATACATTATATTTAATTCTTCCTGCACAAACTCCAGGGCTTTCTCGATAGTTTCTGGACGCATACAACGTATACGTGAGCCTAAAGGTTCCTTAAGTCCTCGTACGAAGGCTTGCATGGTAACCTTCCTATAAAGTGTTCGTTTAGCCTCTATAGTCGTCGGAATGGTCTCGTGTAATGTCACATACGTCATAATCGTACTGAACAAAGTTTGACAGTGGTCATAGAATTCCTGAGGGGTTTTCGTACCTTGTGTAGCCAATGAGAGGTCGTTATACAAAGCCGTTTCGTCGCGCTGGTCTGAAAAATTGTTGATAAGAGCTGATCTAATACCTGCCCAGGTTTCGGGAATGCCATTTGAGTTTATAGTGGATGCAGCAGGCCCAGTAATCTTATTTAAAATACCGTTTAAAAGACATACATTATTTAATTCGCTACCTGGCTCAGCACTAGCGTACTGAGTAACTATTCTATCGCAGATGTTAATAAATCTAGTTAAAACGTTAGGGTTTCCATCAAAATCGGGCACGAGGCGTAAGGCCTTGAAAATAATATCGGGATTAAGAGACATATTGGGTTCAAATAAGCTATTCAAATTAAAATCTAATTCGCTATCTATATCTCTACTGATATCTACTATATGCCGGCGCGCCTGTCGTGATGCAGGTTCCCGGGGGTAAGATCTATCGCGATGAAAAATCTTGGACATAAAAGTAACTTAGGAGTAGAAGGAAGCAACACGAGAAAGATTCTAGTGCACTCACATGTGTTTCATCTCTGGTTCTTCTTCGTGAATCGATGTCTGGATTCGCCACCCGGCTCCGCAGCTCCAACGTAGGTTCAGGATACTCGTGACGTGACTTGATAGCCGCCCAGGCGACCCACGGTTGCAGATATCGATGATAAGTGACTCTAATGCGAAACGCGAACTAGCCTGTGAGTATCCTACCGACTGCGCCAATTACGTAGACTGCAGGCGGAGGCTCGAAAAAAAACCAAATTACTTCTAAACTAATTTATTTTAAATAAAGATATTACAATTAATTTTAGTGAAACCTATTCGATGCTAGAATATGGAATGACCGAAAACGTGTTAAAAATAACTTATTGCTAATATGCAGTTTTGCTGCGTCGGCGGCTCGTGGCTGGCCCCAGTGTCGACGATGCAGTTTTCGTGTGTCCGGCGTCAATCGAATGAATTGCTGGGTCGGCGATATCCGTTAGGGATCCGTATGTAACACGTGTCTTGCATTGTTTACAAACGGTACGTCATAAAAGGCATATGAGACTATATTGTTGTGTGGAATAACCGTGATTCAACATTTATAATACATAAATGTAACAATGTTTTGCATATAAAGCAGTTCCCGGAATAAAAAATGTTTTGTTATTATGTTACATTAGTACTAACTTAACACTAATAAAGTTAGTAACAATTCGAGATTTCTAGGAAAATTAAGTGGTCCTCTAAAAAACTATTAACTAATTGACCTTCTAATGATGGACGCATTTTTTAAATTAATAAACTAATTAACCTCTAAAAACTTTTTGCGCTTCTTTGCATGCACACTTTTAAAAGAGGCTCAATTATTGAGCCTCTTTTTAGCTTTTTTTCATAATTGGCCGCAGTAACTAAGCTAGGGTATCCCGACCAAATGGGTAAGTTTAGATCAGAAGGCCAATTCTCGTAATTTAAAACGTTCAAAATCTCGTCGTAATCTGTTCTCGGCAACAAACAAATGTCAAAATGTAGGGAAATTAGACGTATTTTTGACAGATTGAGACAGATGAGAATGTGAACGTTCTTAAAATTACGAGATATGCCCCTCAGAACTGTAACCAACCACGCGCGAGCCGAATAAGGTCGCAGTAACCAAGCCGGGCACACCGATCAAATGGATTAGGTTAGGGTCGCGGCCAGCGAGCGCTACGTCCAAATTGGTCGCGGTTACTTGACTATTTAATATTTTTAGGCCTCCAAAATAGGAATTATTTGAGGTTCACAAAAAGAGGCGCAATCATTATATTAGAGTGTTCAATAATATTTTTAGCAAAGCAAAATGGAATTTATTTGTGCTTAAATTAAAACATGTCATTAGTAAATGACGTTTTGTACCTAATGTTGCCAATGACTGTGACGTGTGTGTTTGTGGAAATTACATTATTACTCTGAATACCGAATTCAGCGGCCATGACACACGAGTGGTGATGATGATGGTCCCACGTAAGTTTATATGTAGGTAAATATTTTTCGACTTTTCCAAACCCTTTTTATTTATTTAAGCTTTTCGCACAAAAAGGTACAAAGGCGGACTTAATGCCTTAGGCATTCTCTACCAGTCAACCAAGGGTGGTGAAGAGATTAGATGGCAGGTGCTTTGGTTGAGAGGGACAATGATAAAAAAACTCTTAAAACTAGGTACACAAATACATAAATAGGTTATATACACATACATACTATTACTATAATATATAATTATAATATATATATATATATGAGAGAGACTGAGACTAGAGATGACTCTACGCTTTTTGTTTCTTCGTATTAATTTAGGCCAGCACCTTAATTGCGTAACACACTATCAATAATAATCTGAATAATTTTGAAGAATATTGCTAATCCATTGCTTGATATGTTCGAAAAATGTGTCTGCTCAGCAACGTTAACAACGCAATGAATGTTGTTGAACTGTCAAAATTAAAGCCATTGCTACCGTTAGTGTGTTACGCAATTACCCCGCAGGCTGACAGATTCTTGATATTTTTCTTCATTGGTGGCTGACTTTAACCTCTCGAGCGCTTTACGAACACCATCTGTACACAACAGACGTCGCTCATTGGACGTTGACTTTTATCATTTTGATTTTTTCTGTTGTGTACAGATGGTGTACGTAAGGCGCTCGAGGCGTTTTTGCTTATGTACAAACGGTGTTCGTAAAGCGCTCGAGAAGTTAAATGCACAGTATTAAAGTTCCCAGGTCTCTTAAAGTTACCCACTTCCAGGAAATTAACTCTGGGAAATCGTAAAACTTCGCTAGTTTTCCGTTAGGTAAAATCTGTTTTCTACATTTCTATGGGTTAGATAGTAGCTGGCTAGGAAGAAAGATGGAAAATGATAATTTATTACGGAGACTTTTAGCTCAAGCGAAATTACTAAAAGATGTGTTGATATTAATTTCCAATTATATATGTTGTGTATACATAATATATCGACGTAATTACATTAAATATTCTCAGGATTGAGGATGCACTAGATCCAGCACCCTAATAGCACAACACAAATTGCACACGCAATCCAAGGGTTCTGAGGGAAATTACTAATTCATTGCTATAGAACTTTAAAAAAATCGTCTGCTCGAAACCAGGCTGGCTTTCCTTTGTGTAAAAAATTTCATCGCCACTGCTCTCAAAACGGTGAAGGAAAACATCGTGAGGAAACCGACACATACTCGTACATCACACGCGCGCCGGTTGCGAGTAATTGTTTATAGCACTGCACTGCGTGACTTAAACCCGCACTTAAGTCACGCTTTTCTGTGACTAAAGTAGTCACACAGAAAAGCGTGACTTAAGTGCGGATTTAGGTCACAAGAGCTATAAAATAGTATACGATACGTGTGACTTAAGTGTGTATTAATGCACGGCATTTAGCACTCTCGCTACGCTGCTGGGGCGCTAATTTCTCGCCCTGCAATAATAGACAACTTAAGTCACACGTACCGTAATGTAGTATTATGTCAACGGATAAGTAGGTACCTCGAGCAGTGTATATAATGTACCAACTGATACCCACAATTCACTGCAGCCAAATTGAGGAAATTGGTAATCATGGCTCGTTGGCGATAGGTAGATTACAAGAGGGCATTATCTACTTGACTATGTCCATGGCTTCAATTGCGAATGAGGTACTTACGATACGGTGAGAGTTCCGCCTAAAACCAAAGCGGATTTCACCAATGACACTGAACGCACATTATTCCGTTTATCAACCCCAAAAAATCCACCCTAAGGTGGATCCGCGGAAACGCATGTCCGAGAATCCACCCTAGGCCTAGTCGGATAAACGGAATTTACAAGCTTAAGGTAGATTCGCACATACGTTAGGGTGAAAAATCCAACTTAGGGTGGATTTTTTGGGGTGGATAAACGGAACAATGTGCCGCAGGCTAAAACGCTTAGTGCGAATTTCATCAATGTATATGATAAATGATTTATTTTCTGTAAGTAGGTTTGTACAAACACTTTTACACGTTAATCATGTTTTTTTTAAACTAGATGAGGTCGGCGTTTCCTATCTGACTACTCTGAGAAGAAAGGCCGAACAAACTCAGAGGTCACAGTCTCTTAAAGTCCAGACATAATCTTGAAAATGAAACTGAACGCACATTATTCTGTTAACTCTTCAGGGGTTACAGGCGTGATGTTACGTTGTTACTTTACACGTTAGCCTACTTAACAGTCCCATATAACAGTTTATAACTGTACTTACAAGGAAGGAAACTAGCACAAAATACATAAAAACGATTCTACAGAAGTAATTTTAAAATAGCGTCATAGGAAACTCAAAGTCAATTAAGCAATTTGTAATTGTCGTTAATTATTGACCGCAAAGGGAAAAAGGTAGGAATACCGCTGAGAAGAAACTCCAGCTTTGTTTTTATGATGTCAGTAACTGTTCAGACGTGTCATCTAAAGCTATGGTTTCCTAGAAGAGCGTTTTCGTCACTTCACAAAATGAAGACATTTTATTTTCGCCATTTTGGCGCTGATAGCAACGTGAGCGTCCGTCGAACTAATATTTTTGATAGCGAGTTGTACAAGATGCGCATACTCTCATGATTAAAATGTTCTAAATATCTCGTAGTAAACACAAAAAAAAAGTCTTAGTCCACGATTTAGACCTAAATCATCAGAGACGACCCAAAACATAACGACGGCCATTTGCGGCAATGTGTCAATTTTAGTTCCTGTCATTTCATATAGTATATTTAGTCTAGCGTACTTGTTTAATACAAGTCAATGGTTTTCGTCATATCTATAATGGACGTCATGAAAACTGAAACGAAAACGTACTTTTATTTTCTTGATAGCCGACTAAAAATTTCTAGAATCAGAATTGAATGTTTAGAATCATGTGCTGAATTCATGGTAACAGTTTGAACTTTGATACCATTCTGTGCATATAGTACGTTAACATTCAATTTTGTAACCGGCAACATTTTTGTCGAGTTTGTGGCACGTCCGACGCACTCAGGTAATAGTCATCATGAATATAAAGCGTCTAATAAAAGCGTGGGTTTCTCTAATCGCCCAACAACCGTAATTGGGAAACCGAAGTTCGTATTAATAAGAATAGCCCAGTTCTGTGGGGTTTCTATGCAATATCGCGTAATTGGCCTCCATGGTGAGTCGTTAAGATTACGTCAAAGAGCTCTTTGATTTGCGTGGATGGACGTAATTTGTATTGTAAGGAAGTTGTGACTCTGTATACAAATAAATGCTCCCCTGGAGAAATAAACGGTTGGGCTGGTCTACAAATTCAAGGTCGCTCAGCGCGCTATGGTGCGAGGTACCTATGCTCGGAGTCACTTTGAAGGATAAAATCAGGAATTAAATCCAGTGGAGCAGACGATTCCTGGAGTGGAGACCAGTATCGGCACCCGTAGCGTGGGACGCCCCCCAGCTAGATCGACAGACTACCTATAGAAGGTGGCTGGGACAGACTGGATGCGGAAGGTGGAGGACAGGGAGTTGTGGCGCAGCCTGGGAGAGGCCTTTGACCAGCAGTGGACTGCGATAGGCTGAGTAAGTTGATTGATACAAATAAATAAAATTGAAGTGTCTGTTTGTAATGTCAAAATAACAGCGTTTTACTAAATGCCTTAAAAAGTATACACGGTAATAGCCTCCCAACCTATTTCGGTCACGGTGTGGCAATCTCAACGGAGATTAGCCAGGTACGCAGGAGATATTATAGTGCACAAGTGTGTGCGTAAACACAGGTGCACTCTCTGTTCTTTTACTCTAATAGTCCTATGGGACAGCAATCCGACACGACCGAGGAGAGATCAGGCGCAGGACCAACGGCTTTAAGTGCTTTCCGATTAAAAAAAAAAACACTACAAAGTGAAAAATAACTTACTAACTACCTAACTTAACTAATAAGTCGGTGTCAAATAACGAAAATGCGGAACCAACGACACCAACTTCCGAAATTAAAGTTATTTTTCACTTTGTAGTGTTTTTTTATTGTCTGTTTCGATTGGGCCACAACAAAGCGTTCGCTAACTACATTATTCGCTAACTATATTATTGAAAACCAGTCTTAAAGGATTTTGCGGAACTCCGTCCTATGACACATCTCAAAAAATCTTTATAATTATATCGAATGCGTCAACTAACATAACAATATGACGCAATATTACACAATCGGCATTTTTTACACAATCACTAATACAATTTATTATCTTCACTATCATTGTCTCACAGCTATTATAAATTTATACTTATGACTAATAAGGAAAATGATACAGTCCTACCAAGGTTCAATCAGGTCCGTGAATGGGTGACCATCTTTACATACCAAGACACCTCCGTGCCTCGGAAAGCACGATAAGCCGTTGGTCACGGCTGTCGTGCCTCTGACAGTCGTTACGGGTCGTCAGTCGCCCGAAAGTCTGACAACCAGTCTTACCAAGGAGTATCGTGTTAGCCAGTTACTGGGTTGTGTAGGTCAGATAGGCAGTCGCTCCATGTAAAATATTGGTATTCAGCTGCATCCGGTTAGACTAGAAGCCGACCCCAACATAGCTGGGAAAAGGCTAGGCATGCAGGAAAAATGATAAAGGTGGTGTCACAACATGTACAATATAGATAGTACGTATTTTAAACTACTGTTGTGGTTTATAGTTACTTTTAAATCCCATGTAATAGGGGGACAGCCTGAAGCTAAGAAGGCAGACCAAAATTCAGTTATGACGAATAGGAAAAATGATAAAAGCCGAGTCACAACAAAGTTAGCACATACAGTCTATTCAAGCTAATGTTTCAAATTTATGTTATTAGAAGTTAAACAAATATCAACTTTATTATAATGACCATTAGGTTGATTTCAGAGTGACTAGCACTATTGAAAAAGTTATAAAAATGTTTGAAGTTGTAGCGTAAACTGAACTTTATTGTGTAGGAATTAAAGCTATTTTTCCATAAACTTATTTGTTTACATTTTTGGCAAATAAATCGCGAATGCAGATTAGGTACCTATATGTATTGTGCTACTGTGGTGCAATAACGCGCCGCACAGGCCTCGTAATACCTCCGTAGAAACACGCCAAATTCCGCCTTATTTGCGGCTACAATGTCATAACAACCCGGATACTGTTGCACAAGATTATTGATTGCACTACAGTGTTGTATTCCCTTATTAAGCAGATGACCATCCATCTCATTCTATGCTATCGATCATTTTGATACGATGCCGTATAATATATATCTATCTTAAATCTATACTATACTAATAATAAAGCTCAAGGGGTTTTTTATTTGCACGCGCTAATCTCTGAAAGTCCCAGTCGGATTTGAAGAAATTTCACGCGGACCAAGTCGCGGGCAGAAGCTAGTAGTTTAAATACAGTTTTTGTTACGAGCAGTGCCGACACACGCACACGACCTAGTCAAGGCTCCCGTAGACAGGCGCGACGTGATGAGGGGGTACGACCCGTACGACGCGATTCTGGTAGAACAATTTCCACGAAGTTTTCATAGAAATTGTTCCTAGAAATCCTTTAGGGCGATGTGGACCACGTTAGGAGAGAAATAAATTATGTTCAAGAAAATGTTTGCGAATAAATTAATTTCAAGCATGAAAAACTAATTTCGCTCGCTCTGAAAATTATCATAGTTATATTGCGAGAATTGTGCCGCGAAAAGCTGCTAGAATTTAATTTAAAATGTTACCACACGACTAAATAACTTTGAAAATGAAATCCACTCTAGTGACTGGCCAAGCGCTAGTCATAAAGCTTCTGTACAACGAGCGATTTTTAATTAATTTTCGTATAAAATGTTAACAGTGCAACACCGTTAGACTACACATATATCACTAAAAGTATCAGCACCCTATTGTGTAACACACTATCAATCACAATCTGGATCATTTTGAAGGATATTGCTAATCCATTGCTTCATATGTTCGAAAAAAAATTCTGCTCAACAACGTAAATAACGCAATGAATGTTCTTGAACTGTCAAAATGAAAGCCCTAAGTTAGGAAGTTTTTTGCGTAGGCCGAAAGTCTGGCCGACGGATAAGTATTTAAAGTATTAGGACGCTTTTATAACCTTTCCAAGAGGTGTCAAGCGATGCGTGAAGGCCTTCTGAAAATACAATCTATTGTGGTTGTATTTCCCTTGAACTGACACGCTAATATTATTAATATTAACAGAAAAAGGCTGAGTGGAATATTATTGGAAATACCTCGACCCCCATTTTTCCCAAAAATACCTTTGAATAATCCTGCCATTTACCACCAAAGTGATTTGGAAGTAGAGTTGAATGACGTGGAATAGGAGAGGACTGTGTCCAGCAGTGGACTGCTGTAGGTTGATGATGATGATGAGGATTATCAAAAAGACTTGCAAAGACGGCATGATTATAAATTCAAGTCGTCTACCGAAAGACCTGAACCCAGAAAAAGCAGTACTACTACACACTACTTGGACACTAACACATACAAACCCAATAATTATGGCACGCTCGGCTACACATCAAGTTATATATAACCAGTATAAACTGAATTCTGATTGTACGAAAAACCTTTACAATGCGAGATCAGCTAAAACTAGAAATGCTTGATGTGACGCCGTGTGTACAGACGCCAGCACATCAAGCTACCCAAAACTGTCAAATTTTCCCAATTAACCATGAACCTTAATACTTTAGAGATAAAGTTTATAATCTATTAAATAAATTTGACAGATTGCAGTAGCTTGATGTGCTGGCGTCTGTACCTGATACATTACACCTCCCCTTAGGTGGAGTAAAGTCCAGAAACGGACTGTAGGTTATAGAAATTATACATGATCAAATTAAATTAGCTAGCGAAACTCCTCAGAGGTGTATCTCACGTCTGAGGAGTTTCGCTAGCAAATTTAATTTGACCATGTATAATTTCCCACAGATATCTAAACATGATAAAACAAAAAAATAAACTAATTAGATTATTTTTTTGGAGTTAGTGTTGTCACTTGTAGCATCAGTTATAAAGAATCACTTTTTTTTTGTAAACTTTACAGACGCGGTTACTTTTATTGTGTCGTGTTTAGATATTGATACCATTATGTCTGCAGAGTTTAGTTACCTAGTTTAATTGGACCCTGTAGACAAGGATGAGGAAATTGATGGAGCAGGAAACAAACAGTATTCGAAGAAGTGCTACTTTATACCTCTACGTGCCGACCATCACTTCTAAAATTAGTGTCATTGTAGAAGATGACGACATTAAACTGACGCCATCCCCTGACTATGTCCAAGTAGGACGAACAAATAAGGAGATACAAGAAAACACAACTTTCTAAAGATGAAACACGCAGATATGTAAATACTCTTAGCAATTCCGGCGAGATTGAAATATACATTAAGCTTGATAAATTATTTACTGATGTTCTCGGTAACATTCGTGCACATTATAAATGTCGAGGAATACGCGCGCCGGCCGCAAGCCAGCTGTACGCGCAGATTGCACTCGGCAAATACCGCCCGTGGTGGTGTAGTCGGCGTGGCGAGGAGTGGCCGAGGGATTTTTATAGGTCACATATTTTGGATGATCCTATTATAAAATGTTCATAAATATTATAAGAACGGTTTATGTGGAATTGGTAAATCGATGCTCTGTCAGTTAATTAGGAAAATCTCATAGCTTTATCATTCTTTAATATGACGCACAAGAAGCAGGACCACACATTCTGTGTGACGCGCAAAATTTCAAATAACAGTAAGGGTGATTTACACTAGGTTGATTTTCACCGTGCGGCTGGTCGTTCACCAAATTACCTCACAAGCCGAATCGCTACCCCATTTACACAGTTCGATAAAAATCGCAGATGACTAGTTCATTTTGCATCAAAATGTCGACCTACATGCGGCGTGAGATCGCATTTTCACGGTCGATTTTGATCACCAGCCGCAGGCGACCTGTCGCTGGTCGACAAAAGTCGAAACCTACTCTACTTTGAGACTTGTGATTTTAGTCTCGTGCGGCCCAGCCGACTGTAGATTTGCGGCTATATTCAACTGTGTAAACCCCGCATGTGTCAGTTATATTTTCCCAGGATTCCCAACAGGTATCTCACTAAACCATACAATCGGTCGCCAGTATTTTAAACCACACAGATTTAATTCCACGAAGAGTAACGAGTAAAGAGGAAACAATACAAGTACGGGGCACGTTGCCTTTTCTCTGCGCGCCCCCTATAGAAAGCCTGCGCCTGTGTCGATGCGCGTGTTCGCGGAACAACGCTGGCCGCACAATGCCGACCCAGCTGCGCCTTCCTGGTACAACTCACACCCGACAACCACGACAAACGTGGGCTACAGAATATCCACTGACATAACTTCACAGTTTTTTTTAAAGGATAAAAGATGGAATGGATGGTTGGAAGAAACATGGTCGTGACAAGGCGATTTGCTGTAGTATTCTCCAATGTATAATGTTCCCACAGCTGGGACACAGGCCTCCTCTCAGTGAGAGGGAGTGGCCCGTAATTCACCACGCGGGCCCAGTGCGGGTTGGTGATGTCACATGTCTTTTTTTGGTTCTAAGACATGGCGGTTTCCTCACGATGATTTCCTTCTCCGTTTGCAATGACATCATATTTATTAAAAAAATCCAGTTCCATTAAAGCGAAATAATTTTGAAATTAGTACATTCTGATCTATGAATCCATGGTATCGAGGTTCCAGTTACTAAAATCTTGCAGACCGATACGCCTGCACTATATCCGATGTAGAGAAGTCCTCTGTGAAAAATCTTAACTGAATATTGTCTAAATGCCATCCAATCTATCTAGTACGTAGTCGTTCTAAGATTTTGAAGATATTTCCAGTATAAGCTGACTTCTCAGTAGAGGAAAAGCCTATACAATGCGACGTCAGCTAAAACTGGAAAAGTATATACATGATAGCTTGATGTGTCGCCGTGTGTACATACGCCAGCAGGTCAAGCTACCCGAAACTGTCAAATTTTCCCAATCAACCTTGAACCTTAATGATTTAGCGATAAAGTTAAACCCTATAAAATAAATTTTACAGATTGTAGTAGCTTGTTGTGCTGACGTCTGTACAAGTCATGTTCTTGATGGGATTTTCCATCGGCAAAAATGACGAACTACCATACAAACTTTCATCCTCTATTTAAACCTTTTAGTGGAGGAATTTCCAAAAAATCCTTCCTTATAGTGCTTCCGTTATACGACCCAGCGTTATCAGTCAGTGCATGTAAGATTATGATTAAGTAGATATATCTTATAAATGTTGTGTCATTATCAAAGTTATTTTTAACCGACTGCAAAGAAGGAAGGAGGTTCTTAATTAAGTTTTTTTTTTTTGTTACCTTAAAATCCGTCTTTATGAGCCGATTTGCAAAATTATTTTTTTAATAGATAAGGTATGACTACACACATATGCCTAAACAAATTTTATTAACTTTGCTTGGGTAGTTTTAGTTATTTTTCACATTGTAGTTTTTTTTTTTTTTGGTGGTATGTTTTGTTTTTTTTTTTTAATATTTTGTACAAAGACATGAGTAGGTAAGTTTTTATCTCAACATCTGCAAAAAGTTAATTTCATCATATTCAGTTGTCAACCGTTCGCCTTCTGAATTTCTTACCAAACCCAACAGATATGTATGTTTGTTTTTACAACGCAATACGATGAAGACGTTAACTTGAATATTCTATATTTCCATTTACCTCAACAAAAATGTGATAACACGCATCAGGTAACGATTTCCAGACATTATAATGTACTGGTCTCACGATCGCTGGACCATTACTAGATAACATTCGCAAACGGTAGTTCTAGGCAAAGGTTTTTGTTTGGACTGCAAAGGGAAGTAAAAGTCCCGGAACTCAATTACGATAATGTCGGGAACGTGGATAATATAAAAGGCAGAGTAAAAAATATGAAGAGGGTTAATATAATAGCATTAACGTTGATGATGACATCCAATCAGAAGAGGGGAATCATAAAAGGCAAGCGTAGGCAGAGAGTTCTTCCGTTCTTCAAATTTTGAGCTATATTTTTTGCTTATTCATCAGAAGTCTTTGTAATCTGCTCATTTGGAATCTTCCGAACAATTTCCTAATTTATACCAGACTAATATTATAAAGGCGAAAGTTTGTGAGCGAGTGAGTGTGTGTGTGTGTGTGTGTGTGTGTGTGTGTGTATGGACATAGCTGAGATCCTGGATTAACACATAGGATACTTTTTATCCCGATATTCCTACGGGATCGAAACTTATGCGGGTGAAACCGCGGGGCGCAGGTAGTTTTAATCTAAAACTGCGACTCCCGTATGTCGCGGGGTGATTGCGTGACACAATAACATTAAGAATGGCTTTAATTTTGAGAGTTCAACAACATTCATTGCGTTATTTACGTTGTTGAGCAAGCAATTTTTTCGAACACATGAAGCAATGGATTAACAATATCCTTCAAAATGATTCAGATTTTGAATGATACTGTGTTTCGCAATTAAGATGCCGATTAAAGTCAAGGGCAACGTATACAAAAGTAAGAGCCGTACTATATGGATCTGAGTGCTGTCCGATGAGGAAGACGAATGAACAAAAAAATCACACCACAGAGTTGGAGATGCTACGTTGGTCTGGTGGAAATTCGAAATTGGATAAAATAAGAAACGAATATTTATTTATTTATAATAATAAGCACACCAACAGCACAGTTACTTACAATTCAAATTAAATATTATCTAAAATTAGCGTTACAGTAACCATGGAAACAACAAGTATGCATGACATTTAACTTAAAAAATATTAGATACAAAGGCTAACAATAAAAAGTGTGTCTAGTAGATCTTAATCTAGAACACTACAAAACAAACCGATTTGAGCTACATAGACGTGCACTCTTCACACTGTTTGACGGCACGGTTGGCGCAGTGGTATTGACTGCTGCGCTGCGTGCCGCGGATTCTATTCCCGCACGGAACAAATGTTTGTATGACCTACAAGTAGTTGTTCCGGGTCTGGTTGTGTTTATGTATGTGAGTTTAAATGTTTGTAAAGGCACCCACGATACAGGAGATATTCCTAGTGTGGGGCAACGTTTTATAAAAAAAAAAAAAAACAAAAAAAACTGTCTAAATAGGGAACGTCTGTATGAAGCAAAACTCATGGAGAAAATATCAATAGGAAAATCTGTTAAATTGGACCTTTCATTTTATTGCCTTGCCATACGTGTTAGTGGGCTATTAAATGTGGTATTTAAGGTGGATGTAGGCAATTCAAAAATACGATGATGACCCTTACTACTTACTACGTTGGCCAGACCTGAAGTTAAAATACCCTAACAATTGTGCATCGATGGAACCGTTTATAATTTTATGGAGTACTAGCTGCGCCCCGCGGTTTCACCCGCATAAGTTTTGATCCCGTGGGAATATCGGGATAAAAAGTATCCTATATGTTGATCCTGGTTATAAACCATCTGTGTGCCAAATTTCATCCAAATCCGTTCAGTAGTTTTTGCGTGAAAGAGTAGCAAAACTCCATCCATCCATCCATCCATACAAACTTCTGCGTTTATACTATTAGTAGGATAGGAAGTAGGATTAGTAAGTCAGAATGGCTACGTCTTTCTTTTAAGCTTATCATTTTAAAGTGTCTAAACCTGTCATTGTAATCAGGTATGGCTTTACGGATCCCATTCTTCATACAGAGATACCTAACAAAACGAGCCTGAAGAGATTCATATATGTATATCCTAGGTATCACGAAAAACTTAGTGAAAACCGCTTGCGCTGGTACGGACATGTGACTCATCACATGTCCGTACCAGCGCAAGCGGTTTTCGCGCGCAAGCGAGATGGTGACCATTAACTAAAAGAGTCAGGAATATAGAAATGGAAAAAGAGGCCGTCGATGATAACCACTAAAAAACTTGCCGAACGAACAATAAAAAAAGACATCACAGCGAACTACACAACAAAAAAGACAACGGATAACCGTACGGTGTGGCGCAGAAGTGCCAGGAAGCCCTCCTGGCACTTCTCCTGACACCCCAAATAAATTGGGATAATCCAGCCAGGCGGAAGAAGAAGATATTTTAATCTAAAACTATTAAATTAAACGAAAACTATTATATATTTTTATTTATTTATGTTTCGTTAAGAAGTAATTTCCACCAATAGTCAAAAAGAAATCAAGAATCTTTGGGGAATCGTCGTAATTAAAGGAACAAGCTATCCTAATTCTATCTGATGACCACACGAAAGAATCATCACGAAATTATGTAGCAAACAACAACTCGACAACAGCCAAATATTCAAAGAAAACAACACGTGTTATGACGATTTCAGTTGAATTGACTGTTCAAAACATATCGATTACGAGAATCGACTCGTACCGGTCCATAAAATCGTTTGTTATTGCGCATCGACTGCTGTGCTGGCGCAGTACAACGATACCCTGGCCATTAACTGTCAAAATAAGAGTTCATAGGTGTCCATACAATTGGCAGGCGACATGCATTATCTCATTAAGGAACGTGTTCCGACTTCACAAACGCCTTGTCCTTTGTTACTTTTTAATTAGCTATTGTCCCGACGCTGACGATCAAGTCAAGTTTGTCCCGCATTCAAATGTTCAGATGAATTTCAAGGGCGCAGAAGCCGTAAATATATTGCTTATGTATATATGAATGCCTGTAAACATAAATAGAGTTTCTTGGAAATTCAATTAACTGTTTTATTTTGATCGCTAACTCGCGTCTCGCGCTGGCGCCGACCAATGCGACGCAATTAGACGCGTGTGTTAGTATTTTGCGTAAGTTTTTCTGTACGTGGAGTGAATCATTGTTATAAGCATGTGACAACGCGTCACACGTAGGCGCTGGTTATTTTAGGGTCTGTGACGTCGTGCTGCGCGTCACGGCGTCATGATTTCCTGCTGTGTACCAACAAATAGCGATGTCGTTCTGTAACATTTTTTAATTTATATTCTTGTTTAGGTAGACTTTTGTTTCGTAGTTTATTTATTTATTTGAAAGTAGGAGAACCAACCGCTGAACCAAATTAATAGCAATTGTATAAGCGACACAGAGGAAAGGACGAACGTAGCTGTATCTGTCTACAACATAATGTTTTGCCTATAATGTTCCCACTGTTGGGACACACCTCCTCTCGGTGAGAGGGAGTCTCGTAATCTCTCACGTGGGCCCAGTGCGGGTTGGTAGATATCACATGTCTTCAAATTTTTGTTTCTAGAACATGCCGATTCCTTACGATGTTTTCCTTCACCGTTTGAAAGCAGTGGTGATGAAATAATTTACACAAATTAAAGCGCCTGTCTGGGTTCGAACCTACGACCTACAACTCGTAAGTTGCGGCCGTTACCACTGGACCACCACCGCTCTCTCTATCTACAAGGTATTTGCGAAACTATTTCTAATATATTAAATTCTATCTAATTAACGTAAGTAAATGCCAATACTTATTTAACCTTCGACTTTACTTGGTATTAGGGTAATACTCAATACTCAGATCTTTACTGTATTCCGTATGTGTTACATAGATGGTATATACAAGGTAAAAGATCAATATGGACCCTGTCGGACACAGCAAAATTTAGGAGAGAGAAAGAGAGCTAAGTGTAATAAACGTATTTTCTTTCCTTTTCTTTAAGTGGCAGTTTAAACAATGAAATATTATTAGATGTGCTTAATTGGGTGTATATATATTTGGGTGTGTATAGTGTATATAGGTATAGTATATTAGTTATTTTATGTATTGCGTAAGAATAGTGCAGGTAATTATTATGTAATTCTCAGAAGTGTTTTCATTATTATTAAATGATGTTATTGTTTATGTAATACTTCAAAGCGATTTTACCTAGAAGTTACCTAACGGATCTTCTATCGGTAATTTCCTCTTATTACGACAAAGACCGGTGTGCCTTGCCTTTCGACTGTTGCAGCCGCTTTAACGAGAGGTACAATAATTAATTGATTCTGTCCGATAGGAAATTGACTAAAAAGGGGCTTGCCTGTAATGAAGTGTGGTAGATCGTCATCCGTATAACCGCAAACGCTACTTCTGTGCATGATCCCCAGGTCGGGCAACAGGCTAGCCCCCTATTACAAGGGAGTGGAGTTAAACAAATCTGGCGAAATATGGGTGTACTATCGCCAAAATCTATATCTGACCACCGTAAGGACTATTCCTGCTTGCAGCGCATATTAGTCAACCTAAGAAGGATCCTCTTTTGATTTACTTACGGACGCAGCTGTGGTCAACACGTGTACGGGATTTTGTTTTCAAAATGGTCAGATGTAGGATTTGGCGACACTACACCTCTGCCTAACCCCTCGGTGATTATAGGCTGAGGCAATGATGTTATGTTATATAATAACCTGTAGCAATGGCTTTCATTTTGACTTTCATTGCGTTAATTACGTTGTTGAGCAGACAAATTTATCGAAAATATGAAGCGATGGATTAGCAAAATGATTTAGATAGTTATTGATAGTGTCAAGTGTGTACGCAATTAGGGTGCTGAAGTTATCAACACCTTTATAATCCACATCCACCTACACACCTCATAATCATCTGCCTAGCCTTTTCCCAACTAAGTTGGGGTCGGCTTCCAGTCCAGTTGGATGCAGCTGAGTACCAGTATTTATTTTACATTGAGCGACTACGCAGTCGTATGTACCTGACCTCCACAAGCTAATTACTTGGTAATTGATACCTCTTGGTAAGACTGTCAAAGATCTAGCCGGGACGTACGGGGCTTAACATGCTTTCCAAGCACAGAGGGGTCTTGGTATATAAAGATGGTCACCCATCCACGAAACAACCGCGGCAAGCGTAGCTTAACGTGATCGATCGACCCGTGCGGCTGTTATTACTTAGCCACCACCTACACACCTTTAAGCCCATATATAAGTAATCGGTTTAAATTCGCAGCTAGGATCCAATCATGTCTATAAAAATGGCATAAAACACTGTAGCGAAAGCAGGATAATTTTACACAGCAAAACAATTTCTTGAATCAACATAAACAGTTCCGATAACTCTCTATCTCAATATCAAAGTGTCGGAGTACTCGGAGTGTTAATCAATTAATTAATGTAAGTGAATGTTCTGCTACTGTTTCCGCGAAACAATCCGTCTTGGCATCGTTTAAATTAAATTCTCGCTTGATTGCACTCCCCTAGGTTATAAGGGCAGCGGTATTAAGGGCCCGACATTATTAAGCAAGTAAAAGACTGTTACAACGTTATTACTCGGCTATTAGGGTGGGTTTTTGCGTCGTTTGTCAACAGCTTTTTATTGTTCTTGAGTGTTCGACCCTACGGTGTGGTGCAGTGACTACATCTTTATCAGTACTAGCTCTGCCCAGTGATTTCATCCACCGTTTAATTTAAATGAAATCGGATTATTTATAAACTAGCAGTGCCCCGCGGTTTCACCTGCATAAGTATCGATCCTATAGGAATATCGGGACAAAAAGTATGCTATGTATTATTCTGATGTATAAGCCCGTGGCTGGCGTGAATATGTTGACATGTCTAAAACTGCAATTTGTCAGGACGGCCATTTTAAAGTTTTGGCGTCTTCTGGTAAATCGGTTAATTAATTTTACATATGTGTTTAAGTTGTTTTAAAGGTTATTTTGTGCCATCTTTTCAATGATGACAATAAATAAACGAAATTTTCCATAGATTGCAAAATAATAGACTTGTCAAGTCGTTCACCAACGAGTTATCAACTTATGCACCGAGTTGTCAACTTGTTCACCAACAGTTATCAACTTATTCACCTTCTGAGTGGGAAGTTATAGTAAGTAAACAATGTAATTTAATGACAACCACATTATTTTAATTGGATAGCAAACAGATGACAAACATAAAAAAAATATTTAATTTGCTGCTACTCACTCAAATCAAGTAATGTTGTTTTAACTGAAGAAATATTTAATTCAAACACCACGAAACTATCAGTTTAGTATTTTCGCAATAAAAAAAATTATAAAAAAATAGAAAATTGCTTTATTGGACCACAAACAACGTCATCAAACAGATACAAGTATGTTACTAACACAAATAACTACGTTGACTCCTCAACCTCGTCGCAGACCATTCGTATTTTATTAGACCTCAGAATCCTCTTCATCTGGGTTGTCTTCGTCCAAATCTGGATCAGTAGATGCAGAGACATCACCGACAGTTTTTATATTAATATAAAACTCTTTGAACGAATCGTCAATCAGGTCAATCATGTCCATCAAATCCTTTTTTTTCTCTGCACTGATTGGCAAAGCTTCCTTGGAGATTTGGCTCAACCTAAAGACATCTATGGTGGTTTTTCCTCTTTTCCGAAAGTTCACTGACTCGAAAGTGGGTTCGCAATCCAGGCTTTTCTTGAAATTTATTTTTCCTACGCTGTTTTTATTATATTGCAGCCATTTAATAGGTTGCCATAGAAATTTGTCCCCAGAATCGTCCAGTTTTTTGATAGTAAAGGGTCCTTTCTTGGCTTTTAGTTCAGCAAAATCCAAGAAATCATTTACCGTCATCACCACGACCTTAAATGGTTTCTGAACTTTGCAAGTCCTCACCAGCTGCACCCAATCATACAAATGATTTATTCTCATTTGTGTTCTCTTTTTTGTTTTCTCAATAATAGCGTGGTCAGAGTCACACTCCATATGTGTGTGCCCACTGAGGAGAAATTTGTGATTTATCTTTTGCAGCGTCGGATGATTATGTAGCAAAAACATAAACATCATTGCCACGACATTGTTTTTGTTTTGACCACCACAAGTATCCGAATAAAAAATCAGTTCTTTTACTTCGGAGGACAAATTGTTGCAGAAGTGCCACAAACATGAGGCAATTTGGTTTGCACCTCGAGCTCCTATTGTCTCGTCCCACATGTAGCAGGTAGCCTCATTAGTTGCTAAATCATGCACTGTTAAATTAAAAGACCAAAGCTGTCGTTTGTAAAACGAGACAGATGTTTTTAAATATGGAGTCGGCAAGCACTGCTGGAGGTCGAATGCAAATGCCCTAACAGACGAATCTGCTTTGACATTCTCTTTATCCACACGTTTTTCAGCATAAGCTTTATCAGCTTGATGTTGGTGTTCAGCTAATTCAGCAGTTAAATTAATTTTGCGATCTTCATCTGCAACTTTAATTTTAGCGTTCAGCACATCGCACGTGTTGCATGTGTCTTTTGATGGTTGCTTAAACGACAGATTGAGGTCGTGAAAGCATTTGGCATATAATTTTAACGAGACAGGATTTGAAGAAGTGTTTTTATACTCTCTGTACATTTTGGCGATTGACAGGTCAGCAGCTAAATATTTCTTCCCAGTCGAATTTCTACAGTAGTGACTCTCATAACTTGGAAAACTCAAAATGTGGTGATTGACAAGCGAAATGTCTTCGATAGTCTTCTTATTTTTGGGAGGTTGACGACCTCTCTGATCCTCATCAATGATTCCGTTGGGAGACATTTTTTTTTTTCTATTATAACATTAACAAATCCCTTGGTCTCTCCTACAATTTTACAAAAACACTCTTTACAAACCGGTTTCATCTCATTAGAAATCTCTAGCATGTATTTACAGTAGCACTCTCTATTTAATGTCCTGCTGCCCGTTTTTTGTGATTTTTTCGGGAAAATCATTACTGACTTAGACACAAATGCTGCCCGTCTATCTCTATCTCCTAGTTGCCAATAATTTTCAAAACAATGCGTCTGTTCAGCCGTTGTAATTCTTTCAGCACATTTTAGTCTACATGAACTCAACTCTTTCGGTTTTCTGTCAGGAACTACTTTACCTTTTTCCGTTATATAACTCTTTCCTGTATTCCGACGTGTTTTGCTTGCATTTCTCTCCACTCTTGATCTTCCTTTTTTTGTATTATTATTAGTCCTTTCTTCACTAGTACTTTCGGTTTCCATAGTTAAAGTTAAAATCTCATTTCTTTCACTCGTCTTTTCTAGGATCACTGTTGGTGTTTCTATCTCATATATAGTAGGAGCTGCATTCTCATATTCATTCATTTCAGGTGAAACACTTCGGTTGGCCGTTTTTTCGTCTGTCACACACGTTGAGCTCCCCGTTTCCTTGTTCTGTGTATTATCCATAGATGAATTTTGTGGTGTTTCTTTCGTATTTAAGGTAGGTGCTATATTTTCGCATTCGTAGTTGACTTCGATATATTTTTCCGGATTTCTTGTTGCTTTCGATATTTTTCCGGAGATTGGTATCAATTCTTTGCTTTCAATTTTGGCATCATCACATGATTCGCAGTCAGTTTCTGAATCATCTACTGTGACTTTTTTTATGTTAAAATCAGGATCACGAACACTGTCGTCACTGTCGCCATTAAACGATTCATTTTCTTCAGACGCTTCACTGTTTTCGACAATGTCTGACGTATTATCTAATTGTAGGCTTGGGTCAGTAATTAATACATTATAAATTTCTTGGGTTGCTGGGGACATTACCGGAAAAGGAGATAATGGATCATCGTTACTTATGTTCCTCAATAACGAAGAGTTTGACAGTGGAGTGGCAAGATTAGGGTAACCTGAAGCAATAAAAAATAATAATCAGACAGATAAACACAGTTACTCTCGTATTTATAATATTAGTTTGGGTGAATAACTAGCGGTGTCTAACTGCTGAGTCCTATTCCTATTACAGGGTCTAGATTATCTACACACCAAGGTTCATCCAAATCTGCCCAGCAGTAACAGATGCAAATCGTTTCAAACACACACACACACACACACCCACACATAAACTTTCAGATCTAAAATAGTTCAGGTAAAGAAAGAAAATAATCATTATTACGATAGTAGCCAAAGTTAAACCGTTATACTACACACCCTTCATTTCTTTTAAATAGTTATTTTTGTTTTGATTTCAACATTAGAGGAGCAAGTTACTCATAGAACAATTAGGCTGACCCCACATTAGGCGTGCGCGATCCTCGGGCGTGTGAACGCCCGAGGATGAAGCGAGGATGAGCGCCGCGAGCACGTGTGAGTAGCGCGCGCGGCGCCCGCGCTACTCACACGCGCGCGCGGCGCTCGAGTCGCGTTCATACCCCTTCGACTTTCGACTTGACTGAAGGGTTTAAACGCCAACGCGAGCGCCGTGTGCGCGCCGCGCGGTCGCTGCACACACGTTACACGGTGGCAACACGTGACGCTTACGCAGCGCGCTCGCGTCGCGCACGCGGCGGACGCGTCGCTCATACGCCCGAGGAACGCGCGATCCTAATGTGGGGGAGGCCTTACCCACGACGGTGTATATCTACCTACTACAGCTAGATTCCCATCGTCTACATACATCTAAGTTCACAGTTTCAAGTAAACAATCAGCTGACCGCGACGTTCGCACGGACGTAAACATATCGCAGCGGGATTTTATCGCGCACTGGATTTTCAACTCTCGGTGTTGAGCCGAGCATTGAGAATCCAACAGAGTGCATTCCAACGCGTTGAACAAACACACTGGTTGGATTTTCAACTCTCGGCGCTAAGCAGAGCGTTGAAAATCCAGTGCGCGAAAAAAATCGCCGCGATATTTTTACGTCCATTCCGAACGTCGGCTTACAATATGTTACTTACCTAGATAACTAACTCCCAACCTTCATCAATATCTACCTAAAAAGTGGCAAAAAAATATTTGTGAGTATAAGATCTGTATCTTACCGTTTTCGTCCACTTCATTCATTCGCTGACGAGATGAATTTAACTTAATGTCACGAAGTTCTGTTAACTTGCGTTTCCTAGCCATTAATTCGGCAATCGTCGGATTCTGCAAAAACCAAATATTGAAATACCTAGATATCACGTCACATAATCAGGTAGGTATTCCCTCTGTTACGATAATACACTAAGGTAGACCGTAAGGTTTGGTCGGTAGGTACTCACTTTTTCCTCCATTGCAAATCACAAACTATACACCCAACTTATGAATTGAAACACTGTAGTAATAAATCAATCAATAGATACACTCAAAAACAAACGAAATCAATTTGAAGCACTCACACTCGTTCGCGGTTCGCGCGCGCGTGGCTTCTGAACTCTAAACTGACGTTTGTTTACCAACACACGAGCGAGGGATTTGCCGCGATATTTGAAAAATTATTACTTCTTACGAAAGTTTTTTGATAACTCGATTATTTTTTAATACAACTTGGGTACATAAGTTGTCAACTAAACATATTAATTTAACGTTACAAGTTTTTTATAACGGACATGTAGTGATACCTATACTTATTACTTTTAGTGCTCAGAACTTCGTTGGCCGTAACTGGACATCTCAATATATCGCAATTTCAACAGAAATTCTTCGGTGGGCCATAACTTGATATCTCAATTTGTCACGATTTAATCAAAAAGACCTCAGCTGGCAATAGCTTGACACTTCAATTTGTCAATTTAAAATAAGTACTTAAACAAAACTTTTAAGTGTATTAATTGAGATATCAAATAACGAATATTATTTTGGGTGCTGAGTATAGGTTGATATAACAAAATATCAATGTTCGATCACAAAAACATGTGAATCGTTAATTTGACATGAGGTTTTGTTAAGTTAGACATGTCAAAATGCGAGATGTCAACATATTACCAAAGTAGATTGCTCCAAAAATTATGTATATCTATAACTGTCAATTTTTTTCATATAAATTCCTAATGCGTAGGATGTAATAAGCCAATAAAAAAAAAGTCATAGAAGTCGACATGTCAATGTGTTCACGCCAGCCACGGAAGCTATATTACTGTAAAGTTTCATCAAGATCCGTTCAGTAGTTTTTGCGTGAAAGAGTAACAAACATCCATCCATCCTCACAAACTTTCTCGTTTATAATATTGTAGTAGGATTTTTTATGGTTTAGGTACACAATAAAGAGTATTCTATGTAACATTATTTTCATTTTTTTTTTTTTTTTTTATTTTCTTACATCGGACTTCACACTTTTTATTTAATCTTTTATTGTATTTTTTATTTTAATTTTTTTTATTGTGTGTGTTTACTTGATGTATGTATCTGGTGTATTGTGTGTCTTTTAGTTTGTGCCAAATAAATGCATTTTCTTTCTTTCTTTCTTTCTTTCTTTCTTTATCTATAACATATCTACGGTTTCTTTACTTTGAGTAAATATGGACACCTACTTTTTCCGTGTGTCCACTTTAAAATGTATATATACCTTTGTCCGAAAATTCGCCCAATCTATACTCTAAGCTAAAATTGACAATTCCGCGAATACATCTTAGGGTGGATAAATAGAATAAATAACTCATGAATCCTTCGACACCGGAGGACTCAATAGAAGATGTAGATTAATTTAAGTATACATTGCTGTGTAGGACACTAAGATTAGCATAATCAGATCATAATGTTCCCACCACTGCCAGGACACCACACAGGCCCTATTCTCTGTGAGAGGGAGTGGGCCGTAATTCACCACACACACAGATGTCACATGTCTTCGAATTTTTTGGTTTTAGGACATGCCGGTGTCCTCACGATATTTTCCTTCACCGTTTTGAGTTCCGTTTTGATATTATGATTGTTAAGCAGCTATCGTTACTTTCATCATCTTCATTGAGCCTTATTCCACCCCCTGCTGAGTATAGTCCTCCTCCCCTTTGTGTCATACTTTCCTGGTCTGTGCGTTTCGTTAGATACATTAATAAAAACCAGAACGAAATGCATCCACCAAAATATTTTTTTATATATTCAGGGTTTTACCACAAAAACTTAAACACTTATTCAACGTGTGTCTAATGTCAGTGTTACGTCAAAGTCCATATAAATATTTTGTGTTTAAAAGGTGTTTAGCCTAAACAACTGATAATCAATGTTTTATAGTTTCCTCACGATATTTTCTTTCACCGTTTTGAGTTCCGTTTTGATATTTTGATTTTTAAGCAGCTATCGTTATTTTCATCATCTTCATTTAGCCTTATTCCACACACTGCTGAATATAGTCCTCCTCCCCTTTGTGTCATACTTCCCTGGTCTGTGCGTTTCGTTAGATACATTAATAAAATAGTAAGGTATCGGTGAAGGAAAAAAGGTCGTAAAAGGTCTCGTTTCTTAACTCCTTGTTAAGGAGCACTTTAGGTTCTTCTTCTTCTTCTGTTCTAGCACACAACAAGAATCTTATGAAGCACACTATTTAGAAATTTTGACAATGGGAGTTAATCAAAGTGTTTCCTCAGAATTTCAAGTGGATTTTCTAGGAATGTTCAAAGTGGCCACGATGTAGCCAAGATTTCAGCGCAGCATGAATATCGAACAAAGTAACTTTAGAGCTCCCGAGAATACTCCGAATTATGTCAACTTGAGGAGGCGGGCTGAACATTCTTGGAGCGAAGTGCTGTTGGTATAGTAATAATATACAGGGTGGCAGGAACATCGACGCGCGTTGAAATTTTTCGTCGGCTTTTTCTTAACTTTTATGTTTTTTCTGCAATTTTTTTCTGTAAACCGTATAAAATCATTATTTCTATCTAACCCAATGAGATGTTTAATTAAAAAATAGTAAATTCACTTGTTTCACTTAAAACAGCAATGTAAATAAAACTCGAAAGGGCAGCGCGCGGTGTCGCGGTAAGTAGCGCGCGCGCACGCCTTCCGCGGAGCGTTTTGATCGCGTTGTTTGCAATACATTGCGCGCTCAAAAATATCAAATTTTTTTAACCGGTCGTTTCCGAGATGAATGACTTTCGTAATTTTATTTATGGCATCGGGTGTAACCTTTTCACGACGTTTGCGCGTCGATGTCCCTGCCACCCTTTATAGCGGTAGGATAGGGTAACGAAAATATAAAGCCAAATATGTGTTCAAATACACATATATTACTATATTTACTATGTCAATCCTGTTAAGATAATACTAACCAGGATTGACATAATAAATGTAGGACGATGTTTGAAATCCGTTATCCATAGCACTAAACGTGTTTAACGTTTTTAGTGTAAGCGGGCCATAAACTAACTTGATCAAAAAATGTATCCTGAAGGCAAGCCTCAGTTTTTTTTAGTTTCTTATTCAATTATTTCTGTGGTACAGACGCCAGCAGGTCAAGCTACCCGAAACTGTCAAATTTTCTCAATCAACCTTGAACCTTAATGCTTTAGCGATAAAGTTGACAATCTATTAAAGAAATTTGACAAATTGTAGTAACTTGATGTGCTGGCGTCCGTACCTAACGGCCGCGACTTTCGAGTTGCAGGTCGAAGGTTCGAACCCAGACAGGCGCTTTACTTTGTGAACTATTTCATCACCACTGCTCTCAAAACAGGTGAAGGAAAACATCGAGGGGAAACTGTCCTAGAACCTAAAAATCATCACCACTGCTCTCAAAACAGGCGAAGGAAAACATCATGAGACAACCAGCATGTCCTAAAACCAAAAAAAATCGAAGACATTTGGCATCAGTCTACCAACCCGTACTGGGCCCGCGTGGTGGATTACGGCCGACTCCCTCTTCCGGAGAGGAGGCCTGTGTCCCAGCAGTGGAAACATTATAGGCTGATTATGCTATTAAATTCTTTCTTCATTTGTAAAACTTTTAATTTTGATTTATCAAGACATTTTTTAATTAGGTATCAAATTAATTTGGTTTTGATTTTCAATCAAGATAATATTTACACACTATAAAAGCTAACAGTCTTTATATAATAATCATAAATATAAATGTGAAGTAGATTCGACATAAAGCTAAATCCAATAGTATTTCGATGCTGCATAATAATACTTTGGCATAATGCAAAGGTTAGCATAACTATCATTTAGTCTAATATGTTTTGGCTTAAGTTTGAGTTGCATAAATTTTAAAGGCATTTAGCATAATAGTATTTAGGTTATCAACCTATATTTCATCCATACAAATAAATAAAATTGATGTGTCTGTTTGTAATGAATTTATGTACATATATATATATAAAAAGGAGAAGAAAGAGTCATAGGGCATCAAAAAAAGTCGTCTGCATCATTGTCGGTGGGAAAAATGTCCAAAAGATTGGCAAGCATTGCCACGTTGCATCGTAATGCTGATTCTTTGGTCAAATATGGCCAACCTTCTGCATGCTAATTACGTAACACACTATCAATCTCAATCTGAATCATTTCTAAAGATATTGCTAATCCATTGCTTCATATGTTCTAAAAATGTGTCTGCTCAACAACGTAAATAACGCAATGAATGTTGTTGAACTGTCAAAATGAAACCCATTGCTACTGATAGTGTGTTACGCAATTACCCCGCTAGTCACGGAGTCGACCAAACCGTTTTGTAAAACTTGCGCACTTGTACTTGTGTCCATCTTTAAAAGCGGAAGTACCTACAAGCCGACAAGCACATGCTTATTCACAATAACTGTTTTGATCATTATATTACTATACGGAACACGTCACTTACACGTGGGCCCTACTTCCGACCCTACGCTATTAATATTCATTGCCCCGTTAACCATTCTGTAGTAAGCAGAGACACATTTAATACACGTAGTGGAGTAACTGTGGTCTAGTAAGGTTCTCTATAGGGTGGCAGAGACATCGACGCACAGACCATGGATTCAACACAATATGATTCTAGTTAATTGGTTAGTTATCTGCTGTTTCATAGAAATGTGCAATATCCGCGCGGTCAAAATGAATGGAACAGCATTTTTTAAAATATTTAACAGAACATAACATCACGCCTGTATGTAATCCCTGAAGGGTAAGCAGAGGTGTTAGAGAGGTGTACTTATTAGTATACCCACATTTCGCCAGTTATGTCTAAGTGCGATGTAATAGGGAGCGAGTCAAGGCGTTTCGCTATTGTGTGGATTGTAATACTGTGGCAAGAATTTGGGCTTCGATATCCCTACACCGCGTATAAAATGGTTCATCCATTTATTCCTTCTTTCACCTTTCATCGTCGAAATGTCCGCCCAGCTGCCAACCGTGACCGCCTCTAAAGTAAATTACGCGTAAAACTAATTCACTAGAAATATTCGGATGGGCGCACACCCTTGATTGTCGCGGCTGTTACTTCGAAAGCTGTCATGTCGTGTATTTGGGTCGCACTTCCTACAATTTGTCGTGGGAAGGCACTCTTATCTACGGATGTGACTTAAGTGCGACAGGGGCCAATAACATTTTTACTTTATTTAGTTCTTCCTTTGCGTGAAGCAGGGACCTAGTACCATCAGGTACCTTTAGGTACCATTAGGTACTAGGTACTTGCCCCTGCTTCGCACAGTTTTTAAAACATGTCAAAACATAAAGATTTAGATGTTACATCTAAGTGATCAGAATGTTGGGCCACAAAAGGGTTAAATGAAAGGCAATTGCATGCAGCTGAGATGAGAATGCTGAGAGGGATGTGTGGTGTTACACGAATGGATAGAATAAGAAATGAGTATATAAGAGGAAGTCTGAAAGTGGCACCGGTAACTGAAAAGTTGTGTGGAAACCGATTGTCATCGTATGGGCATGTGTTACGGAGGAATGAGGAAAATGCCACGAGGAGTTTTGAGTATGAATGTCGATCGCTATAAGAGTAAGGGAAGACCAAAGAAATGATGGATGGACTGTGTGAATGATGATATGATTAGAAAGGGGTAGACTGTCGAGATGGCAGCTAATAGAAGAGTATGGAAGAAAAAGACATGTTGCGCCCGCCGGCGCCAAATAAATTGGGATAAGGGCAGGAGAATGATGATCTAAGTTCAATGTTTTAATGTTATACAAATAAACCTTCACATATAAATTCTCTAAATGATGTTGAAAACGCATCAAAAATCCGTTTAGAAAAACAAACGCGGTCCCAAAGATTGACACAAAAAGCGACTTCAATTTATAATATGTATAGATTCAAAGTATTAAGTCTACAGGAGAGGTCTAAATCTATAGGATTGCGGCGTTAGATTTCCGATTTTGATCGAAAAGATCCTTGTACCTACAGTTATAATTCCAGTTCAATGCCATAAGTTTTACCACTATTAGATTATCTTCATAAACCTCTTCCGAACAAAAAAAAAGAATTTTGCAAATCTCTGAACATACAAAAAAATATATAAATATACAAATTGAGAACCTCCTCCTTTTTTTGAAGTCGGTTAAAAACATAAAAGTTCAATAAATTAACTTATCCATTTCGAAACTGTTGCACACTCCTGTGCTTCGGCTGCATGAGCGGCGCGTACCTAGTGGCCACACCGGCGCAACGCAACGGTTCTGTGTAAGCGCGCCGGATGCGGGTAATCGTGGCAATTTGCCGCGCGTTTCGATTGCACGCCCGTTGCCCAACTGCTGCGTTTGTAAACAGCCTTAACTGATTGTCTACCCTCGTCATTACACACTTTGTGCAGCTTTACGTGGAAGGACTTAGAAAGTACCAATTTGGATAATTATGTTGTCAAGGAGGCAATTTACATGGTAATAAATGGTAAATGATTGCTCTACCGGACATTTTATTGTATTGAACCGTTTTCATGAACTAGTTAATTTGCATGTATGTATAGTTTTTGAAGATGTTTAGGGTTACGTACCTCAAAAGGAAAAGCGAAACCCTTATAAGATCACTTCGTTGTCCGTCTGTCTGTCCGTCTGTCAAGACCCTTTTTCTCAAGAACGCGTGGAGTTATCATGAAATTAATATCAAATACTCAGGGCTGCAATCCCTTGATGCAGTGAAAAAATCAAACTTCTAAGTTAACGCAATCGAAAGATACGGGCGTTTATGTTCCGTTTATGCCGCATATTTTGACACTCACAAGGGAATAAAAACCTATAGGGTACTTCCCGTATCTAGAATCATGAAATTTGGCAAGAAGGAATGTCATGTAGGTAAAGGAAAAAATCCGAATACCGTAAATTAGTAGTTACATACCTACAAATTTGTACGGAAACTTCGGTGCGCGTGTCCGACTCGCATTTGACCGGTTTTTTATCAAAAGATCTCTTGAGAAGACAGCGGAAAATAATACAAGAACGGAAACCTTTTTAAAGTAAAATATTCTTGCAATTTCTGCACCTTAGAGGTTGTCCAACAATACATAGATCAGTAAAGTAAAAAAAATAAAATTCAAAAATATTCCGCCCAATGACATAACAAGGCGGAGCTCATTTTATGTAAAAAATACAAAAAAACAACAAGATACAAAAAAAATACAAAAACCCAAAAAACTGTATAAAACTTGAAAAAGTACACCATTTTGGTATAAAATTACTGTGTGAAAAATAATTTACAAAGGTTCAGACTTCCTCGTGGTGAAAAATACACGTTTGCGGTAGTTTTAAATAAACAGAAAATGGCTTGCTGTGGGGGTTGTTGTGGGGGTTGCTGTGGTGGTTGCTGTGGGGGTTGCTGTGGGGGTTGCGGGTCCTGTTGTGGATCTTGTTGTGGATCTTGTGGACCCGGTTGTGGATCCTGCTGTGGATCTTGTGGACCCGGTTGTGGCCCCTGTCGTTGTGCATCTCATGGACCATGTAGAACTCTTATACCCTGCAGTAAGCCCGTTTGTGGATGTTGTGGCCCCTGTGGGCCATGCTGTGGTCCATGCTGTGGCCTTTGTGGTCCGTGCAGCCGAAATCAGACCGGATTTAACTCGCCTAACTGCTAGCACAGAGCTCGTCCTCGTCGTGCGAACGAGCTCATTGATAGCTCAACAAAACCTGGTGATGCCCATAATGTCCTGTTGTATAAAAAGGCCGCAAATTCTCCTGAACTCGGGTTGTTAACTGACCAACCGGCGTCCAGGATGAGCGCGCCACGTGGTTGTCGCTGTGCTTCGTCTGGTCGAAAGTCAACTGAGGAGCTCATTGATAGCTGAACAAAACCTGGTGATGCCCGTAATGTCCTGTTGTATAAAAAGGCCGCAAATTCTCCTGGACTCGGGTTGTTAACTGACCAACCCGGTCCAGGATGAGCGCGCCACGCAGTTGTCGCTGTGCTTCGTCTGGTCGAAAGTGAGGTAAAATGTGAAATAACAATATATTGTTGTTGAAGAAATATATGTTTTTTATTTTGTTTTAAATAGCCAACAGTCAACCCAGTACTTAATTCAATAAGGCCTATTGCAGTATTTACGAAAGCGGAGCCGGGACCAGAATAATAGCTATTATATTTCTGACTATTTATTTATTTTAAATTATTACTCATCAATGAAATAGTAGCTCACCGGTTATGGGCGTAGTTTAAACTCAGTCCCATATCTGGATTTGTGCCTGTTAATAACAAAAGGAGAAGCAGTGGTGGCCTAGTGGTATCGGCCCCGACTTACGAGCTGTAAGTCGTGGGTTCGAACCCAGACAGGTGTCATACTTTGTGTCAATAATTTCATCACCACTGCTCTCAAAAAGATATCCTAAAACTAAAAATTCAAAGACATGTGATATCTACCAACGCGCACTGGGCCCACGTGGTTGATTGCCCACGACTCCGTCTCACAGAGAGGAGGCCTGTGTCCCCAGCAGTAGGAACATTATAGGCTGATTATGTACGTATAATATGCAATAACAAAAGTTAAGCCTATTTAAAAACAAACTATGAAAGGAGGGTTTCCTAAAATAGCGGTGGCCGCCACATAGCGTCCGCAATTTACCGTCGAATAACGTCACTGAAATTTTATTTATGAAAGTAAAGTTGGTGTGTTTCCCTAGAGAACGTTTTTTGACACTATAAGGACAAACCCCGGTACCATCATTTTCATGACGCCCGTCACTGTGGCCGTTATGTGGCGGCCATTGCTTTTATAGGAAATCGTAGCTTAAACCTAACGTTACTAGAGAAATGTGGGTGTACTATAACAATGGCTCTACATCTCTACCTCCTACCCCTTCCAGGAATACAGGCAATTATTAAAAGAATTTTACGTAACCTTCGTTTTCCGGGAAAGCGGAAAATAATATCAGTGGGAGCTTGTATTTTTCCGGAAACCCTTCCGACACTTTCCAATACCCTTGTGATGCAAACCTTTGTATAAAGAAATACTTATCCCAGGAAAATGTCGTTACGTTTTCCTGGGATAAGTATTTCTTTACAAACTATAGTCTGTTAACACCGTTGTGATAACAGACTATAGTTTGTTTACATTATATGCCTCGTTTGTTTGCCGAACTAAAGTGAGGGTACATATTTAAGTTTCAGTAGTTCGGTGCTTTGTTAGAACCAAACTATCGCAACTGAAAGTTTCAGTAGTTCTGTCAACCGGACTAACAACCGAACTACTGCTACTAGAGGGACTGTACTACGACACGATACGACAACGATAGGACTGATACGTGTGATACGACATGTATCGGTTATTCCGTTTATCCACCCCAAAAATCCACCCTAAGGTGGATACGCGGAAACACATGTCCGAGAATCTACCCTAAGCCTAAAAATTCCGTTTATCCCACTAGGACTAGGGTGGGTTAACGTCAAGATGGAGGGACCAAGTCTGGGATCTCAAATCAGCCTATATAAAAGTTTAAAACTGTAAATCTACTATTTGCTACCTTTGTAATAATTTTAGCTACCTCAATGTATACGTAGTTATTTAAAAAAACCCTTGGTCCATCCATTATGACGTCAAATTGGAGGGACCATATGGATAGGCTGGTCGGACGAGAATTCTAACTATATAGTATTACAATACCTTAATTCTACTTTAGAAATATGAAATTTATTTGTCCACCCTTTGGTGGATACGCAGAAACGCATGTCCGAGAATCTGCCTATAAATTCCGTTTTTCCAACTAGGCCTAGGGTGGACATTCTTGGGCATACGTTTCCGCATATCCAACTTAGGGTGGATTTTTGGGGTGGATAAACGGAATAACCATTATAATTACATTAACAAAATTTGTAACTGACTAGCTACCTACCCGCTGCTCCAGACTACGTCGCCGACGTAATTTCGTTAAGAGTTAAATCAACTTCCTTGATATTAATGCCACATTTCTTACATTTACATTTATATTGGATACAATATACACAAAAAATATTTGAGAACAGTTTTGGTACATTATGTTTTTATTTATTTTTTAAACCGTTATAGTACCCTTGCAGTTGGTAGAAAAAATTCTATTTTTCACATCTGGCAACATTTGTAGTCCGTACAAATATTGCCAATGAGCGTATTGGTGTAATGCAGTGCAGTTCAACTTCTGCCCTGCGATAAGAGCTGGTGGTAAGCCCCCGACATTGCAAAAATGAACGCAAGGTAGAAAGAAAATGTTACAGACCTCACTAATCGTGAGCAACATCAAACGGAGCGTTGAGCATTCGCAGGACCAGGAACGTTACATTACATGAAAATACTAATTTAAGTGATCGCTGAGGCATGCACGGGAGAATTTAGCTACGCAAATTAATAAAAATATTCTGCTAAACCTTTAGGTCAAACACTCTTTGCTAACGAGCTTAGAGGGTCTGTAACACTACAATTTATCATTACCGACGGGGTAATTGCGCAACACACGCAATGGCAATGATACCTTAAATTTCAACTTGACAGTTCAACAACATTCATTGCGTTATTTACGTTGTTGAACAGACGATTTTTCTAATCCTACGAAGCAATGGTTTAGGAATTTCTTATAAAATCCCTCGGATTGTGATTGCAAGTGTGTGACGCAATTCTGGTGCTGTTTACACTATATTCTTGTGAGAAAAGTTTGCAAGGAGGACTTGTGAATATTTCAAAGTCAACTAGAACTCTTCCTCCACCTTGATAGAACTCTTCCTCGATAGATAGAATACTACAAGGGATAGAATTTTACAAGGGGTGACACAATGTGCGGTCTTAACTCTAAAAGCGATCTTTTAAAGACAACCTTTGGATCGTTCAGGTTCAGAATGTCCCAGGACATTCTGAACCAAGGGAGAAGGTCGAGGAAGATCAAGGGAGAAGGAGAGACAATACTGAAGGTAGTCTGTGGTGTACCATTTACATACTGGTACGTACATACAACTAGCAGCGCCCCGCGGTTTTTTTTAATTTAAAAGAGTTTCCTTGGAGTTTCTTGTCCGTTCTTCTCCATAGAGAACTATGTACGTTTTGGAATGGGCAACTAGCTTCAAGTTTCTGACTAACTGACTTACTATTTGACAATTCAGAAGTGCCTGTAAATGGTTTAATTGAAATAAATGCTTTAAGTTTAAATAGGACAAATTGGTCACAGGAACCATGTCCTCAATTTTGGAGGAAATTGAAACTGCATTTTTTGTAACTGGAATACAGGCGTTTGGTGTTATGATTCGTAAAGATGTAAGCTATATTACTAAATAAACCACCAAATCAACGTAACAGTTTACTAAGCCGGGCGAAAAGCACCAAAGTTCACAACAGTTGTAACAAATGTTTCAGGGCCGGATCAGCCGCAGCAGGGGCCGCAGCATGACGCACACAGGCCGCTAGTGCAGCCGCCGATGCAGCCGTGACCGCAGCTGAAGTATGAGCCTGCCATGCCGGGCCGGGCACTAGAAGAAAGATTATGGATTTTAATGAGACTGCTGGGTATACTGTGGTTAGAGCGACGACTTTGCACTTGTGTGGGATATAGGGTTGAGATCGTATGATAAATACTTGATATTTTTTTTATTATTCAATAATGTCATCAATGTGTCAATCGTTTAATTTCCTTTCATTTGGATTAAATATTTAGTTTAATTAGACTTACGATATTTGTTTTTATTTTTTCTCTTTTAATTTTGATCACGTCATATAATATTTCTTTTTTCGTCTTTTTATTACTTACCAGTTTTCTTACCTTATGTGCAATTATTTTAATATGATTTTGTATGGTTGTATTGTATTAGTGCAATGTGACTAAATGTATTATTTTTTACTTTATTTTGTAATCTAATCTTAAATTTTATGTATAAATTTTATGTTTTGCTAATATTCTTATAATTTAATGAATTGTTAACCTTTTACTGTGAATGTTGTGCATGCCTATAAGTGATGTAATTACACAGAATCGAAGACTCGTGATTGCCTATTGTTAGTAAATATATCGTTGGTGTGCCTTGCTTAATAAATAGATAAAACGACAGCTTTCGTATTGTGGACGTCTCTCAGCGCCTAATATTCATCGTCTCATCACAAGAAAGCGTAGGTAATACTTGCCATATCCAATACTATTTGATCTTGTTACTCTTTTTAATGTATTGGAAATCGAAACAAATTGTTATTATCTAATTTATATTGTTGAAATGTTTGACCATGGCTTTTTTTTCCATTTGAAACTATCCAACTGTTTCGTAACAATAATTGTATTTGTATTCTCACCCGTGTAAACAGCCAATCCCTCCGGAGCACGGAGAGCAGCAGACACCGCATGCATGAACGCAGCAGGGCCCAGAGCCGCAGTCCATGCGACGGCCACATGCGCCCCCACAGCACGGCCCTGACATCGGGCCCTGGCAACCTACGCAGCAATTACGGACAGGCATCGCGAAATTTTATCTGGAAAAAAAGACCTTTTCCGTTAATCAGAGTAAAATATATTAGTAAAGCAGCTTCCTTGCTTGACAGCCTCAAGGCTGACACGCCCAAATGATATGACATCAAGATAGTTTTGTATGGTAGAGGAGGATACAGCAAGCTACAGGCATGTCACATGTGTCTCCTTCTTCAGGTGCCATCGTGTGCCTTCTTCAGATAACATGTGTATGCCACCATATGACGTATGATTGCTATCATTGTAGGCTTTGATCTTCTAGGCCCTCTTGCTGGTTACCAGAAGCCTCTCTTGGTCCCATGATAAGCCTATAGCAGTGGGAACACACTGCTGGGATACAGGCCTCCTCTCTGCGAGAGGGAGTGGGCCATAATTCATCACGCCGGCCCAGTGCGGGTTGTTACATGTCACATATCTTCGAATTTTTGGTTCTAGGACATGCCGGTTTCCTCACGACGTTTTCCTTCACAGTTTTGAAAGCTGTGGTAATGAAATAATTTACACAAAGTAAAGCGCCTGTCTGGGTTCGAAACCACGACCGCAAGTAACAGTACACAAGTAAGTCACAGCCGTTACCACTGGGCCACAACTGCTCTCTTGGCCACTTTCATCTAAAATAGAAATAAACCCCTATTAATTGCGTTTCCCATTAAATAAACGTTATAAATACTTACAAAATTTTCTTATAAAAGGATAAATATTGATTTTTTTAAATGCTTTTATTTGCTGATCAGTGATTACAGCAGATTTTTTGTAAAATGACGTTTGGAGTGTGAATTTCGAGTTTTAAAATTGGACCATAATGTTTATTTCTAGAAGCAAAAAAACTCCTTGTTTTATCTTTCGCCAGATGGCAAACATTGTGGGTACGCATAATGAAACGTAACATGAAATGAAACGAGCTGTTCGAGCAATTTACCAGCTAGGTGCCAGAGTTTCTCTAAGAATTTTTTTTTAAGATATTGGTATTCTCACGGTTGCATCACAATTCATCTTCGCCAACATCTTATATATTGGGCAAAATTGACACTTGTACACTAAAAACTGTGATTTTCACAGTGTTAATACTAGAAATAAGGACAAACTACGTGGGGCACGTAGTTTGTCCTTATTTCTAGTGTTAACACTGTGAATATCACTCTTTTCTTCACCGGCTTCATAAGGTTCATAACCCATTTATTGGGCTTGGTATAACCTTTTATAACAAGATACCCTCTTCTTTGCTAAACTTGCCTTTTAATGCATTTAAAGCTCAAGTAAAATCCAACCTTTGTTCAAAGGCATACTATTCCATCAACGACTACTTACACGATAAGAATAGTTGGTTGCCTTAGTTAACGCAAGACAATGTTTATGTTCTTTCTCCAGAATTAGCTTACTGACAGGTTATTGTTATTAGTATTAACTTATTTATTTATTTTACTTCGATGGTCCTAGTTTATCATTTGTGACTTCAAGTGACAGGTATGTGAACAAAACCCAGCAATGCATAAATATGTAAGCTGTCACGCCCTTTATGCCTGGAGGCTTTAATTTAGGTAGTATGTTTTTATTTACATTTTAATTTTAATTAATTATTTTTTAGCTCGAGTACGTATAGTTTTTTATTATATTTGTTGGTATATTGGCGTGGCTAGCTGACATATGGCAAATAATTTAATTTTATGTTCTGTGTCTTGTAATGTTAATTACTTAATATAGGTACCTAGTATTATATACAATCAATTTTCTAACTGAACAGACAGCTGTGCTGCTGGGGAGTTTGTTGCCACTTCTTCTTCCCAGCGATAGCACCAGGAAGTGGTGAAGGGCGGGCGTTTTTGGGGGACTGTCTTTTGTAATGACGTTCGAAAAGTGCTGATTCTCAACCTCATCATCATCTGCCTTTTCCCAACTACGTTAGGGTCGGCTTCCAGTCTAAGCGGATGCAGCTGAATACCAGTATTTTACATGGAGCGACTGCCTATCTGACCCCCACAACCTAGTTACCGGTTAACGATACCCCTTGGTAAGACTTGTTGTCAGACTTTCCGGCTACTGACGACCCGTAACGACTGTCAAAGACCCACGAATGACAGCCGGGACCAACGGCTTAACATGCTTTCCGAGGCACGGAGGGGTCTTGATATATGAAGATGGTCACCCATCCACGGACCAACCGCGGGAAGCGTAGCTTAACCTGATCGATCGACCCGTTTGGCGATTATTACTTAGCCACAAGCCCCTCCGCCCTGATTCTCAGTCTAATTTGAATAAATGACTTTTGATTTTGATTTTGAACGTACGTTGAAACAAATTCGCCTAGTTGTTGCCCAACGGGGTAATTGCGTATTAACATACTATCAGTAGCAATGGCTTTCATTTTGACAGTTCAACAACATTTATTGCGTTGTTTCCGTTGTTGAGCAGACAAATGTTTCGAACATATAAAGCAATGGATATACAATATCCTTTAATAATATAAGTAGATAATTTGTTACGCAATTTGGGTACAGTTGTGCTAACTCCACTGAAAAACCAGGAAATGGGGTTCGGAGACTGTTCGGCGTGGAATCCGGCGTAGTTTAATAATTTGAAAACTAATTTTGCTAGGTAAAGAGCATAAAGTACATTACTTTGTATTAATATTGTGTAACAGAATTAAATTCGTTTCTCAAGCTCTATTTCGACTATTTTCAAAACTGTGAATAATTTGATTTCTCTATCACACACTACGATCACACATGAAATTATCTGAATTTGTATTAACACAGAGTTTCTACGCAACAAAGTTACGATTGCATGCTGGCTGTCAGAAATCATAGACTTCTCCGAATTGATCTGTGTTGACATAAAAATAAACAAACATACGTCAAATTTAATAAAAACAGACCACACTATTTTGGTTTATTAATAAAATCTAATAAAACTCAAAAAATTGTAAAAAGTGTAAAACTATTAAAAAATCCATTTTCTAAACATTTTTTCTGAAACTTTTATATCATGTGTTGCGGAGGTTGTGGATCTTGCGGCGGCTGCGGCGGTTGCGGCGGTTGCGGCGGCTGCGGCGGCTGCGGCGGCTGCGGGGGTTGCTGCGGCGGTTGCGGGGGATGCTGCGGCCGCTGCGGTGGATGTTGCGGCGGCTGCCGCGGCTACTGTGGCGGCGGCCCCTGCTGCTGTGGCTGTCCATGCAACTGCCAAGTGGCCGGCCTCGCGTACCCCGCCCCCTTCTGTGGCCCCTGTGGGGGTGTATGCAGGGGCCCCTGTGGCCGGCCCTTCGGCACCTACAGCTGGAGATTCAGGCCGCGTGGCTGCTGTTAAAGTTTAACGTCAATAGTGGTGTCCCAAATCTGCAGTACTGTAAATAAATGAGTCTGTTTTATGTACTTTTTTATCTCTCATACGTACACTGTGCATTCGTTGCTAGGTCCCCCTTCTTGAGCAAAGCTGCAACAGTTTAGGGGCTTAAAACAACATTGCGTAAAATTAATTAATTATTAACGAACTTTTTCTTTCCAAACTTTGGAAGTACGATATCTAGGTAAACATTATTCTGCCAGTAGGTAATATTTTAAGCAGTCTCTGGTTGAGTTCTATTAAGTTAAAAGTATAAGAAATTAACGACCTAGACCCTTCGTAAAACAGCACATGTGGCGAATAAGAACATATTATGCGTAGTAGATATTAATTTATTTGGTTGGCTTCACAGTTTACCGCAGTCTCTTCATCAGCCAAACTGCTGGAAACTTAGCTGCTAGAGGTAGGCTTCAGTGGTTGGACTTGTTCTCAGGGCATTCTGGAGTGAGAGCAAGTTGATGACGGTACGAAGATGGTTTGGGGAGTCGGGTGACTGTGTTTTTGGAACTAAGTTCTTTAACGCGACTAATATAAAAAATCTTCGTAGTAATCGTATGGTAGAAATCGTCACTTAACGAATGCGATCCCTCGACTTTCTCTCTCTCTTTCTATTATATACGAGTGTGCCCCTGTGTGCGTAAGGAACTTCTTTCCTGACGTGGGTCCCCCGTCCCCCGGCACGTGTTTTTTTTCTCGTCTTTGCGTGTGTTTTTTCGTCAACTTAGGACAGCGTAAAAGAGCGTCATTTGTATACCTTACGCTGTTTAGACGCTTTGAATGGAGTTGAAGGCAAGGTTAGTTCTGACATCTGCAGATTACAGATGTACTTACAGCTGAAGATATTTAGGAACTAGCACACTTTAAAAATATACTCAAATAATAAACGACACTGTAAATAAAACTGAGAATTTAACACCTACATTTTCTCTTGAGCATCAGGCGTCAAGGTGCGCGAGAACGGAAGTGCGGTCATTTTGTTCAACGTCCACAGTAGATAATGGCGACCGGAAGTGCCGAGCGATGTACCCGCGATAAAACATATTTCGTCACTCGACTTCTCTTTTAATGGATTTCCCGTGTATTTAACAGTCATTACGCATTTAATGTTTTTACGTTGAAATCGTAATGTTAGTTCTTGGATGTCGAAAACTCATAAACATAAAGTATTCCCGTGATTGTGATCACGTAATTCGTTATGAGCATCGTTTGATATCGACTCAATCATTCAAGGAACTCATTCTCGAGTGATTAATCGAATTTTCAGAATCAATAAATATGATGCTGATACCGCAGCATCCGTCGTTATCGACATAAATATTGTCTGAAGTAAATTACAGCATCAGGCGTTAGGCCCTAGGTATGTATTGTATATACGTGTATATGTTTGTATAAAGTCTGGGGGACCCCGGTCCGCCACGACCGCAAATTCGTTAGAGTTTATCACTTATTCCTCGTTGCATTATGAGCCTACCTATAACGTTCCCACTGCTGGGACACAGGCCTCCTCTCGGTGAGTGGGAGTGGGCCGTAATCGACCACGCGGGCCAATTGCGGGTTGGTTGATGTCACATGTCTTCGAATTTTTGGTTCTAAGACGTTTCCTCACGATATTTTCCTCCACCGTTTTGAGAGCAGTGGTGATGAAATTATTTTTATACTTAAAGTAAAGCGCCTGTCTGGGTTCGTACCTACGACCTCCAACTCGTAAGTCGCGGTCGTTACTACTGGGCCACCACTGCTCCTATTCTTCGTTGATCCTATTTTGTTATTACCTTCCATAAAAAAAACATTATAATAGACTATTTAGGCACAGGACAAAGAATAGTGGAAAAGTACCTTTGCCCAGCTGTGGGACAACATAGGTTAACAGAAAAAAAGACTAACAGTAAGCTTGCTGAAAATTATTTCAGCGGTGTTAGTATAAGCCGGCCTAAAGCTTGCTACTGCTGGCTACACAGGGAGCTGGCAGGGACATCGACGAGCAACCCGTTTCAATGGAGCCAGTACATCATTCTGAACCTCACATGTGTTGAAATTTTTAGAAGGTTATTAAAAAAAAAATGTTCCATACATTTTGACCGCATATTGATCTTTCCTATGAAACAGCATATTATTTTTTATTTTTTTTAATAACATTGCCCCACACTAGGAATTTCTCCTGTATCGTGGGTGCGTTTACAAAAATTTAAATTCACATACACAAACAGCCAGACCCGGAACAACTACTTGTAGGTCACACAAATATTTGTTCCGTGCGGGAATCGAACCCGCGACACGCAGCGCAGTAGTCAATCGCTTAACCACTGCGCCAAACGTCAAACCACCAACTGACCAAAATTTTCTACGCTAAGAGGGAGTTGAGATTGAATCCACGGTTACAGTTTGTGCGTGGATGTCCCTACTAAACTGTAAAGCTAGCAGTAGCAAGCTTTTTCTACGCTAGGGTGTCTAGAATCATGTGCTGAATTCATGGTTTCATGTTGCGCGTTGATCTCCCTGCCACCCTGTATACTTACTGACCCTTCCACAAGGTGACCAACGGCCGTGGGCATTTACAGGCTAATGTAACAAAGGGAATCATTACAATGGATAATGGAGTTGGTAGCCTAAGTTCAGTCGGTAGGTAACCTACCTATTGTTCATTTGTCAGACCTAAGTAGGTTTGTGGAATAGGGGCCAAAGTCGTGGAACTGATGAATTCAGTATTCCCAATGACAACGACGCACTGTTTATTGTATTTCACACCGTTTCTAGTAAATTGCGTGTCCGCGCGGTCTTTGACCTGTTTCGGCGAATCCTCAATTTTTCCCCATTATCTACAAAAGACCATAACCATTTTATGTTGAGCTTGGGTTTATTTATAATATAATATTATCGTAGGTCAGGATAGAGCGGGTTTTTTATAGATGCGGGTACCGTTTCCACAGAATGCCGTGGCGAGGGGTCGGGTTCCACGAACGTCGCCCCCATACAGCCACGGTTTATTTTTGTACGTTTCTAATAATCGTGACATTTTGGGTTTCATGTGGTAGGTTGGTAAACTTCAAAATCTTGGTAGCTTGGTCTATCTTTCTCCAGGTGCAGTCACTTGTCCTTGTCCTGCTGTATTTTGTAATCTACTGTACAGATGTAGCGGTGCGTTATCTCCTATAAAAGAACTATTAGCATGAATGATGCTTGTCTCATATCTTGCTTCTTGATAAGACTGGCCAATCCTTTTGCCAATTACGCAGACGCTTTGTAAAAATGATGCATTAATAAGATGTAATACACGAATTGGTAAAAAAGTAGTTTGTTCGAGTGTGCTTCAATGAACATCAGCACAGCATCATAGCGACAGATTGAAGCTATTGAAGGCAAGCAGTGAACAGATGGATCAATGCGTCTTTGCCTGTTGCCACATCATCGTCTTTTGTAAAAAGTTGTCTGTGAATCCTGTGATCTCTGCGGCGCGACCTGGTGTTTCTGTTAAGGGTTGGGTGAGTTTTCATAACAGGCAACACGGTGCGGGGCAGCAGCAGCATCCCTGCACGAAAGCCGGTGTCAAGCTCTTGATCTTCGGTTGGCCTTGGCCACAATGACATCCACCTCCACCTCCACACTTCTCAAAAGTGTCATACTCAAAAATCTTCTTGTGCCCTAACCGGGGGAGTGTCATAATGATTAAAAATGTGGTTGTTATAACTTCTTCTTTTTAGATTTCCTGTTTTTGTGTATTTTTTCGTCGCCGCAGATTATCGGATGGAGAAATTTGCGTCGGGATTTGAGTGGGAATTTGACGTGTTATGACATTTGTCTTTTTGTTTTTGGATGACTTTCTTTTGGGTTCGTCGAGGGCATAGATCTCGATATTGGATGGAAGTTGGCTTTTGCCCGTGTTTTCGCCCACGAAACAAAGTAGTCATGTCAATAAATATCTGACGGGAACGTGCTACCTCTCGGTATAAAAAGTACCCTAAGTAGATATGTGTTTATCTGGATAAACACTACTGGGTACTTTTTGCGTGTAGCTTTTACCGTGTAGAGACAAGTTACACGATGTGTTGCCGGCGCGTTGCGATGCCTGAGCGGTGACGCAACGTCAACTTACATACAATCCACAATGACATGCCACACGGAGCGTTACGACGAGTCAACGGACAAGAGGACTAGAGAAACGAAGTAGGAGGAATGTCGCGATGCGACACCGAGCATCGCAGCGGCATCACAGGGCACCGAAGTGTATGCCACACGGGCGTTGCCAATGCGCTGCTTCGTCGCGACGCAGTGATTTCGACGCAGTGAGTACCACACGTGCGCTGTGATGCCGCAACGCAACGCAGCGTATCCCGACGTCAACATCCACCTTCGATGTTCTAAAAAATACAGAGCTGCGTTCCGTTGTCGTTCCATCGTCGTCTCACCGCAGCACCCCTACCTGCTTCGTCTCCCCGGCCCCTGGACCGATGTGCACGCGCTCCGTCGTCACACGTCGTTTTGACGCACCGTGTGGCGTGACGCTCAAAATTATAATAGGTAGAACTACGGAGCGTCACCGCTCAGGCGTCGCAACGCCCGTGTGTCATCACCCTTACTTGTGCTAAAGAAAACTGACACACCCAACACCGAGACGCTGCGATGTCTTAGTAACAGGCGTTGCGTTGCGAAACCGCATTATCCGTGTGGCTCTCAGTGCGTTGAAAACATAGCGGTGCGACGACGCAGCGCGCCAGCAACGCCCGTGTGTCCTCACTCTAGCTCGGTACATCTGTTTCAACGTTCATCCGTTCAGTTTTTAAGGCGTGAGTAATTGAGTAACAAACATCCACGCAGACCTTCATATTTGTAATATCAGTAGAATTCAAGTTTAAATAATGCTGTCTTTCAAATTGTAAATAGAACCAAACTTTACGCGTCCGATATAAAGTTTCTTTTACATTACCAAAGAACACACTTAGAAAAAGAATGTTATTAAAAGGAAGAACACGGATATATTTGCATGGAATTAGTAAGTAGGTACTATATGTCTCATATTATGATTATTTCGTATTCGCTATTTCTGCTCAACAGAGCATGAGATATGGGTTCAAATCCCAGGTCCGGCAGTTATTGGTTTTTTCTGTCAGGATTTCTTCAGCAGCAGCCCGGAGTCTGGATTTGTGCTTGGTAAAAATAGCAATAAAGCAGAACCAAGGTAACCCACATGGCCCGAAGAATTGCCAAACTTAAGTGGCACTGGGCATTACTCGCATAACAGATGGCTGATGGAGCCGAAAGGTTCTGGAGTGGCGACCGCGTACCGGAAGAGGTAGCGTTGGAAGGCCTCCCACAAGGTGGACCGACGACCTTGTGATGGCCGCAGAAACCCGTTGGATGCGAGAAGCACAAAACCGGTCGAAGTGGAGGTGCTTGGGGGAGGCCTATGTCCAGCAGTGGACGTCTTTCGGCTAAAATGATGATAATGATGGCAATAGGCTCAATCCATATCGTATTAAGTACGGACGCCAGCACATCAAGTTACTACAATCTGTCAAATTTATTTAATAGATTTTCAACTTTATCACTAAAGCATTAAGGTTCAAGGTTCAATGGGAAAATTTGACAGTTTCGGGTAGCGTGACCTGCTGGCGTCTGTACATGGGACTTGCATAACATAACTGGAAAAATATTAAAACCCACATTTTAAAGTTAGGCAGAAGTGTACCTATATGTACACACTTAGGTACATCTCTGCCCAACTCTTCAGAAATTACAAGCGTGATGTTAAGTGACTTGTGTGTTTGACTCATTTTATTTTAGTCCCTAGTTAATAACGTTTGAACGTAATAATATAAGGGGACATAATGTCCAGAAAGATCAGGTGCGAGGTATTCGCAACCGGCGTGCGGAGGCAAAAGGAGGATCGTAGCAGGTTCTGTAGTTTCTGCCTACCTCCATGGATAGAAGGCGTAAGTTTATGTATGTATGAATGTTGTAATGTTGGTTCCTGTAGCATGAATGTACAAAAGATTTAAGTCAATCAGAACGATATTAATTAATGAGTGTGATACGACACACAGATTGGGTGTCGTGACGTCGTATCCTAGGTCTGGTGGGGTAAATACGCTGTATAAACAAGTACGTTGGACTAAATATACCATACGAAATTACAGTTGATTTTTGTGCCGCTCGAGCGTCTCAGGAACTAAAATTGATAAATTTTTGCAAATGGCCGTTGTGTTGTTTTGGTGTCTCTGATGATTTAGGTCTAAATCGTGGTATGACTTTTTTGTGTATTTTTTGTTTACTACGAGATATTTAGAATATTTTTATCATGAGAGTGCTCATTTTGTAAAACTTACTATCAAAAATATTAGTTCCACGGACGCTCACGTTGCTATCAGGGCCAAAATGGCGAAAATCAAATGTCTTCGTTTTGTCATCGGTAGTATGATGTCCAGCGTACTTGTATTATATTACAGGTCAGTGGGTCCTATGTGAAAATCATGGCTTAACAAAAAAGGCAACCTTAATGACTTTTCCACGTTTTTATTACAAAAGTTACAAAACAGCACAGTCTCGTGGTGTTAACAGCAACAATATCGTCGTTCGGCGCTATGGCAGTTGCAGCACGGTCCCGTGGGGCAACAGCAGCACCCCTGCACACAGGGCGCGCAGCAGCACCTCGTCATGGGCGGGTCACAGCCCCCTGGACACCTCGCAAACGTTCCATGTTCGAAGTTCCTATAGCATCCGTGCTGGTACGGCATTTTTCTTATAAAATTGCTGTTTGTAGTTTTTTAATTTTTAGATTTTCGTTTTTTTACGTTTTTTTGTATTTTTTCGTTGCTGCTGACGATTGTAGACTGAGGAATTTGACGTATTATGACATGTGTGTTCTCCTTTTTGGATGACGTTTTCACCGGCCAGTTCTATTGGGTTCTGGGTTCTTTGTAATGTCGTCTTGCATGTAAGGTAGACTGGGTAAATACAGTTGTAAAAAAAAATCCGTTGTGATCGCCCATAGCGCTGCCATTGTTGTTTTACACAATCATTATAGCTTTTGAAAATGTATCAAAATCAGAAGCATGGGCAAACAAAACAAATTTAAATGAGTTTTATTAACGCGCTTCAGCGCTTCGCAGATGTTCGCGGAAGCCAGTGTTGACGATTTTATGCCATAATGAGAAAAAAGGCGGCGTCAATAATGGGTAGGTTGCGCGGAGGCTCCATCCATCCTAAAGACAATGTTTGACAAGGTGGACCTTTATTAGGCACTGGGCATTGGCGTAGCTAGGGGTTGTCTAGGGGGGCAGCCGTCCAGCTGAAATACCCACAGTCATTTAATGAGAGATACTTGACGCCTCGTAATAAATAATTCCATCAAAAACATTTCATGTAAAGTTGGTTGCCAAGACTTAAATAACGCTTTCATTGTTAAAGAGTTATCAGTCGATATATTCCGTAAAAAGCTTACCGTGAAAACTTAGGTGAAGTGAACTTTAACTGAGCTGTCATTCCACTTAATGCTAAAGGTTGACACTATTGATAGCTCACTTCAAGCTCACAGTATAGTAGTGGTTGATATATAATAGTAGTTGGCTCTGTGTTCAGTTTACATAAGTCCAGTCGGAGTTATGTATACTTACTCGTAACATAGAGCCAACCACTATTAACAACAAAGTGGTTCGTCAGATCATCCGCTTGAGTGAGGAGACTGGAAGAGCCAAAGAACAACATACAACCTAACGACATTTATGTATTTACCAAAGATGACATAATAAAGAAACTACATACACTGGCCGAAAATATTTTTTTTTTACAATCTTTCGAAAATGGAATACGCTTCGCATCGCCCTGTCACCTGTCATCATTCAACCAGAAAGAGTCTGAATAACCTGCCGAAAATTATCTCAAAATTTTCCCGAGAATTTATTATCTAGGCAAAATTGATTTTTCAAAAAGTTGTAACCCAAGATGCCAGTCTATTATGGTGGATTCGTCGGCGGACCTCACAGCGGCGGCTACTGCCTGTACTCGTGCGGCTGCAGCCCCTCGACAGGGGGCTGTGGACCGTGCGGGCCTTTACCGGGACCTTGCTGCGGCCTTTCCTGCTAGTCAGGTAATTATTTTGTTAAATCAATCAACTCAGCCTATCGCAGTCCACTGTTGGACATAGGCTGTGCCGCAACACCCTGTCCTCCGCTTTCGTCCGCTAGTCTGTCACCTTTTTAAGGTCGCCGGTCCATCTAGCTGAGGCCGTCCCACACTACGCTTTATGGAATAGATTTGGCCTCTGAACCTCGGAAAGCACGCTAAGCCGTTGGTCCCGACTGTCGTTCATACATCTTTGACAGACATTAGGGCTAGTCAGAAACTCGCAAGTCTGTTACCCAGTAACTGGGTTGTGAAGGTCAGATAGGCAGTCGCTCCATTTAAAATACTGGTGTTCAGCTAAATCCGGTTAAACTGATAGTTAAGGACCATTATCTGCCTAGGCAAACCTTTTCTCATGTCCCTAACATGAGAAAAGGTTTAACTAGGCATAAATAACTAATGGTCTGAAATGGTTCCCTTCATGTAGTATCTATTAATAAAATTACATAGTTTTAGAAGTCCTACATAAATAATCTGTTTCTTTCAAAACTAAACGGATTTGGGGGAGTCCGACGCCATAGAGGCAACTTCTACTAGTGATAGAAACAATCAAACAGAGTTACAAAATTACATGTAATTTTGGTAGTAGGAAAAAGGCTTTATTATTTATTTATTTTAACAAATATTCCCTTGGTACAGGTACCAGCAGACTGGCCAAGCGAGACCTTTGTGTTGAAGGAGAACGTGCAAACACTGGTGACCCTGCTAGTGTTCACGCTGCTGACGGCAATCGGTCTGCTCAGCTTCATAACAGAGTATACTGTCGTCACATCACAAGTGGATACTATTGTTAAATAAAAGTTGAAAGTGAATGTTGTTTTTAACTACGTAATCGTGTAGAGAAGCCTGTCAGTAGACTCGCACCTTTCCTCTTTACCTTTACACTGATTTCTTTGCCGTGACTCAGGGCGGTCGGCTAGATTGAAACAAATTGCATGCAGAGTGCATTGATGGTGCAAACAGAGTTGTCGACAGTGCCAACAAAGTGCAGAGTGATTGAGAGTGCACACAGAGCGCTACAGTGTGGAGTGATCGAATGTGTGAATAGAGTGCAGAGAATGCGTACAGAGTGATCCGAGAGTGCGTACAGAGTAATCGGAGAGTGCGAATAGAGTGCATAGTGAGTGCTTACAGAGTGAATCGAGAGTGTGAATAGAGGATCTGACGCAGAATGTCCCATTCGCAAACAGTCACGTTGATGCAGAATGTTTGAAAGTTTGTTAAAAAAATACAGAGGAAACAGAAGACTGAAGGATATTTATTTTATTTAACAAGGGATATAAAACATACTTGAAAATATTAGAAAGAAAGCAGTTGTGATAGCCCAATTTTTTGCGTAAATTATTTTCTTGCCATTCGTAACATAAGTGTTTTTAGGGTTCCGTCAAAGACATTAAACCTATCTTAAATCTCTTTGGGTTCCGTACTCCGTACCAAAAACGAAACCCTTATAGGATCACTTCATTGTCCATCTGTCAAGACCTTTTTCTCAGGAACTCGTGGAGGTATCAAATTGAAATTAATATCAAATACTCAATTCAGTGGACGTGATCATCAAAACATACGTCCTTTTATGCTCCGCATATTTTGACACTCGCAAGAGAATCAAAACCTATAGCGTACTTCCCGTTGACCTAGAATCATGAAATTTGGCATGAAGCAATGTAAAGGAAAAAATCCGAAAATAGTAAATTTTTAGTTTTATCACAAAAAACATATTACTTTTATGATTACAAACTTATTTGCAGTTGATAAAATAACCGCGACCTATGTCGATGTATGGGGACGACAGAAGGCCAATTCTCGTAAGTAATTTAAAACGTTCAAAATCTAGTCGCAGTCTCGTCTCGGCGACAAACAAATGTCATAATGTTGGGAAATTAGAGGTATTTTTGACAGATTGAGACCGAGATCAGACTGTGAACGTTCTTAAAATTACGAGAATTGCCCCCAGTTTTCCAACGGCAAAGTTAAGTTTGTACGTTTTTGGGACTGATTTATTGGGAAAATCTTCGAAACTCGATTCGATGAACGACTTAACTAAAAGTTTGTACGGAACCCTCGGTGCGCGAGTCCGACTCGCACTTGGCTAGTTTTTTTTTTTTTTTAATTACGAGTAGTATTATTAATGACATTTTTGTAAAAGTCTTTATTTTTATTACCCTTAATTATTTGATTTGTTCACTGTAATAAAAACTTGTAATAATTAACAGTTTACATTTTTTGTTTCCTCCTACAATTCGACCGATATCATAATTATAATAACAATTGTAAATTTATTAAATGAGTTTAGAGTGTCCTATAAACACAACTTTTCGGGTTCGCTTCCCAGCCGTCCGTTACACTTATCCCCATAACGAGATTCGAACCCGCAACCGTTGGTTTCGAAGGCAGGCAGGGTCACTACCAACTACGCCAATTGTTTGTCATCGGAAATCAGGTTTGTATCGAACATTGGGATTTGACGCACAATATACGAGTTTATGCCAATGGGACCTTTTGAGAATGGGACCTTCTGAGAATGGGACATTATACGAATAGGACGTTTTGCGAATGGGACGTTTCGCGAATAGGAAATTCGTTTTCACGGTGACGTTTAGCACTATTCGGGATCTGACGCAGAGAGAGTGCTTAGAGTGATTCGAGAGTGCGAATAGACTGCAGAGCGAGTACTTAGTGATCCGAGAGTGCGAATAGAGTGCCGGAGTGGTTACAGAGTGATCCGAGAGTTTGAATCGAGTGCCGCGAGAGTGCTTACAGAGTGATCCGACGAGTGAATAGGCTTACAGAGTGATCGAGTGATCCGACGAGTGAATAGAGTGCAGGGCGAGTGCGAAATAGAGTGCCGAGAGAGTGCTTACAGAGTGATCTGAGAGTGAATAGAGTGCCGAGAGTGAATAGAGTGCAGAGCGAGTGCTTAGAGTGATCCGAGAGTGAATAGAGTGCAGAGCGAGTGCGAAATAGTGCCGAGAGAGTGCTTACAGAGTGATCCGAGAGTGAATAGAGTGAATAGTGTAGAGCGAGTGCTTAGTGATCAGAGAGAATAGAGTGCAGAGCGAGTGCGAAATAGGGCCGAGAGTGTGCTTACAGAGTGATCCGAGAGTGAATAGAGTGAATAATGTAGAGCGAGTGCTTAGTGATCAGAGAGAATAGAGTGCAGAGCGAGTGCGAAATAGTGCCGAGAGAGTGCTTACAGAGTGATCCGAGAGTGAATAGTGCCGAGAGTGAATAGAGTGCAGTGCGAGTGCTTAGAGGGATTCGAGAGTGCTAATCGAGAGTGCCGAGAGAGTGCTTACAGAGTGATCAAGAGAGTGCGAAGTGCCGAGTGAGCGCTTAGTGATTCGAGAGCGAATAGAGTGCAGAGTGAGAATGTGTACAGAGTGCCGAGTGATCCGATGGTGCGAACAGCAACGTGTACGCACGAAGAACAAACCAACATCGACAACTTTGTACGAAAAAGTGTCGACGGCTGTGAGAGTGCTCAATGGCCGAATTTTCAGAGGGTCGAAGGTGCCAACAGAGTGGTAGAGACTGGCACCAGAGCGCAGAGTGCGTAGTACCGAGTGCCGATTGAGAGGGCAAACAGTGCAGACTGAGTGCGTCCCAAGAGGAAGTGCAGAGTGCGTGTGCGCGGACGGAATGTACTAGAGTGACGTAGAGTGGAGAGGAGTGACGTAGAGTGGAGAGGAGTGACGTAGAGTGGAGAGGAGTGACGTAGAGTGGAGAGGAGTGACGTAGAGTGGAGAGGAGTGACGTAGAGTGGAGAGGAGTGACGTAGAGTGGAGAGGAGTGACGTAGAGTGGAGAGGAGTGACGTAGAGTGGAGAGGAGTGACGTAGAGTGGAGAGGAGTGACGTAGAGTGGAGAGGAGTGACGTAGAGTGGAGAGGAGTGACGTAGAGTGGAGAGGAGTGACGTAGAGTGGAGAGGAGTGACGTAGAGTGGAGAGGAGTGACGTAGAGTGGAGAGGAGTGACGTAGAGTGGAGAGGAGTGACGTAGAGTGGAGAGGAGTGACGTAGAGTGGAGAGGAGTGACGTAGAGTGGAGAGGAGTGACGTAGAGTGGAGAGGAGTGACGTAGAGTGGAGAGGAGTGACGTAGAGTGGAGAGGAGTGACGTAGAGTGGAGAGGAGTGACGTAGAGTGGAAGGAATTCAAAGGCGAGACCTAAATTGTGACCTGAACGTATATTTATACAAAAAGCCATACATTAATACACTGTTAATGACTGCGGACGGCATTCGCGATATCGTCGTGAGAGGCCCACACGCTCGCTGTGGTTAACCGGCGGATATCGCTCGAAGTCCGATTGATCCGGTCGGCAGGCACCGTGGTCGAGTCCCGTTGCAGCGTAGGGACCTCCCGAGCTCTGGGAGGCCCTAGCTTTGCGCTCGGCGGAGCTAGGCTCGACGCCCGCTCGACGTTGTACTCGCGGCCACAGGCAGCACGAGGAGCTTTGCTCTGAACGGAGCATGGGCGCTAAGCTTTTGCCACGCTGCGTCATCACGAATGGCCTCCGTGGTAGCGCCCGCTGGGGTCCGCAGCCGACTGCTTCAGCAGCAACCGCCGTAGCAGCAGCCGCCGCAGCACGGGGAACAACACGAGTAGCACGGGCTGCAGCAGGGGCTGCAGCACGGGGAACAGCACGATCCGCACGGGTAGCAAGGCATCTTGAGAACTTTGAGTACTTGACGAAACGCAACCGTCGCAAACAAAATTACTGCAGAGGAAGGCGAGCTTGTTGAATATTTTCACTTTTTTTGGAGATTTTTTTAATATTTTTAATACTGTATGTTGAGAGTTTGAAGAATGATTATTAAGTGGCTTGCAATGATTTTGGGCGCCTTTTATATGCGTGATTTTTTTCGAAATTCAAATATTTCTATATTGCGTTTTTTTTCTGCTTCAGTTTCCATTCATATCAGTCTTCAAATTTCTAGAAGTCAAGTTCAAAGAGTCTAATCGACATAAAATAAAATAGGTCGAATATCCAAGATAAAGTTCGTTTCATATAAATACTAATTACGCGGTCGAGAAAGAAATAAATAATGATTGAAGGATTAAATTACGTACGGACGCCAGCACATCAAGTTACTACAATCTGTCAAATTTCTTTAATAGATTTTCAACTTTATTCCTGAACTAGTAAGGTTCAAGGTTGATTGGGAAAAATTGACAGTTTCGGGTAGCTTGACCTGCTGGCGTCTGTACAACGACATTCAATAAAATTTAAATTACTATCTAGACAACTACCAACTAAATTACCGTTTCAATGAAATTCGAAATTCATCCAAATATTCTGAATTACTCGAACAATATGACGGTAATCAAAATAACATAATTATTTTATAGCGAAAAGAACGAATTCGTGGAACGCACCCGACATGGCCGACATCAACTTTGAAACTGATAACACAAACAGTTTCAGTTCTTAGTACCACAATAATTGTTAGCATTTCATATTAACTGCTGTGTTTCGTGGTAAGTAAAACAACACACGCACGGACGGTCACCTATCTAGCAATAAAAGTTTATTAATATAGCGTACCAACCGTCCAACCTACCTACCATTGCATAGGGATGGCAGGATAGCTCAGCCTCATCGCTAAATATATTTTTTTTCCGAAAGCAGGGTCAGCCGCCAAATGCTCTAAAGCCCAATCAACGAATACACGGCGCTGTCTGTGGTCGTTGAGTTTTAGCTCTTGAGTTAATTGAACTTTGTATGGATGAAAATCCAAGTCTCGACGCAAAATCCGCCAAGTTGATGTCGCAGAAAGACCCAGCTCTTGCGCACGATGCGGAATGGAGTGCCTGGGGCTTTCTCGCACACTATCCAGAACGGTAACAATATTCTCCAACGATCTTGCGTTTCTTTGACGTTCAGGCACTGCTTCATCGATCACCGACCCGGTAGTCTCTAAACGACGTATTCATTAAACGACGGATTGTGGACTCTGTAGGACGGCCATGAATGCCATAAATTGGACGCAATGCACGGAACGTTAGGCGTCAGTTAATCCCGTTAATCAGTTTTGATGATAAATTTTAACAATTTCTACGCGTTGTTGAAGCGTGTAGCGTTCCATAGTGAAATGTCACGACAAAATCTGTATTCCCGGCAAATTTGACAGCTATCGCTTTACCAAGATGGCCGCTATACCTACGCTGTCAAAGTTCGAGCGTCCCTATTGAAAAACCCTTTACATACTTTTATTTAATTATTTCAAAGCTATTCAATCGCAATTATATCAATCACTTAGGTCAGCCAATTATATTAACATGTATTGGATTCTTAACATTATAGCGCAATATGTATAACGGTACAAGAGAGCCCGAGGACTTCTGGGAAACTCGCTTACCAAGAAGATTCTTATTTAATCTGAAGCTAACGCTAAAATTGAAATTAATTACTTATCTCTTCCGAGAATGTTGGCTGATCAACATTCTTAGCAGACTTAGCAGGCAAACTTAATAACACCGTGTTTGAACATCTTTTTTAGTTTCTTCGAACGAGCTTTTTCCACTTCGCTCCCTACAGTGTTAGTACCCAATTACTTCTTAAAAAGGATTGTCAATCAGGAACCTGATTTGTAATCTACCTTTATACCTACTTTGAGTTTTACAGCACGTCATGATTTCTAATTATCTTCCCTCTTATGGCTGTTTATACTAATGTTGCTGTTGCAGGATTGGCAGCAGGTTTTCACGTTCAATCAGCGGGGTCATTGCAAACACACTATCATTAGCAATGGTTTTCATTTTGACAGTTCAACAAGATTCATTGCGTTATTTACGTTGTTGAGCAGACAAATTTTTCGAACTTATGAAGCAATGGATTAGCAATATCCTTCAAAATGATTCGGAATGAGATTAATAGCCTGTTACGCAATTAGGGTGCAGGTCGACTGTGAGCCTGCTAGCAAACCAAAACATGCATTATTTTTTTTGTTATTTTACCGTTTCCCTTATAAGTTCCACCCCAATTTTAGGATCACCGTGTACCAAAAATAAACCATGCGATACGATAGGATATACCCGCATATCCACACAACGCTCAATTATTTATCTGAACCCACTCAATATTCCGGGCAGCACCCCTCATTCGTGGAACAGTGTTCGCAGCTGTCGACGTAGCTCAGCGACCCACGGCCGAACAACGCTTCAATGACGACTAAAAGCCGAGATAAAATTAATACCCATACAAACCTCAATTCAATGCAATACCGCAATCCATTGATTGGGAAACGTGCGTTGCATCGATAAGGCGAATTTTTCCGCTGGTTTAAACGCACACAATGACTATTCACGTAAAATATTGAGGTACCTAAATCAGTAAATCTACAGTATACGTGCCTACAGCCTACGTGGTTGCCGATAACAACTGCGGGGTAATTGGGCTTTCATTTTGACAGTTCAGCAACACTCATTGCGTTATTTACGTTGTTGAGCAGACAAATTTTTCGAACATATGCTATGGATTAGTAATATCCGTCAAAATTATTCAGATTGTTATAGATTGTGTTACGCAATTAGGGCGCTGTTTCAGTGATTTGGCTGCGATAATCAATGTACAGACGCCAGCAGGTCAAGCTACCCGAAACTGTCAAATTTTCCCAATCAATCTTGAACCTTAATGATTTAGCGATAAAGTTGATAATCTATTAAAGAAATTTGACAGGTTGTAGTAGCTTGATGTGCTGGCGTCTGTACAAAATAATACATTACGTCGAAATACTTAGTATTCGTTAAATTAATCAAAATTTCGATTAGGTAACTACAAGACGAAAGTTCCTAGAATATGAAGGTGAATCTGTGTAGTTGTGTTTCCAAGATTCGTCAGAGTTAATTGGCTAATTTGTTTGACTGATTTGATTAGTAACTCAATTAGCTCATTTAGGTAGGTACCCAAGACGATTCTACTAGGTATTCTACATACAGATATTCTAAAATTCCACAATTATTGTAAGTATTTTGTTACTCACTCGAACATGAATAGACTTTGTTTACACGTTTCTTTACCAAAAACAATTCGCGTAGGAGAATCTAAATGTCCCAATTCGACGCATTTCGAATTTATTCCATGAAATTCCTACGTCAAGGATTCCACTAGACATGTTTCTCTCAATATTTCAGGGAAAAACGTCGCGACGAGCGAGTTTTATTCCAGGACTTACAAAAAATTGAACTATTCAAATTGTCGAGTTCCAAGAATCGAAAATGGGAGGACACAATAAAACTGTAGCTGAGAATTAATGAGATTATTAATCATTACAAAAGATGTTTCAATTCCTCGGTGAAGTTGGCGTTGGCCGGGTTTCAAATGGCTGTGTTGACGAAACATTTGTGTCAACGTGCGATGATTTAAGACACGCGATTGTCGTTCGTTCCTGGCGATGACAAAGGTTCCATTTTGGTATTGTGCCACTTTCGGATAATTATTCATTGTTGGTAAATTTTTATTCTTTGATTAAAGGTACGTGGGCTAAATCGGAATTGGATCTAACTTGTTTGTTCGATTGTGGGGTGGCTACATTAATTATAATAGCTTAAGAGTCTGTTAAAATGTGTGTTTTTGGCATTTTATTCCAGTCCTACTAATATTATAAACGTGAATGTTACTCTTTCACGCAAAAACTACTGAACGGATTTAGATGAAATTTGGCACACAGATGGTTTTTATCCCGATATTCCCACGGGATCGAAACGTATGCGGGTGAAACCGCGGGAAGCAGCTAATACACAATAAACTGGTTTAAATTGTTGAAAACGACGGTGTCACGAGGTTTTGACATAAAATTCAAAACACCCACAGTTTCTGGAATTGATTTACGTACGCCTAATACCTATAAAATGGGAAATAATTATTTCCCATTTTAGTAGCGAGTGGTTAAAAGGCCGCTACGTAGGTACGAGGGTGACACTGAAAGTTCTTAGAAAATCAAAAACTGAACAAACTAGGAAGTTATTCGTTTTTCACACCACCTGCTCGAAAATGTCAAATTATATGTCAAGCAACCTTAACCTAAAGTGAGTCATTAGTGGCCGGGGGCACAGCCGGTCAATAATGTTGTACTGGATTTCATTATGACCCGCTGGTCAATAATGTGATTTGAATTTAGAATCTCACATGCTCAGCTAAATTGGCAGTATAGTACTAACAAACACCCTTTGGTGCCAGAAAGAGGAAAGCTATTCTCGATACCCTTACTACGCGTGGATGATATTCTCGATTTCCTACAAAATCATAACGACTGCTTCTTCATATCGATGCCATGTTTTCGAAGACATAATATTGTAAGAATAATTAGATAACTACGAACCATTTTTTAAAAGGAATGGAATAACATTAAAACTGGCATTAATAATAACAAATACCGTACCGCGCCGTAATACCATAATAGTAATTGGCTGTAACATTAGTTAATTTATTTTAAGTAAACTGCGCAAAGATTGCTGTGGATTTTGTGCAGAATACTACAGTCGATTTATCACATTTTATCAAAAATACTCTATTTTCACGAGCGTCTCCAATGACGTTCTAAATTCAAAATGCATACAGCCAATCATCCAAAACCATTATACCAGCCCTGTATAAAGCTTAGTTTAGACAAACGCCACTTCCATGAGAGTGATATCAATAGACACACACGACAAAACCATAGAAGAGACTTTTTTTTTTGAAAATCGAATTGGTCGTGTCTTGGCTACTTATTGGTAGACGCAATAAAGGCGCGAACTTTTGGCATTTATACTTTAAATTTATCAACAAAGTATTATAAAATGTCGAGTGATGAAAGTGATTGTACTCCTGAATTCATTACAACCGAAGCTAATAATATTTCCAATGATTTATGATTTTCTCACAGTAGGTGTAAAAAGTAGAGTATCCTCCTCTGGGCTAAAGGTGTCTTTGCCTTGGGCTAGCTTGAATCCCTCGCTGCATTCAGGATTCTTGTATTAACTCTCTCGCTTCGCTCGTGAGTTAAACTCTTAACTCACTCGCTGCGCTCGGGAGTTAAATCCCGAATCCTTCATTGCGCTCGAGATTCAATATGACGCCCGTGACATAAGACACAACTTTAGCCCCTCGGTGCATAATCTACTATTATTGTATCTTTTCAAAATATTATCCATTTACATCAATACATCGCTGCATCCGATGGAACCACTGAGAAAAGCACTTTGCCCAATCGTCCTGAGGAGTCTCTTCGACGGCATTTTGAAACGCAGCCACTGCTTCCTCGGCGTCCATAAAACGTTTTCCTCGAAGTTTTTCTTTTATTTTCGGAAATTAATAAAAATCGCAGTAATTCCACGTCTGACGTCGCCAAGTAGTCGGTTGCTTGCTTGGCGGTGTGCGACGAGGCGTTGTCGTGAAGAAGGAGGATCCTACTTCGTGGTCGTTTCTCCCGAACTTTTTTCAAGACAAGTGGCAAACAATTGTTAGTGTACCACTCTGCAGTAACTGTTTTTCGATCCTCTAAAACATTTGTTGCGTAATGACCTGACCTTCCGAAGAACGAGGCCACCATCTGTTTTCCCACGCTTCGACCTCTCTTCACTTTAGTTGGCAACTCCTCGGAAGGGAACACCCAGACAGCAGACTGTCTCTTAGTTTCAGGATCATAACAATCAATCCAGCTTTCGTCACCCGTAAGTATGTCGAACACAGTATTTGAGTCACATCCGTTAAATCTTTGAACCATTTCACGACACCAATCAACACGAAGGAGCTTTTGAGCCTCTGTCAAATTATGAGGTATCCACCGGGCACAAAGCTTCCTGACCGCTAATTGTTCATTGAGGATTTTGTGCACTTGACTCATACCGATGCCTAAGTTTGTCTGAATCTGCTGATAAGTCACTCTTTTGTCAGTCTCTATCATACGCCGCACAACACTGATGTTGTCTTCAGTTGTCGCCGTAAAAGGCCACGCAGATCATTGGTGAGATTAGTGCGACCACGTTTAAATTCATTAAACCAGTTGTAAACAGTGGCACGAGATGGGGCTACATCGTGAAAGGTCAATCGAAGTCTATCATAACTTTCTTGTTGAGTTAAATGACATCAAAAGTCATAAAAAATCATTGTACGAAAATTTTCTCGCGTTAAATTCATGCTGGCGTGCCGCAGACAATTTTCAATTTGCCGCCAAATCATAAACAAATGACAAATGAATAAAATACATACACAACGTTTTCAAAATTTGGACTTATTTTTTTATTATATCGTTTACAAGTGGCCAGTTCTAAAAACTTTCAGTGTCGCCCTCGTAGGTATTTCCTTTATTAGATTGCCAGTGAACAGAATACGTGTGTTATTAGTAACTGCCGGTCTATTCTGTAAAAATCTTATCGCGAAAAGTTAGGTGAAGTGAGCTGGAAGTGAGCCGTCATTCCTCCTGTAGTGCGATTCTGTAACCATCTCACCGTGAAAACTTAGGTGAAGTGAGCGTGGAGTGAGCTGTCATTCCAACTAATGCTAGGGATTGACAGCTCACTCTAAGCTCAATTCACCTAACTTTTCACGGTGAGATTTTTACAGAATCGATCGGCTGATACTAAGGGTTGACAATATTGACAGCTCACTTTACGATCACTTCACCTAAGTTTATGAGATATTTACAGAATAGATCGGCTGGTCTATTGTTCAGTTCAATCTACAAATATGGATCCGTATTGCATATGTAAATTATATTATACGAGTCGAACATGTATGTACACACATATAGGCTTTTCGTACAATCAGAAGTCAGCTTATACAGGAAATGTATAGGAAATGTGTGATATGTCGCCGTGTATACCATAGAAATCCATAGCGACTGTTACAGAGCTACTAAAAGTCGCTGAATAAAAGACGCCTACCCCAACAAAGATTTATAGCCTGATGATAGGGTCAAATAGGGGTACCTATTACCCGCACCCGCGACTTTGACCGCACAGGTAGCCTACAAACTGCATCCCCATTAATTTGTTTCGAAAAATCAGAAAATGATACATGCGCAAACATATGTCTGAAAACTAAATATGTCGATTGTGAAGGTAGTAACTACCTAGCTATATGAGACACAATTAGGTATTCTGTTAACCTGTTAACTCTGTTAACCTGTAACCTGCAACCCGTCGGTACCATAGAAATACAGAATCCAATACGTTAGCCCAGTTATGCATGGGTCATAGAACTTTGTTGAATTGACTCGTCCGTGGTATGCGTTGGCGTATTCTCGTAACATTATAACGAAAACCATTCCTAGAACCAATGTTTCGGCGAACGTACTGACTGATGTTACAGCCAGCTATACCTGCCTATTTATTAGATTACCTGGAATATTTGATGGATAGTGGGTACCTATTAATTATATATTTATGAATATTCATGAATATAATAGCCTCTATGTTTCCAATCGAACGCTTTTTCCAAGTAGGCACGTTATTTTGGTACCATTATTTATAAAGCGCCTGAAAATTCTGCGTGAGCAAATATGTGAGACGGTAGCATTTTACGCACCGATTCGTTGTTATTATAAAATTATCAGGCGCTTCCGCACATTCAATTATTCGCCTTCTGCACTAGGAATTCGATTTTAATTGTATTATTTTCGTAATATTTCGATCATAGCAGCTCGTCACTATGCGGTGACGGCACCGCGTGCAATTGACGTGACGTTCATATTTATTGATTGTGGGGTGATTATACATAGAGGCTGGGTGCTGTCTCCCCCGCACCGGCCGCATGTAATTGCTCTGTTACAGAAACAAAGTTAACAAAATCTAATTGAGATCGTTTTTCCGGGAATGTTTTACCAGTTTTCATCGATATTGGGTCACTGGCGAATTTTGCTTTGTTCAGCTTGTAGGTAGGTACCGATGTCGGTACCTACAAGCTATCTATGATAAAATCAAACCTATTTAAACTATTGACCGTTTGATTTTATCATAGAACATTTAGTACAAGTGTTTTATGTCAATAATTGCCGTGCCCCCAGGGCGTAGCTCATAAATCGTCGAATAGGGGTGTGCAATGAAATAAAAAACAAAAAACGAACATAGGCTCTCAGTCGTGTAAATACGACAGAGGCGGCACGGGCACGAACACATTTGTCGTATTAATACGACTGTGGTCAACAGGTCACCCGAATCATCAACTTTTTCACAAACTATACTGTCCTGTACTTTGAATAACTAACAATATTATAGCTATCGCTTTTCACTTTAATTATACAGGATGCGGTTGTTTTACGGAATTTACGCAACACTGCGACCGCGGCTTCATCGGAATCGGGGCCCGCTAATAATTTCCCCCCATGTTATCGTTTCGACGAAATATACTCACTATGAGCGATGCTATTCACTTAGAACGATCATTAGTTTAATGTTCGAACTTTCCGACGTTTTATAGGTATGCGTGTACGGACGCCAGCACATCAAGTTACTACAATCTGTCAAATTTCTTTAATAGATTTTCAACTTTATCGCTAAAGCATTAAGGTTCAAGGTTGATTGGGAAAATTTGATAGTTTCGGGTAGCTTGACCTGCTGGCGTCTGTACCTAAATTATACATTTTACTAACTTTAGCTGGATGTTAAAGGCAGAATAATTGAGGCTACATCTACTGCCTATTTACTAGCAATGCAGTTAATGATCATTCTTCTTCTTAGCATGTCGATGGTAAAAATAACACGTAAAAATGTTTTTTTAGATCTGTTTAAGCCCAAAATTAAGCAACGTGAATACAGTTCGCTGACGCAGTCATAAGGTCCTCACGTTCGCATGCGGTGCAAGATGGGTGGTGAGCCATTGTCTGTGGATGATCTTTGAGTCAACCAATCAACTCACTGTTATTTAGAGAACCGTAAGATTTTCGTTTGTTATAGGCGACTATAGCCCAACAGTTATGGTGGACTGCAATGCGAGCAAAAGGTCGTGAGTTCGATGGTTTCACTCCAATAGTAGGGCCCATCAGACACAACAAACTTTCACACTCATAATGGATTATTCAATAAAATCCTTATAACCGCAAATTACCTACGAATTACTGCATTGCTCGCGAAAATGTACTGCGGTCATTATACCTACTTATTATTTATTATTAATAAATATTGTTTTCTGCGGTCAGTAATGTTACAGTAATAATTATGTTATTTCAGGAAAGCGGCGTCATGGACTTTTCACTGGAAATGTTTGTTCAGCTGTGTTGTTGAGAGGTACCTACTTAAACAGCACTTTATTAAGTAGGTAATCTGTATTCGCGATTTATTTGCCAAAAATGTAAACAAATATGAGTTTATGGAAAAATAACTTGAATTCCTACACAATAAAGTTCGGTTTATGCTACAATTTCAAACATTTTTATAACCTTTTCAATAGTACTAGACACTCTGAAATCAACTTAATAACTATTATGATAAAGTTGATATTTGTTTAACTTGAAATAACATCAATTTGAAATATAAGTTTGAATAGAGTTAGGTAGTTTGTGACACATTTTATTTGTTGCAATTATTAAAGAAAATAAAAACATACTTGATTGTTCTTGTTTCTCAGTTTGGGGGTTCCCGTTGATTTGTTTAAAAGTATTTAAATACGGCTTTACCCACTCACGATCATTACGTGGGTACCTACAAAACATTAAAACCATAGGGATTACCCGATTTGTTTCCAACTCCATGTCTGGGGCTATTAAATTAAATTTATGCATAGTCGATTGTCTGTCAGTATTGCCACAAATGTTTTAAAAAAAACCTAATATGCATTGATTTAGGTAGGTACTTACTTTACAATTATCAAGATAAGCATGAAAACGTGGTCCATGAGCATTTACTAATGGAAAACATATTTTTTAGGTCGTAGCAGGTTGCATTCTGTAGTTTTTGCCTACCTATGGGAAGAAGACGTGAGTCTATGTATGTATGTATATTTTAAAGAAAGAAAGATAAAGTATTTATTGCGACTTGTACAGGAAGATCACAAATTAAACACAGTCAAAAATAAAAAAGGGTGGGGGTGGGTGGCGTTTAAATAGTAAATTAAGAATTAAATATGCATGTGGTGCAATGTATGTGGGCGGGTAAGTTTTCAGGATATGGAAGGCCAAGAAGTCTATTTTGCGCCCAAGAGCCATCCAATTTATTATTGTAAGGGCTGATTTCTCCAACGCCAGATAATTTTATCAGAGGAATAATTTAGAATATTTGACAGTTTTTCCATACAAAAACTGTCAGGCGTCAATTTTATTCCACGAATAAAAATTATCAGTGGATTGAAATACATATTAGCCCTAAATGTATTTTTTTTTTTATAAAAACGTTGCGCCACACTTGGAATTACTCCTGTATCGCGAGTGCGTTTACAAACATTTAAACTCACATACACAAGCAGCCAGACGCGGAACAACTACTTGTAGACAATACAAATATTTGTTCCTTGCGAGAATCGAACCCGCGACACGCACCGCACCGACAACCTCCCAATGAAGTGACCAACATGTTTACACAACGTATAAAAGCTGTGTCCCCACTTGTAATTGTAACATGTTCGACAGCAAAACTTCCAATATTTTATGTGAAGACCTAGTCTTGCCATAAATATTGTCACGAAGAAAAAATTTTTTTTTATTGCAAATAATATTTATTACTTTTACAGTGTGTTAGTTTAATATATAAATATAAAACAATTTAAAATATAAAAAGCTTATTCGAAGTGGTCTCCATTGGCTGCAATACAGTCCTTTAAACGTTGAGGCCAGTTATCAATAGAAGCACGCACTCTTTCCATGGGAAAATTCTTCACTGCCAATCGTATGGATTGTTTTAGGGACTCAAAAATATCATGGCGTTTAGAGCAAGCCGTACTCTCTAAAAATGACCATAAATCATAATCCAGCGGATTAAGATCGGGACTAGACGACGGCCAGTCTTCAGCTATGATGAAGTCCGAAACGTTCACTTCCAACCAAGACTGCGTGGATCGAGCTTTATGACCCGGCGCGGCGCCGAGTTTTGTTGGAAGGATCATACTTGGTTATTGAACATGGTGTTGTTAAGGGGCTTAACTACCTTCTCAAGAATGGTATCTTGATACACTTGTGCCGATGTTTTGATACCGTTTTTCACAAAAATATGGCTCAGTCACTCCTTCATAGCTAACACCCCACCAAACCATCACTGAAGTCGGATAATGCCCACGTTGCACTCTGTCGACTAATTGGGAAGCTTCCTTAGAGCTTTGAGCATAAATACGGTCATTTTGTTTGTTAAAATGTTGCTCAATTGTGAAGATTTTCTCATCCGTAAACAAAAATTTTCTGTGACCTCCCTTTGCGTACCGCTTCAGTAGTTGTTTCGATTTTACCACCCTATTCTTTTTTTAAATTATCAGTTAAAAAATGACCAGTGCTTCTCTTATAGGCTGCAAGTCCTAAGTCATCTTTTAAAATACGCGACATGGTTCTGGGTGCTATCTTCATCTCCCGAGATAAAATCTTTTGCTTTCGGACAGGATTTCTTCGAATTCTTTCCTTTACTGCTTTGACCACCTTTTTCGTCCGAACACTACGTGGACGGCCAGATCTTTTTCTGTCACAAACAGAGGAGGTCTCATTGTATCTATTAATAGCCCGGTACACAAACATTTGACTAATACCAAGCGTATGGAGAGTTTTAAAAATTGCATTTGGCTCCATACCAACTTTGTGTAATGCAATCACAGCGATCCGGTTCTCTTTATCACCCCACTCCATTTTAATATCGCAAAATATTGTACAATGTATTGGCGCCAAAATTAGAAAACTCAATGAACAATCGTATAAAAATGACAGATTCCAAATTCAAATGTAATATCTTTCTTATTTTTAATTGTAACAGTATTTATGGCCAGACTGTGTATACGTTGCAAGCCGGGTTACGCAGACGACAACCTCATAGGTTGAACTGCGAGCAGCCATTTATAAAAATTAAAAAAGTGAATATACGAGTAATGGAGTGTGCGTAGAGCGTCGACGACGTAAATAGGTATTTTCGGCTTAACGTGATTTTCTATGAGTTTCGAATATATAGCTTTGTGACGTCACATTTTGATACTCGTATTTCACAACGTTGACGAACATGTTACAAACGCAGCTTTATTACAAGTCCATTGCAGCAGTAACCCTATCCTACTATCAATACCATTTACCCGGTCTTCTCAGGAAAAAATGAGGCTTGTTGATACACGAAGAATTAAAGACATTTTTTAATTAACATAAGTATTTATTTATTATTTACTTAACATATAATGTAACAATTTACGAGACTCTCCTCCGCTTCCTTCTAGAAGATTCTTCATCACTCTCTTCCTCCTCAATTTCCGCGTCGCTCGCGATCTTTTCAACTATTTCTGTTACAGCACTTGCAGCATCATTGATGTCTGCTTCATCTGGGAAAATATATTTGAGCTTTAGGGGACTATAAAAATAAATATTTTGGATTTTGCTCGGGAGACAGATTTGTGAACGCGATCATCTTCAACCCATAGGATGGGATGGGATGGACAGGACCCATTCTATACCAGCCGGGTAATTGCGTAACAAACAAACAATTGTAATATTTTTCATTTTGATAATTCGACAACATTCATTTGTACGTTTTTACGTTGTCGTGCAGGCGAATTTTTTAAACATTAATAAATGGATTAAGAACTTCTTTTCAAAGAAAGTGTGTTACGCAATGGATGCTGGAAATGATCATAGTCCTGTTAACCTGTTAAATTATTACAGAAACAAAACTCTATTGTGTCTCGCGTGGATCCATGTTCGAGCACGATTAAATTCACTGATCGGACGAGGCAAAATGTTAATCAATTATATGATTCGGTCATTAGCACTACTATGTTTGTATATCATATCTACCGTAAACCTCTACTAATGTCACGAAGTTACAATAAAAATTCTGTGAAGTTGCACTTATGTGGTATAGGTAGCCGTATTTACTTAGTCAATAATAATCAAAGTATGTTTGCTTATTCACCCAAGTCCTTAAACAAGGATATTTGGACAAGTGAAGGTGATTCAGTACGATGACATTCGGTCGAAAGTGCAAATTATACAAATAAATTATGAGAATTCGCATTTGAGCACAAACGCGAGTATAAAATAGTAATTTTCTAGGAAAAAGTCCTTTACCGTCGACCGCATCGTCCTTCATTTAACATGAAATACGTAAGCTGGCATATATGAAAACCTACCTAACTAAATAAAAAATAAACATTCGTGGCAAAGGGCTTTGACGATCTGTGGCATACCTACTATCGCGCCATTTAGGGCCCTCGCCCACGGCGACTTTTTGTAGCGATGCAGTCGCGCGTTTAGCAAACGCGCGACAGCATCACTTCTAACGCGTGTTAGTCGCATTTGCAACGCGCTACTGCATCGCGATTGTATCGATACAAACGCGCGACCGCGTCGGACGACATCGGTAGAGAGAACGGAGGGGGGAGGGAGTGTGGCGCGGCGCGTGATTGGGAATCGGCATCAGTGCAACGAGCAACACAGACAGGTCCAGAGTGCATGCTATTGTCCGTCACAGGCGTAAAATGGAGTCATTTGACACTGAAACTTTTATTACGGCAATTCAGGAGCGTCCTGTAATATGGGACTCACGTCTTCCTGTGACTAATGTTGCCTCAACGGAGTCCATCTTGCAACTGTACTGATCCAAGGTATTTTTGTATCGTAACTGCATCGCGACCAAATCGCGTTTGCATCGCGACTGAATCTGGTCCCGTGGGCGCGGGCACACAGCTAGCGACTGCTTCGCGTCTGTATCGATGCTACGCGCGAGAGCATCGCGACTGCATCGCTACAAAAAGTCGCCCGTGGGCGAGGGCCCTTAGATTTTTTTCACGAGATATTTAACGTTAAAAGTTGATATATGGATGTCGCGTGATCAACTTTGAACGTTAATATCTCGGAAACGTGACGCTTTACGGGGTTTGGTCCCATAATATTTTCTGTTTGCATTAATGTCAAAATAACACCTTTTTACTAAATTCATATGAAACGGAATATTTCTTTAACCATGATAAGTAAGTATGATAAAGTACCTTCGTTTCTGGTCTCATCGGCTTGCTCCCTAGCGTTGAGTACTTCTTGTAACACTGGCCCTTTGATTCTAAAGTCGCGCGCCGTACCCAGGGACAGATACTGCTGCCAATTCAACTGTAATACAATAAACTAAATAATTGCTTACTGAAATAATCATAATTTTAAGCAAACAATGTTAACTTCTTCCCTATTTATGTATTTTTTTAAATGTGTTGGTTAGAAAACAATAATTTGGCTCATCGAGTGGTATGCTGGACTGGACTGGAGCCGCCTCTATCTACCAGTCCAATTGAATTCTGGTGCCAGTAGTAAATAACAACAACAAGGTTCTTGTCAGAACTCAGAAAGCTTGTCACAAGCTTCATTATAATTTTACCTTAGCCTTATTAGCGAGCAATATGACTCGCTTGCTGAACTGCTCAGCTTCCAACACGAGGCGCGGTATGAGCTTGGTCTCCCGCAGGACTTTGCTGGCGTTCTGTTGTTGTTGTGAGGCTTCTAAGTATGTGATTAAGTTGTCCATCACTGTGGATAGCTTCTTCCCGCTCAGCTTTAGTAGGCGCTCGAAACTAGGGAAGACAAAAGTAAAAATTTAAATATAGGGTGGCAGGGACATCGACGGACGCGCAACTCGTTACCATGGATTTAGAACATGATTTTGAAACCCCCTGCGGTAAAATTTCGTCGCTCCACCTATCCTGAGGGCGTCCCACCTTACGTTTACCGATTCGCGGTCTCCACTCAAGAACACGTCTACCCCAACGGTCATCGGTTCTACAGCTAATATGACCGGCCCATTGCCAGCTTGCTTTCCGTCGGTTATTAAAAATAGCGTATTATTTAGCTGTTTCATACATTTTGACTGTGTACGGGTATTGCACTTTTCTTTGAAACAGCTGATTTTATTTGTGATATCCGATGAAATTTTTCTACGCTAGGTTTAGAATCATGTGCTGATTTCATGGTTAGGTACAGTTTGTGCGTCGATGTCCCCTACCTTGTATATGGGTTATCCACATATTTCAGGATCAGTGCGATCCTGGTAGGGATTGGTAAAAGATTGCGTCTCTTCCAGATAATAGTACTGTAGCGACACCTATACCGCTAGTTCGAAACTTCATAGATAGACAGTGAGCCGTTTGACCGCTGACTCACAAGTAGCGTATAACATTTACCTATATTAAATGCCATACGTATTACTTATGTAGTCGTATAGATGTCGCTACTACCAACTTTTTTGGTTGTGACGGGTGACGTCGCAGGTAGAGTGCGCGCAAAATAAGTCTGCGCGCTGTCAAAATCGGAAATAATCGTTTGCCGTCATTTGGACGTTTATATCAAATGTCAAAAGAGTGTGCTGTGTTCCGTATTTTCCAAAAAAAATATTCGCCATCATTATGCCGAATGTGATTACAAGTGCTGGCAGGGATATATATAGTCTTGAAGTTCAAAAGCGCGCAGACTTAGCTTGAGCGTGTTAGATACTTCATTTTGATATAATTATAATATTAAAATATTGTTTGTTGGTAAATGGCATCTGTCACATTTACGAAGCTTGGGACCAACGCAGAAGTACCTAATTTGACTAGATATTGTGTTTACAAAAAACAACAGTCTTAACTTGTAAAAAAACACTTAAATGTTATTACTATAAATGATTAAGTAATATTTGATTATACTTGTAGTATATCTTAGATTTTATATTGTTATTTTAATATAATAGGTTGTTTCCAACGATTGGCACAATACTGTCAGTTGATGTTGATATACTTTTTGATGATGTCTAAGAATTACGAATCGACTCTTTTAAATTGGTTAACATTATAAGGTAATTACCTTATAATGTTTTAAAACGGTTTCACTACATAAGATTTGTTTATTATTGCCTGTATTAGAAGATATTAAGCCAAAATATATGATGATCTGTGATTGGTTCAAAATGGCGATAGATTTTTGACGTAAAAGATGTTGGTAGTTTATAAAAAGGATTGTAATGACGTTACCAAGTCAGTTGCTTGGTAGGTGTTCAGTTGGTTAGTTCTAGTGGTCTTGTTATGTGGAATAGATCGACCAGATGTCACGTAAGTTAAGTAATTTGATATTATACTTTAATTATTGCTTATTATGACTATGTTGTTGTGTAAGTCATTTTATGGTCAATATAGCTATTGTTATTAAGTTGCTATTATTTTGCATTTTAGTAGTTAGTAAGTTGCTATTATGTTGCCATTATTTTACGTTGTCATATATTATCGTTAATTATCGATAATTTATGACAACGTAAGAAATGTATTGATAGAATATTTTAATACTGTTTCCATGGAGTTTCTTGTCCTTCTTCTCCATGATGACCAAGTTTTGCGAACGGACGACTAGTTTTCTGATTATTTTTTATTAATGTTTAGCCTTGTCTATCTGTGCTTTACTTCATAGCACCCTTTACCTACAAACCATATTCAATAATAACCTTCATACACAGTAAATAATTAACTAGTAACCATTCTGGTATTCAAAGCTTGTTATTTGGGTAATATATAGGTACATATACATCTAGTATATACTGAAGAATCTAACGCGCACTTCTAGAACAGTTTTTCTACAGTCCGTTCAGTTATTTTACCTCTGACTTTGTTACAACCTGATTTTAAACAAATAACCAAAGAGCGTATTGGTGTAACATTTTATGGAGCAAAGGCACGAGCGGTCCGTCATTTCAACAATGAATGCATGGTATAAAGAAATGTTACAGGTAAATGCTCACTCGCTTTGAGCATTACGTCGAACGCAGAGTCGAGCATTCGTTACATTACATGGAAATGTTCGAGAAAATGTTCTAGTGTAAACTTTTATTTTATTTGGGAAAATAAACGGTTACACATTACAAGATTATGGTATAGAACTTAAAACTAAAATGGGAATATAATATACATTTATACTAACAAAATTTTTCACATAATATAAAAAAGTTAAACAAACAACGAACCGAACGGCGTGCGATGTAAATTACCTACATTGAACACAGAGTATGGTTAAATTTAAAAAAATAAAACTAAACTGAAACATATACTTTACAGGTAAAAATGATAAAAAGAGAAAGAAGATATAATAGAGGAAAAGAATAAAGAATCTATTTAAGTCTTCTTGCAGAAGTAAACAATCACGTAAATTAATAATCGGCTTAAAAATTTTTAGATAATACTTTTGAATTTTGAAAACACGTACCTATATCATTAATAAACATAATAAACAAAAGAGGACCCAGTTTAGACCCCTGAGAAACACCGGAAGTAGCATTTAAGGTCGCTGAAGTAAAACCGTTTATCACAACTTTATGAGATCTGTTAAGAACGTAAGAAGAGAACCATCTCAATAGATTGCCACGTATGCCATTAAAGGCAATTTTACTCAACAGCAATTGATGGTCCACTTTGTCAAAAGATTTTTGGAAGTCTGTAAATAAATAGTCAACAAAAGTTATCAGGTTAGTGGTAGTTGGTCTTTTTTGACGAATCCATGTTGTTGTGGAATCGTGTTATGTGGTAGAGGATAAACTTTATCATACTCCCCTTATCAGCAACCTTATTGTAACGAGAATAAAGAACAATGTGATTTAGACAGTGATGCAAAATCAGAGGTAAAAAAACTGAACGGGTTTTATATTGAAAATTTGAAAGCGATCTACGAATATAGTCTTACCGCACTTGCTGCGCCATGCCTGCGTCGAGCTGCTTGGCGAGCGCGGCCAGCAGCGCGTACAGGCGCACTGCGCTGCCCAGCACGCGCTCGCTGCCGCCGCCCACGCAGCAGCGCAGCTTGCAGCAGCCGGACGTCCAGCTGGTTAGCTGACATAGTTGAACTATCAGGGACTTGTATACTTCGGTTAGTTCTGAAAATATAGTTAGTATAATGTCTATGGTAAAGTAGGTTTAGTTTAAAAGAGTAACTATGGAACTTCTTGCCCATTCCTTCCTTTTGGAAGGAACAACTAGAATCAATTCTATATTCTTGTAAGTGTTGACATGCAAAAGTGCCTTTTAAAGAGCTACTTGAAATAAATACTTTGCATTCACAGTGGATCGGTCATAATAACACAGCTCAGCTAGTGAAATGAAGTTTTATAATAAAAATATGTATGTTTAGGTTAAGTTATTTATCTATGGGCCTGCGTCGCTTGAAATAAAAAAATAAATAACGATAACTTTTATCATGGATTCAGTACATGGACTACATAGAATCCCCCAGTTGAACCTTTTTGTCGGTTTAATAAACAGTCAGCTTTTCCACACATCTCACGTCACACATTGTGTAGACATTACACATTAATTACAAAAATAATAAAACATTTATTTTCGAGCAACATCATAACGTTAGTAACAATTCACTTACAGGCTATGTTAGTAATACTAACATAAACATTATAACTAAACGAAATTATAACGAAATTGAAACGAGAAGATGTTATGAAACTATTAACTAATATGAAATGTAAACAAACAAAAAATTGAATGTAACAACTTCTTCTTAAATTATTTCAATGTATAAACGTAAACAAACACATGTAAAAATGTTAATTTAATCTTCAATGCGTGAAATAAAAGGCTTTTTTTTGTTTTTTAAGTTCCTATTAGCAGGTACTATCGCCAAAATCTACATCTGACCACCGTAAGTTTTCCTGCTTGCAGCGCTTATTGTTAGTCGACCTAAAAAGGATTCTCTTTTGTTTTACTTACGGACGCAGCTGTGGTAATCATGTGCACGGGATTCTGTTTTCTAAATGGTCAGATATAGGTTTTGGCGATAGTACATGTAGCTAGCTCAAAAAGTGAAGGATTAGACAATCCAGTTTGCTAGCAATGACAACCAGGAGACTGTTGAAGCTGGCACGCACTCTGTGCAACAGGGATGCTGCACGCTTGCGTCTGATCGCAGCGAAGCCATCAGTTTGTGCTTCCGCGAACATGACCGAGAGGCGTGGCGACAAGCGTGGCAGCCCCAACAGCACGCATTGTTGTATTGAAGATATGACAGCTGATTTTTTTTTACCGTTACGATGTCCCTTTCGTCGTGTATAATAATCGCAATTTGTAAGTATTTTTTTATAGACATACCTCTCTCGATCCTCTGCTGAGCGGCATGCGCGGCCGTGCTCACTGCAGTAGTGAGGTCCCGCGCCCTGCCCATCAGATGCTCCACACTCTTGGCTCTGGTTGAAAGATGTGCGCATACGGCTGTAAGTACACAGTGGCCTGTCCGAGAGTCTATTGTGGTGAAGTAGTTGGTGTCCTCGCCGGCTGAAGTGTCTTCCTCCTGGAAAAGAAGGAAAGATAGAAAATAAATTTATTTGAACCAGGTCCAAGCTCGAGATTTGCCAGCGAGCCATGGAGCGCAGTATCCTGGAGTCTTATTGCTAAAGCGATTCCAGTGTGGTGAGTTGGATAAATCTGCGATGTTTTTATTCAAAAGGTATTTTATTGAGTTAAACCCTTTGATGAAGATCTTATTTAAACTGAATTTTTCATTGTTAAGATACTAATCATGCAGCTTGGCAATTTTGAGTGAATTAAGTGATTGCGAGACTTTTTAATCGACTTAATTCTTATCTCAGGGTTTTGTAATACCTCACTTCATTTAAAAGAGTGTCCATGGAGTTGCTTGCCCGTCCTTCTCCATAGAGATCTACGCTATCGAACAGGCAACTAGCTCCAATTTTCTGACTAACTGACCGACTCTTGTTTTTAATTTTGAGACCTACATCGATCCTGCCGAGCGCACAGGACAGTTTAGCGAGAAGCTCGTCGAGTAGTGTCACCTCCTGTTGCTCGCTATAGTATGACGTCAGCACGGGTCCTATCAGCGAGAGGCAGTCCTGCTTGCTAGTTCGGATGTATTCTTCGAGTTTCACCAGTATCTGAAATAAATAATTTCGTTTAAATTATGTAAATATTATTCATAAAGCTATATTAGGATATAAAAAAGTTAAAAGATTCGTAAGACATGAAAACATAAACAGTTATGCGGCGCCCGCATACGGTTGCAAACCTCAGTCCCAATGCACCCGGAAGAAACGCATCCCAAAAATTGCATCACCTTGGCTGAGTTCAGAATTAGCGAAATCTTTGGAAATTGAGGACACAACACCGCATGCGGAAAAGAAATAACACCGTACGTTTGAAACATTACTTAAAGTTAAGTAATGATTAACGTCTGCTCAACTATTTTTTTTATCTCTAATTTTTTTAATTATTTATTTAATTTACTGACAGACAACGCACAGTCTTATCCGCTGTGTCCAGAAGCGTGAAATTTTGCACAAGAGTTCCTTATAAGTATAACAAAGTTGTTCAATAAGAAAAGATTTCTGAAAATTCATCTCCTAAAGGGGTTAACGGGTCAGCGGGATTGTCCGAAAGGGTTACCGCTACCCCGGAACATAAAGGGCAAAGGAAGGAACATGGGTGGGTTTTAGTCAGTAAGAGTCTGACACTCCCTTCCGCTCCACCCAGAGCGGGAGGGTCATTCGATGATTTCCCATCCGGAAAAAAAAAAAAAGTGATTAATGGGGCCCAGACGGAGATGGCGGGATGAGCTGGACTCCTTTAATAAAGATTGGTCCTTGGCAGCTCTGGACTGAGTGAGGTGGAGAGTAGGGAGGCTTTTGCCCAGCAGTGACACATTAGTGGCTAGTAAAAAAAGGGTTAAATAATGGATGAAAGGTTGTATGTAAAATATAAACTTACCCTAGTCTTCTGCGGACAAGAAGCTACAGGCGTCTCTAACAACAAAGAAGCGATTTGTATGAGCACTGCCAACTGTTTCTTGACAATGACGTCTCTTTCGTCAGGTACGCTGTCTTCTTCAATGTGCTCGAACGCAAGGTGGATAGTTTCTAGAATATTCGTTAGGCATTCTGCTCCTGACGAACCGTCGTTGCTTTCGGCTAGAGGAAAAAATGTTTCATATTACGGAGACTTAACAAAAAAATACTAAATTAATTTATTAAAATTAGGCTCAGAGTCAGCACTTTTTGAAAAACGTCAGCCGTTAGCTCCTTATTGTGGAAGCTGGAAAGAAATGGCGGTCTTTTTCTGGTAATCCTACTTCCTACTATATACCTATATATTTATAATAACTTAATAATAATAATATTATAAATGCGAAAGTTTGTAAGGATGGATGTTTGTTACTCTTTCACGCAAAAAATACTGAACGGATTTGGATGTAATTTGGCACACAGATAGTGTATAACCAGGAATAACACATAGGATATTTTTTATCCCGATATTCCCACGGGATCGAAACTTATGCGGGTGAAACCGCGGGCCGCAGCTAGTAAATAATAGTTTAGCAATCATTTGTTATGGATCTTTCTGTAAGTGACTCGTGTAGGGCTTTATTCCATGTATGGTTGTAAATTAACCCAGATTGTCTCAACCTTCCAAATCTTATTTTGTGGTGTCCTTATGACATACTGTCATGAATATGAATGGGATTTTTTTAAACATATTTGATACGAGTTACTCTCTTGTTATTTCCAGAGTAAGTTTAATTTACTGAGGGCTGATTTAGCCAAAGTCAGATATCTTTTATCCGCGGAATAAAATTGACATCTGACAGTTTTTGTATGGAAAAACTGTCAAAAATTCAAAATTTATTTTCAGTGTAAGACTTATTCTTTGTATAAAAGATTGTTGGATTGCGCCCTTAGGTAAGAGCAAGAGTAGGTTCGATTGAATTTGGTGTTCATAAGCTGTCATGGTACTCACTTATAGCCAACAAGAAGCTATCCATCCTGAGCGAGTAGAGAGGCGAGAACAACAACGTGAGGCACGTCTTGAACACTTCCAAACACCCCAGCGTCGTCTGGTCGTCGAATTCGCACATATGTTGAAACCTGTTGTCATGAGATTAGGGTTCAATTTTAAATACACGAATTTCTGTGAATGACGGCCAATTTGTTTTAAAATTACAACTATGTGGTGTCAGAGAAGATGACTTGGCTAGAAAGGGGGGATGAGTACTGTAATGACGAATAATAGAGAAGTTTGGAAGATTATGACATGTTACGCATACTCGTCGTTGTGGGAACATTAAAGGCTGATTATGCTGTCGTATTATTACTTTAGTCGTTGCATTTCACGGACATAATCAGAATATAATGTTCCCACTGCTGGGACACAGGCCTCCTCTCTGTGAGAGGGAGTGGGTCATAATCCACCACGCAGGCCCAGTAGATGTCACTTATCTTAAATTATTGGGTCTAGGACATACCGGTTTTTCCACAATGTTTCCCTTCACCGTTTTTAGTGCAGTGGTGATGAAATAATTTACACAAAGTAAAGCGCCTGTCTGGGTTCGAATCTACGACCTTACAACTCGTAAGTCACGGCCGTTACCACTGAGCCACCTCTGCTCTATTTCACGAGCGAGCGACAGTTATTGTTGTAATTTAAACGTTATCTCAATATCTAGAAAAGTCACATGACGCACACTACTTACCTACAAATGCATCTGTTGTATATGACGGTGGCTATGCTGACCACGTGGGTGGCGACTGCCTTCTTGTCCAAATGGTCGCTGAGCAGTACTGAGTGAACGCATCGTAATGCCCAGGCGTGGAAGTCACGACGAGCGCGGATTTGATTGCGTAGTTCGAGGGAAGACCACGGCACGTTCTCACTGTTGGGGAAATCGAATAATGATTTTAGCTTGTTTTATATTTCCCAAACATACTTAAAACCGTCATAATACACTTTTTCCATATCTGTGAATACACATTGTTTTTAAATTGGGTCACTATTGCAGTTATGTCAATCGTTGCGTTATTAGACATTGAAAAATGTTATGTTAGAAATCTTTAAGTTTTTCAAGTGTATTATGACGGTTTTAAGTATGTTTGGGAAATATAAAACAAGCTAAAATCATTAAATATTAAAAATACTGTTTACGATTGAGTTTCGATTATATCTCATCAAAAGAAAGTTGTATATAGGAAACATGTTTAATGAACTGGCTACATGTCGGTGGATCTTAATTTTTGTTGATAATCACCATATTATACAACCATTTTAAAACGCAGTTACATGAGTGACCTACCTGTACAACAGTTCAATAACCCTCACGCAGAGCTTGGTGTCCCACACACAAGGCAGCGGTTTGAACGGGCCTGCCTTGTCCCTGACCAAGTTGGACAGCTTCACGGGCGCCTTGCCTTTGACCTTTTGTGACTTCTGGCTCTTCTGTGACTTTAAAGTCTCCCGCGTCTCGTTTAGTGACTTGTTGCCTTTCTTGGCTATTTTTGGTGGTACCTATAATATTAATGTTATTTTTTATTTTTTTATTAGCCTATACTGTCCCACTGCTGGGCAAAGGCCTCCCCCAAATCCTTCCAGGAACTCTTTTCCCGCGCCATTAATGTTTAGATGAAGTAAATTAAAAAGATTACTCTGCACAAATAATCTAGTGTGTAGCGGTATCTACAACGCCACTACGCGTCATACTGATGTCACGCAAAATCCTGCATCGCACAAGCATAGTTTACCGCGCAATGAGCATATATACAACAGCCCGACATGATTGATCGGGCAGTTGCCCGCCGAACACGGCACCCGTCTGGTCGGAGGGTCCTCCCATTTCTAAGGAGGATGAGTGAACTTTACACCCTGTTTCCTCATACCTCTATAAGTGTATTCAAATTACAGGAATTGCAGGGCGTAGGGGAGGGGTTGGATAAAAAATAGCAACTATATGTTAGAGTCAATTAGCTTTGCTTCAGAATGACTAGTACTAATGGAAAAGTCATAAAAGATGTAGGAGTTCCAGCGCAAACTGAACTTTATGTGTGAGATTTAAAGTTATTTTTCCAAAAACACATATTTTGTTCACATTTTACGCAGGTTAGGCACAATACCTTAGTCTGCTCCAACAGTTGATTGCAATCCTTAAATAGTTTGTAAACCTTGTTAGCAGCTGTCTCACTGCTTGGACTCCACTGCAGTATCGTATGCGCTATTAACGTTTCGTAGCACTGTAATGTTTGTTGTACTTTGAGGCATTTGGCTTTCGATTCTGGTGTTAAGTCTGACAGACCGGGTTCTTCCTGTAATTAAAATATTCACTTGACATTACGCGTAAAAGATGTGTAACAGATTTTTTTTCTATGGGATTTCTGGTATGTTCTTCAAGGGCCATTTTTTTTTTTTTTGATAACAGTCATTTTCTGCGCTAAGGGGTTCCGAATCATGTGCTGAATTCATGGTTACAGTTTGCTCGTCGTGGTCCCTACCATCCTGAATAATAAAGAAATCGTGATGTTTTATCAAGTCGGAAAAACCGCGCGAAGGAGGATCAAGTCAGAATATTTAATATTATAAATGCGAAAGTAACTGTCTGTCTGTTATCTTTTCACACCTAAACCACTGAATCGATCATTATGAAACTCCACAGATAGGTAGCCTAAGCCCTTTCATCCTGGATATTCGTATTTTGAAAAACTACGCACAGACGAAGTCGCGGGCAACAGCTAGTCTCATATAAAAACTTACCATGTCAATATTGACAAACTGTTCACTATCGCACAACTGTTGCATGATCCTGGCGAGCTTACTCTTCAAATAAGCATTGCCGGTCTCCACTGATTGGCTGGCCAGGATGTCCTCTAGATCATCCTCCTCACCGGGCTGCAGGAATTGGGCTACAGCGTAAAGCAGCTGTGCTATGGGCTCCTGGTAATACAGAAGGGATTTGTAAGGAGATATGTGAACAGTAAACATTGTTAGTATTACTTCACTCACTCGGGAGTCGCCAACAGTGGGTCAGAAATACTTAATAGGGTGTCCAGAATGCGAAGATGTCGAATTGGTGATACGACCAATGGCCGAAAAGGCAGGCTCCAAAAACAAATTAAATCTATCCAAAGGACCCGAAAACGGTAAAGCAAGCTAATCTCACATTGACGGATGGATAGTATATACTATTAATACAGTACGGTACAGTAGCATAGTATTGTTACGATCTTCGGGGTTCGTGACAATTAAAAGTGCCGATATAAAATACCAAAAATTACACTTTAATTAAACAACACTAATAACAACTCAAACACACTAATTATAAAACACAATTGCATATAAGTCGCACTTCTTCAAGTGCGACTTAAATCCTATCGATGTCGTTAAATGAATCGCTTTCGATGTATTCGCTTATATCGCTTATCCAACTCTGTCTCTGTCGTCGAGAGATCGCGTCTTATATAGTGCCGCAGATAGTTCTAGAACCTTCTATTGTAGAAACATCTAGAATGTTCAAGTACATACCGGCCCTGACTGAGCAGGTGTCGATAGTTCTAGAAAGTTCTAGCATCGAAATTTCTAGAAGAATCTTGACTCTTATTAGTTCTGCTAATCGATACTAGATGGCGCTAGTGGTAGGCATTAATTGTGGCGCGCAACAGTATTAATTAAGTCATAGGCCCCACAGATCCAAACCACGTATCTCTTCTATCTTTATTTAATAATAAACTTACAATCAACACAGCAGTTACGCCATTGATCTGCACACACTTGTTGATGAGCAAGGAGGCCGTTCCTTCGCCCTCCGGTAGGTACTTGCTCAAATGTTCGTATAATAACTCCAAGATAGATTCATGTAGGAACTGCTTGTCTTTTGCGCAGCCGTGTAATTCTATAAAGAATATAAAACACAATCACATCTGCATTCCCCATAATTTTATTTTTAGGGTCCCGTACCCAAAAGGTGCCAACAGGACCCTATTACTAAGACTCTGCTGTCCGTCCGTCCGCCCGTGTCGGTCAGCGAGCTATATCTTATGAACCGTAATAGGTAGTCAGTTGAAATTTTCAGTATGTAAATACGTACTGAAAATTTTAATAGAAATCTATTGGCACTATAACAAATAATAAAAATATTGGTCTTTACAGTATTAGCAATTTAGCCTTTACAGTATTTCTTTCTTGTGTATAACAGAAATTAATTCGAATACATTTATTTTCTATTCTTGTAATAGTGTTCATATTGATCCCCAGCGAGTAATAAATAACGCATATAATTTAGGGTTTTTTTTTTCTGGTGGGAAATCATCAAATGACCGCTCCCGCTCTGGGTGGAGCGGAAGGGAGTGTCAGACTCTTACTGACTAAAACCCACCCATGTTCCTTCCTTCGCCCTTTATGTTCCGGGGTAGCGGTAACCCTTTCGGACAATCCCGCTGACCCGGCAGGCTTCGGCCCTAAGGGGCCCCTCGGATTATGCTGACATCTCTTTGAGGCGCGCGTGGAACACTTACGCGCCGTCCGGCACGGGCCTGGTTCTGATCGGGCGGTGAGCTACCCATTGCTCTCCGCCCGCAGGCCATATAATTTAGGGTTGGGTGATAAAAAAAATACATAATAACTTACTGGTATAAAGCAGCTGTTTGACTAGCGCGTCTTGTACGAGACATCGTCGCAGTATAGATACTACCTCCATACACATCGCCTCGTTACGAACGCGCGAAGTTACCCTGCCAAAATAATAGAAATAAAAACCAACTGTTGCTGTTAGTGGTGGAGATCTTCAAAAAAGTCCCGAAGCCTAATAGGAAAATAACATCACCTTTCAAGAATGATGCTCAATCATGAAAAAATAATAACACAAGTTGCCAAACCTACGAACACATTGATTTCAATCGTTCATGACAAAGCATATTTAAATACCGTGCGCTATTATCAGTCGTGCGTTGTTGTCAAACATGAATACGTAGCCCTCGGGCTAAAGCTCTTAGGGTTTTCCATGTAGCTTTCAATCTCTTCTGTTTTTCTATCTTCTTCGTGTCGCTGGCACAACTGAATTTCATATCTTGGTGGCCCAAAACTTTGCCACTTCCACGGCGTCGACAGTGGCAGAGCAGAGGTCACTTTGACTGCATGTTTTGGGACACAGCTGACAGAGGGCAGGACAGGAGGTGGAGCATGGTTTGCGACATAGCTCCACAATCACACCCTACTGCCGTTCCGTCAAGGTAGCCCCACTTTAGCAGGTTGGACTTACATCTTCCCACTTGTGTCCGGAGACGGTTCAGGGACTTCCAAGTGGACCACGGAAGGTTACACCCTGCAGGGAGATGCTCCTTTGGTGGTAGATAGTAAGTAGGAGGGGGGAGAGTATCCTGCCATAGTTTGTTTGTTTGTTTTTCTATATGTCCATCCAAGCCCAGATAAAGGGCAAAATGTATTTAATACATAACATACATAATCAGCCTATAATGTTCCCACTGCTGGGACACAGGCCTCCTCTCGGTGAGAGGGAATGGGCCGTAATCCACCACGCGGGCCCAGTGCGGGTTGGTAGGTGTCACATGACACATGACATGGACATGCCGGTTTCCTCACGATGTTTTCCTTCACCGTTTTGAGAGCAGTGGTGACGATATTATTTACACAAAGTAAAGCGCCTGTCTAGGTTCGAACCTACGACCTACAACTTGGTAAGTCGCGGCCGTTACCACTTGGCCACCACTGCTGTATATAGTAAAAATCTTAAATTCATTCATTATCTGACAAACAACGCACCGCTTAAACCGCTGGGTCTAAAAGCAATCATGTTCACAATAGTTCCTTATACAACGAAGGAAGGATTTTTTAAATTTCATCCGCTAAAGATTTCGAACACGTGAAAGTTTGTATGGAAGTTCGTAAATCCCATCGGACGGACAGTTTCTAGGTCAATATTATATTTCAAACTATATGAAACGTACACGTTCCCCTGCTGCGTGGCGTGCAGGTCTACGGTGAGCTGCGTGAGGTAGGAGTGCGCGCTGTACTGCTCGCTGTACGTCTGACTACTGCTGACGTTAGTGGTGCTCACGCGCACGTTACGTAGCACTGATAGGAAGCCCGATAAGGCTAGGCAGCGATGTTGAGAGTCTCTGTGGATTATAAAAGGATAAAGATTGAAGAAGTTAAATACTGAGGGATGTCAAGAGCTACTTTATACTTAACTAGCGCCCCGGGCATGCTTCGCCCGGGTGCAATTTACTGATGTGGCGATATGTCAAAACATCGAGATTTCTGTGCTGCATCTAAGTTTATATGAATGTTTTATGCATAAAATCTTTTCATATTTTTTGTTTAGCCTGTACTGTCCCACTGCTGGGCAAAGACCTCCCCCAAGTCCTTCCAGGAACTCCTTTCCCGCGCCACCTCGAACCAGCCCTCGCGGTAGGCGTCCAGGTCATCTCGCCACCGCTTTCTGGGCCGAATAAATTCTCTAAATGATTGTGAAAACCGTAACAATATTCATTACGTAGTTTAGAAGGACAACGCGGTCACACAGACAGACGAAATGTGACTTTGTTTTTTATAATACATTAATTACTACCTTCTGCCCGCGATTTCGTTTGCGTGGAAGTCGTAAAATAACAGCCACATTTTTATAAAACTTCCCCGGACCTCGACCACACCGCGTCGCATCGCCCGCCCGCGCTGTTACTTCATTTTCGCTTAGCGGTCTTTCTGACGTTTTTTGTTCTTTTTGCTTGACTCCTGAGGGCCGTAGCGTGATGTTAAATAGCCTTTAACCTTCCTCAAGAATTGGCCTATAATTTTCAACAACTGCTGGAAAGAAATCTTGAATTTATTTCTTACGCACCTGGAATAAAGTCCTTTTCTGCACACCATAACAAGGGTATCTCTAGTCCTAGTACTGAAGTTGAGGAGCGGATGCACAGCATCCAGGACTGAGGCTGCCGCCTTGTAGTCGGTCGGGGAAGGCTGACAGTTCTCTAAGATGGCGCCCAGCTGAGTGCAACGTTCTACTGACACCGGGGTCAACTTGCATAGAACGTATAGGCAATCTGTGAGAAAAAGTATTATAATGTGTATTGCTAAAAAGTGCGGTAAAAAGATGACAGGACTCGTTAAAGCTAATCATATCACGTCAACTATGTAGATGGATTTACTTATAGTAGCCATTCAAAAGTTCCGTTACACATCTTCCAGCTCCATCAGACCAGCTCGCTGGGTGGTATACCTTATCACGGTATTGACATAGAAATTAACTTTTATCTAAACATATGTCTTACTGTACCTGCATACTGCCTCTGCGTAGTGTCGCTACACAGTCTGTCAGCTAGCTGGCTCAGTATGTGCCCGGCTGTCTCGGGCTGTGCCTTGCTGAGTCGCACCAGTATTAACTTTCCGTGTGACCAACACGTTGACGCAATTGGTTTTAGACGAGATACGGAGAGTAGGAGGAAGGCTAGGTTGATAAGACCGACTACTGTTAATTGGCGGTGGTTGGCACTGGAACAAAGAGTTTTAGTTTATGAGTAGCTGCACCCCACGGTTTCCCTGGCATAAGTTTCGATCCCGTGGGAATATCGGGATAAAAAGAATCCTATGCGTTAATCCTGGTTATATACTATCTGTGTGCCAAATTTCATCCAAATCTGTTCAGTACTTTTGACGTGAAAGAGCCATCCATACAAACTTTCGCGTTTATAATATTAGTAGGAATTAACTTTCAAACTCATTTAATGTTTGATTCGGGTGGAAAGTCAGTTCCTATAGTTATATTTGAACCATGGAAACTGCCTATTGGCCATAAGTAACTCGTCGGACTAAGGGCCTGTATCACCAATTACGATTAACTTCCCGTTAACTTATCTGGCAGATAATTTCATACCAATTCTGTTCCATGGTTGAATTTACTCGGTGGCTACTCGGACATCGTGAAATCGACCCTAATATTCAAGCGCAAGTAATATCTTAGCAACAACACGTGGTCTGGGTTTGTGCCCGGCTAATGGCAATAGACTTACCCCACATTACATGACAAAGACATTACTCACGATGTGTGATAGAGAATAGACGTCTGCCCATCGTTATGTTACGTTAAAGAGAAGCTTATTTTGTATATTAATATATATATATATATATATATATATATCAGTCAGTTTTTCTTAGCTATTTTTTTTTATATTTTTTACAAGCCTGTCGTGAGCGATCTCTGGCCATGTTGGCCCTGAGGTTTGCAGGGAAGTAATCGCTCAAGACAGGGAGGTTTTTGGAAGGAAAAAGGGGGGGCCTTTGCCCAGCAGTGGGACCCAAAAAAGTCTGACGAAAAAAAAAAACACATGTGGCTTTAATTAAGTGTGTGAATGTCGTGTAATTGGTCTATACGTCTATATATAAGATCTTGTACTATTAACTTTTATTAATACATGTAAAATTTATATACTGTGTACCTAGGCGTACATATTTTAAATAAACAAATATAATGTAGATACCTCTCCGTAGTGATAAGCTTGAGCACGCAAACCACATCGACATCAGGCGGCATGACAGCGCGCACCCACGCAGACTCTTTAGCTCGCAGATCGTCCATAGCACGCTGTTCTAGAGCTGATTTTATTACCTGTAATATTTTGTTTTATATTGGAATTTTTTTTTAATAAATCCTTTATTTAAAAAAAAACCGACTGCAACTAACAAGTTCAGATGGAGATTCATAGACGACTCCGCAATTGGAGTGCAAATGCGGTGCTGTTACACAAACGATGGGACACTTAATATCTTGTCCTGCCTGTCCTATCGTCTGCACTTTACAGGAACTGATGGACGCTAGTGATGGCAACATACACGTAGCCGAATTCCTGGCAGAGTCCATTTATATTGCCATCGACAAGCTAAGAAGAACAAACTCACTTTTCAAGCAGTCTTCATATAGCTGATGTATTCTGTAAAAGCTCACCGTGCAAACTTAGGTGAAGTGAGCTGTCAATAGTGTCAATCCCTAGCTGTCCCTAGCTCACCTCACCTAAGTTTTCACGGTGAGATTTTTACAAAATAGACTGGCAGTTTGTGGCAGAGTTCCATCTCCCCAGTCTTTGATGCCTCCAATTGCAGTCAGCAATCTAATCCGCTTGAAAACTGAGCTTATTTTGCTCCTTCTTTCTCCTCTTCCCTTCAAGAGAAATCTTCTGAATGATAATGATACTTACATCCAAACACACTGTTCTAAAATCAGCTCCCTTATCAGACATGGCCAGAGCTAGGTCTATAATGAAGGGGGCCCTCAACAGCTGTGTTTTAGGCCAGGACTTGACGTGTTTGCGGACCAGCTCGGGGTCGGCCGCGCCTTGCGAGATGTGGTAAATACAGGTCGATAGGCAACGGCTAAGTTCGGCTGAACTGTGGGGGACTGGGGGAGAAGTTTTGTTATTAGTATAGAGAAGAAATACGAGGTGTAAGGGTCATCGACGCACAACTGTCACCATGAATTCAGCACATGAATCTAGAACCCCCAGCGTAAAAATTTCAACATGGTCACCACCATGTTGAAGTTGTATGTAACCATGTGCTGAATTCATAGTAAGTAACAGCTTGCGCGTCGATGTGCCTCATATCCTGTATGCAAGTAACAAGGTTGCAGTTGGTGGCTGGCTATTCTTCTAGGAAAAAACCTACAAACGGTAGGCCTAGCTCGAACGCAATCGTTCCAATTAACGTTAAGTTTACACCATGAGATCGTGCTCGGCCTGTTAAACTATTGTTTTTATTAAGAAGCTTTCTACGTACAGCAACATTTTATTACTAAGTTGTTTATACAAGATTAACTCTAACATAGACAAAATAGCGACCTAAGTCAGATTCGATTAAGGCAAGACCTTTCTTTCACTTACCAATATCATCAATATCTATGGTAGTAGACTCAGAATCCTGTGGCGGGGGCTCTAACTTGCTGTACAGACGCACACTGAAGTAATGACTCAGGTGTGAGAGTACTATTTCTAAATGGTATGTCTTGCATAGTCTGGAAATAATAAGAGCTGATGATCAATAATGGGGAACAATAATGTCATGTCCCACTGCAGGGCCTAAATATGTTAATAAAAAACGTTAAATGTCGGATGAATCAGGACAGATTGTAACATAATGTACATACTCACAGTTATCTACATTCATTCCTCCAGGTCAGACAAGCATTCCGTTACCGTTAGGCGCTGATCTGACTATTCCTCACGACACCAGGTCACGTTTAATCCATAATCAGTACACAGACAGTCATCAAACTTTAACATGACAACTACAACTATTTGGTAAATCTTTGGATTTACCAAATAGTTGTAGTTTTAAAAAATGATATCAATCAGTGTGGGCGAAATTTCCAGCCCTTGGATGTCACTAAATCGTCGTAGTGTTATGTTAAAGTTTGATGACTGTCTAATTAATTCAATACCTTTTCTTTTTTTGTCTATGTACTGAATGTGGATTAAACGTGACCTGGTGTCGTGAGGAATAGTCAGATCAGCGCCTAACGGTAACGGAATGCTTGTCTGACCTGGAGGAATGAATGAAGATAACTGTGAGTATGTACATTATGTTACAAGATGGGCTAGAGTCGTCAGGCAGTGGGTGCCAGAGTGGTAGCAGAAAGTAGGCGTTGTCGCCGAGGGAACGGGAAAGGGTCTCGGAAACGCTAGCGTGGCGATTTAGATGCGATTACGGGAGATTGGTCGGAGAAAGCAACACACAAGAAACAATGGAAATCTATGGGGGAGCCAGGAATGAAATAAGAAATAATTAAATAAACTTACTTGAGTAACTGATGCACCAATGGTGGCAGGGTGTCAGGTGGCGTGTCTATAATGTAAGAACATATCTTGTTGACCACCTGCTTGTGATCATTGCGCGATAGTTGCATGTCCCTGGAAACAGAAAACAGTTTTTGAATATGGTTATTTTTTAAGTGATAGGATTCACTTATTGTAATTCAATGATTTCAGATCTACTGCATTATTCAATCTAGAGATGATGATTTTATTAATAAGCTGCTTTATCTTCATATCTGTTTTAATGTCAGATAATCTTAGTAAGTCAAAGGAGTATGTAAGGATTATAGCAGGTGGCGTTATGTAGTTTCTGCCTACCCCCGAGGGAAGAAGGCGTGAGTTTGTGATATAATGTAATACTAACTTGAACATAGCAGCAAGCTGTACAAGCTGTTTCTCAGTCCATGCACACTGACACAGTGTGTGGACACACTGCTCTTTGTACTCTGTGCCCGTCAGCTCAGACCCACAGTGCTTGATCAAGTCATGTGTTGATATCACATTGATACATTCTGGCAGGACATCACACCAACTGGAAACAGATAATAGTAAAGTATTGTGAAAGAACTTACAAGAGGGTTTTTCTGCGATATTTGGTACCGATAATTGTATTTTAAACTTTTCTTTTATGATTGTTATATAATTCAAACAGATTTGTATGTACAGTCGAACCTGGATAAGCGAAAACTGGATAAGTGAGAAAACTCTTTAAGCAACAATAATGGTCAGGTCCCGTCATTTTTATTCCGAATACCTCTATGAGTGACAGTGTAGGAACCTCTTTTAGAGAGAGTAATTTTTCACATCTAGACCTCTGTAAGTGACAGTTTTTTTTCTTTAGACCTCTGTAAGCGAGACTATTTACAATAATATTTCAATACACATCTCAAAACTCGCAACTCTAGGTACTTAAAGCCAAACCATATCCTTGTTTGTAAACAAAGAAAGCCAAAGCGTCATTGTTTTCGATGGAATTACAAACGGCTGCAGCGCACATGTGCACTTCTCCCTACCTGATACCTTCAACATTTGGTTCCAGTTGATTTCTTCGAATAAATAAAATATTTATTTAAAAACAAAATGTGTACTTATTATGTATTTCTTAACGCTCTAGCACCATGTTTCTCGGCTTTTGTTAACCTCTATAAATGAGAGTAACTACACTCAAACCTTCGTAAGTGACAAACTGCTTTAGTGAGAAACCTCTATAAGCGAGAATAACATTCGGGTCCCTTGGATTCTCGGTTACCCAGGTTCGACTGTATATGGAACATCAGGTACCATTTAGTTACAACGTTTGTACTGTAGCCTGAAGCATATAGACTGAATGATAAACAAACTATCTGTATTAACAACTTGTAATTATAAAATAATTTACTGCTACTGGAAGACACTGCAAACCAATAAATTTTCCAAGTAAGTAAATATTTTTATTATGGACTAGCTGAGCAGATGTGGTCTTGTAAAAATTTCAATATGGTCTTGAGTTCCTACAAATATCAATATAGAAAAAAGAATTACCAGTTTCTCTTGAATTTTCCAGGCAAGTTTTTAAATTCATATTTCCATGAAAACCTAATTCAGACTATAACAAACATTTTAAAACAAAAATTAGCCTAATCAGTCCAGCCTTTCTCAAGTGATACCCTTATCAACAAATAGCATTTCAATTTTATTTAAATAGAGATACCAACGAATGAACATCTTATCTTTCATTAATTTAGTTTCTAGAACACTGTACTCACATCATATTAACATCAGTATCCTGTACAATAGACTGCACGCTATCATTGGACCAGCGCACCAGGTCATCTATTGGCAACCTCGGTAGCTCCAGGCATAGTCGGCTAGTGACATCACCACAGTGAGTGAGGGAAGTGGACTCTTTTCTCATGGTCTGCAGAACTATCTCAACTACCTGGAAATGATTGGATATCACTTAATTCAAAAAACTTTGAAGCATTTCCTAGTAAGAGAAGTCTTTACAGTAAATACATATATGAACTCATGCCTTCTTTTGAACACAAAATATGCGCATTGACGTGGAGTTGAGGACACCAGCCCATATTGCCTATTACCTATGCCTTCTTCCATGGGAGTAGGCAGTTTTTACAGAATGCCACCTACTACGGTCCTTACATACTCCTTTTGCTTCATTTCCGTTCATACATCAAATTAAATACATCATTCTAATAGCTTAAAGACTGTTCTAACATCAGCTTATTTAAGAAATCAGCCCTGTTTTTAGAAAATACTAGTTTTTGGATAGCATCAAGACTCTTGAGACATCAGTCAGTTTTGTTTCGATAATAATGACAAACTTAATGATCTATCAATATGTACATTTATGATTAAAACTATAAGCTCATATGTTGTGGTTTTATAGTGCAACATTGCTAATTTACAAGCCATTATTAGTTGCTGTAAGTTTCCACTTTAGTACAGTTGTAAATAAATTGTGTTATTGAACAGTATGTACTGTTTATCAATAGCAACTACAAGTGGAAAACATGTCAGGACATGTTCTAGTCAGAATGATGTTGTTTACCTTGACTTTATTCCTGCAAGTAGCAGTATTATCCGGGAACCCATTTAAAATACAATTCAACAGGTCACCACCGTCACTATTTACAATACGCCGCGGTAAAAACTTCAGTATCTGTAAATAAATAAACGAAAGACATGTTACAAAATATACGGAGTCACGCAAACTTTACATTTTTTTGTTTAAAAGCTATACCTGATCAATTTTGAGCTGGCAGTATTCACGTAACTCTTCGCGTTTGCCAGGGACATGTCCAAGTTCTTTTATTTTAGCAAATACTTTGTTCGTATCCATTATAAATTAATTTTTAAATCACTAAATTCTTGTTTTTGTGAACACCCGCCAAAACAACACAACAGCACAGATAATTTTTATTTTTTTAACAACTGTCAAAAAGGAAACTGATTAAAGTGACAAATATCAGTTCTTTTTAGGGTTCCGTAGTAAATCAAGGAAGTTTCTCCAAGTGCCTCTGTCTGTCTGTCCGGGGTTTAACTCGGAAACTCTTATACTGAAATTTGAAAAAACACATTCTATTTAGTACTTTTAAAATGATATTTACAAAATGATTTGTAATCAAAAGCACTATCATGTCATCATCATCATCTTCCCTTGTCCAAAGTTACTTGCGGTCGGCGTAACATGATTTCTGCTTCCGTTCTCCCCTGTCAACTCTTAACTTTTCATAATGATTCCTCACACAATTCCTCTCCATCCATCAACATTTATATTCATCACTCTTTTAGACCCATGCGTTTCCTCCCTCCTCATCACATGCCCATAAAACCAAACGATTTCCTTAAGTTCTCTGTCGTTGGTGCCACTTTCAAACTTCCCCTTTAATTTGACATCCGTGGATCGCAAGTTGTTCGTGTAACCTATCACCATTTCATCCATCCACTTCAAGGAAGGTGCAAATTTTTTGAAAAGGAATACTATAGTATTTTATTTTTATAACTATGGTACAAAATATTTCGAATTGTTGCATCTGATACCTGAATATACGGATTTTCGACCCCTTAACGTTTGATCCTAAAGAAGTTGAAAGGAAAATTTTCACAATTAAGCAGGCTGTACATACAAGTTGGCGAGTAGTACAAGTTAACGAGTAAGTCGACCAACTTATAAAATGTACAGACGCCAGCACATCAAGCTACTACAATCTGTCAAATTTCTTTAATAGATTTTCAACTTTATCTCTAAAGCATTAAGGTTCAAGGTTGATTGGGAAAATTTGACAGTTTCGGGTAGCTTGACCTGCTGGCGTCTGTACGTACATACCTGGATAAGTAAAATCTTCATAGAAAGCGAGTTTAAACAAGGTGCATTATAATTTTGTAATTATATTGTGGGGTATTGCTGGATCCGACAATTAAAAGATTATGTAGATGATTATTTTTCTAAGTGACTTTGCTATCTAAGTCAATAGTCAGAAATAACGTTGTATTTCAAGGTTTTTAGAAAAATACTATGAATTACAAACTTATTTTTGCGGTCGATAAATTCATATTCATCATATTTGTTTATTTGCATTCCACAAGGTATAAAGATGTTCACAAAAGGCTTATAGCTAAGAGCCGTTGTAAACCCTGTCAGGGCATAACAAGATTATAGTTGTACGGACGCCAGCACATCAAGTTACTACAATCTGTCAAATTTCTTTAATAGATTTTCAACTTTATCGCTAAACTATTAAGGTTCAAGGTTGATTGGGAAAATTTGACAGTTTCGGGTTGCTTGACCTGCTGGCGTCTGTACATATTAATTAAAAATCTAATTATTATTTTTAAAAAACATTATTAAAAATCAATATTATTAAAAAACAATATTATGCATGCGTAGATATTGATCCCAACTACGGAACCCTTCACTGTTCGTGGTCCGACACGCACATGGCTAGTTTTTTTTTCTAATAACGTTTCTTTTCACACTACTATTTTGTCCCATCCCTATTTCTGGTATTATAAATCGAAAGCTGGCCACTCTGAAAAAACGTTCCAATGCCCGTATTTCGCTAAATCTTTAACATGGAATAGATGATGCATCAGTATGATGAATATTAACTTGTTATTTCTCTACAGTAGCTAATCGGAAAAATAATGAATTAAAAAATCACAGATAAAAGTAATGTAGATTCTATTTGTTTTTCATAATTTAAAAATAATTTCAGATATTTTCTTCCATTAAAATATTTCTAAACAAGCAATATTTTTAATGGCATCCCCGTAACGTCTTTTTTGATGACGTCATCAGTTTATGTTTAGCGAGTGAGAAGTTACGAAATTTACGAATTTCATTTTAACGCGCACGTTTGTGTACAATTTACTATACGCGCTTATAGATTTGTAAATCGTTACATATCAAACATACGAAATATCTTACGACGTTCAAAACCGAACATTGTACTAATGTAACTGAAAGTCACCGAGACGTTCGTTACGTTACTTTTGGCGGCATCGCATGAAGCCACAGAAATAGATTTCCTTGTGCAATATTGGTGTATTAAAAATTCGGTGAAGTAATTTGAATATCGGTGGAATTTCGGTGAGATCATCAACCTTGGGTCGTTGGGAGCGAGGTGTGAAGATGGTGTAGAAGCAGTGATAACAGCAAGCCAGTATCAGTGATTGAAGCATGGAGAACCCGACGGTTAGCGGATTGAGGTCAAGGTCTCGTTCGAAGACACCCTTCCTGCGATCGAGCTGCGACCGTGAGAACTGCCAGGAGGTCGAAGAACACACCCATCAGAAGTCTGGACGCAAAACTCCTGTGAAGAGAAGCACCCCTATCAAGTGAGTATCCGGCCTCCCTTTCGTATTTAGAACAGCCATGTGTGTTGCTCTGACTGACCTAATGAAATAAAGCAGTGTTAGATTACAAATAATTTAATTTCCATAGTCCAATATTTTTTTACTATCATATCTTGAGGTGAGCTAAGTTAATAAATTAATAAAGATTATGAGAGATAAACCCGGTTTATCACACCTGTCAATAAAGATAATATTATAAAATTGTTGCTAAACTTGTTACTCAGTTCTACATTTTGTATATTCATTAATTAAAGCATTACCAAATTTGCAGAATTTTAAACGGTAAAGTATGTTGGACATGTGCTCAACTGTAACAGAGTTATCAATATCTAGTGTTAATGAGTTTTATCAAAATACATTTTACATTAGGAGGTTGTAATAGGTAAAGTTTAGTTATCAATCAGGATAACAATATAATTTTTATTATCCTCATTTCGTTCATGTGCATTCGTTCATTTGCAATATTTATTATAAACTAACAATAGTTACAGACTATGTACCAACTAGGGTAATTTATCAATGGAGAAGAATCAACAGTCTTATCATAAGACCTTGTATACATGTTGTATACATGGTAAACAAAAGATGTCCAACATACATACTAATATTATAAAATGAGAAAGTTATTGTATCTATCTGTTACCTGTTCATGACTACGTCACTGAACAAAATCATCATGAGATTTCACAACTGTTAGCCTGGGATCTAGAGTAGGATACCTAGGCTACTTTTCATCTTGGATATTATATGTATAAAAAAAGATGACAACAGCTATGTTACTATAAAATGACATTATTGGCTAAACCAGACTTATTTATCAATAATGAACAATCAACATTCTTTATCAGAAAGGTAAACAAAGCTGTGTAAATGTATTACTAGCAACAGTGCATACAACATGTGCCCAACAACACAAAAACAAATTGCTGCAACATTTGTTTACCACAAAAACAGGGCTTTTGTAACACCCACTGGTTCCTCAGATTGTTATTATGACAGATTGATCACAAGGTTGTTAGGGCCAGAGTACCACTAAAGGACAAGTTTTGTTGACAATGATGTCACAACCACATAGATGTGAGGTCATAGAAGCACAGTCTGAAGTGACCTTGCTGGAACTATGCACAACATTGATTCTTGGAAATTTTGGTCATGGCTTTATTTTAGAATAAGTATGTATTCCATGTTTGCTACTGTATTTATATTTAACCAACTTGTGGGTTAATGCTAATTTGTAAGCCTTTATAATCCTATTTGTATATTAGGACTTTGGATATTTGTTACTCAGCCATGCAAAAATGGCTGAATTGATTTTGAGTTAATTTGGCACACAGATAGTTTGTACCCTGGGTGAACACATGGGATACTTTTTATCAAGGTAAATCACATACATGGCTTAACACCTGTTATCAATTTATGTTGAAACTAGCTTCTGCATTTGTCATTTTGCTCTGGACCCTATTCTGAAGTCCATGCAGATGAAGTCGCAAACAGAAACTAGCTAATAAATAAACCAACTTCATGATCAGCATAATGCTGGAATTAAATTCTAAGAACTTACAAACACTGTAAGATCTATTTTAGTTAAAAGCCCATCATCTAAATGAGTAATTCTAGTTTATGTCCTACATACCTACTAGTTATGTGATAATTCAATAATTTAATTAATAAAGTAGGTCAACCTGATATAATATGTCCTAATTAGTAACATCTAATTTGAACTTAACATAAACATGAAGCAATTTAGGAAGCAATTACCTACATTTTGTATTTCAATTATTGCTATAAGTTACCAAGTCTAATAAAATTGAATGCTGACAACTAAATAAATAAATTGAACTAATTAACCAACTTTCCTCAGATAAGATGCGAATGCAAAGGAATTACTTTAACCTTGGCAAACGGAAGTGACTCACATGATAACATGACCTTACCCCTGTAATACACAAGTGTTTAACATGTTTTCATATTTCATCGCTTTACCGATGTTTGATCAAACATTTTGCACCATTAACCAAATTGTTTCCCAACAAATTAACACTGTAAAGTTAGTAGTTATTATTGTTAAATAATGACATTAGTATCACTGTCTAGAGTGATAGGCATAGTGCCAAGTTGTTGTTGTACAATAGCATGTTGTAGCCAAAACAGTAAATCAAGGTTGATCAAACATCTATACAAATAAATAAAATTGAAGGGTCGGTTTGTAATGTCAAAATAACAGTTTATTACTGAATGCATATTATGAAAGTATATTATATGGTACTTGTAACACAAAAAAAACACATTTTTTTTAATATTTTGTATGTCTGTTTGTTTGTTCCGGTTAATCTCCGAAACGGCTGAACCGATTTTGACAGACCTTTCACTGGCAGATAGGCTTAGGTTACTTTTATTTGAAAAAAAAAAAAAAGAATCGGGGTTCTGCACGAAAAAATTAATCCCATGAAATCCAATATATTGTTTTCCTACATGCACCAAACGAAGTCGCGGACACAGCTATTTTATATGAATACCTCTAGATCTTTAGCAATTTTGACATTATTTAATGCTGAAACTGTGTACTAATTTTGCTAACAAAGTCCAATAATCCTTATAATAATGAACGGAAATAAATATTTCATCAGCACCTAGAATTCTCAAAAATTATCACATTTATCACATAACTGCATGCAATCAATCATTCAAGATTTAGATAAAATGACGTCTTGCAATCAGCTGATGGTTCATAAGGGACCCAAAATTCGCGAAAGCATGTCCCACGATACTCTGACACCATCCATAAACTCGTATCCTAATCATGCCACATTCTTCACCAGACAACTAAACAAGCCAGCAAGTACAGTGACCTCAGAGGCCATAACAGAAGTGGAAGATGAGTTCCAGTCACAACCAGTCCACCAAACGCGTCAGGTCACCAGGAATGCAGCTCATCTCATCAGGACCTCAGACTACTCCTCCGAGGAGAGCCTTGACCGATTGAAGGGGAATACTAAAGAAGTAGTTCAGGTAAATATTGCAAAACCATATGTAAATTTGTAGAATGATAATGAATGAATGCCTCATTCATGGGCGATGCGTGGAAAATGTAAACAAAGGCTGTAATGTCCACCGTAATGAGTTTGCACTTAGATGGTATAGTGCAGATGGCTCTGTTGTCACCCGCGCGTCTTTATGTATGCCGCTAACCGCGTGGTGTCAAGGTCTTTTGTATATGAAGCATGTAATATAGGCATCTTTAGTTTTGTCCTTATCCGTTAAAAAGGTCAGTCGCGTAGTACTCATAACCGGTGCTCGAGTATGAATGAGGATGAAGCAAAAGGAGTGTGGAAGGATCGCACGTGAGTGTAGCTTCTGTCTACCCCAATGGGACTGACGGTGTGAGTTTACGTATGTAAAGAGTAGCGTTTACTCAGCAAGTCAGCAGTTGGCTGAAAAAGACGTCACAGTCGAGGTGTGAAGTCTACGGGCTAAGCTACCTGCATAGGAGGTTGCCACATCCGTAGATACAGCACAGACAAGTCAACACTATCAAGTATCGTGTTTACGTTGTCCAAAAGCATACAGCTATCGACCCATTGATTGTTTAGAGACGACACAGATTCCAAACCTGTTTTTATTACTCAGAATCCAATAAAATCTTATTTAATAGTTACATAAGTTGCTGTCCTCAATAGATGGCATCTGAATCTGTTTTCTATAAATCCATACTATAATATTATAAATTCGAAAGTAACTCTGTCTGTATTTTCACATTTAAACCACTGAACAGATTTCGATAAAACTTGGCAAGGACATAGATGGCATCCCGGGCAGTACATCGGCTACTTTTTGCCCCGATAGCACGTTCCTGTGGGATAATTTCCGACATCCACGCGTGTGAAGTTACGGGCAGAAGCTAGTGTATTATAAAACCAACATTTTGCATTCCTTTAATGCTAATAATACAGAGTATCAATTGTACATAAGTTTTAATTAATTCCGAACCGCCTGTCTGCATTTTATTGCAGTCAAACAATTAGCATATCACCATATATGGCATCTGTTTCCGTATATAGAGCGTCATTGTCATTGGTCTGAATAAACTTGAAAATGTGTTTATCCTCAGTTTTAAGGACCCGCCCAAACGTAGGACACCGTAAAATGCTCATTTTTTGTCGCACAGTTAGGCGTATTTGTACATATTACAAGCCAGAAAAAAAATTGTGTATTGTCAAAAAATGAAAAAACATGTTTCATAAAAATAAAATGGTATCATGATAAAATAATCGTAAAACAGAACTCGAAAAAATATTTTTTTATGTTATGATAATAAAAGGAATTCAATAAACTAAAGAAACACCTAAAAATTATTCCACTGAGTCGTGCATTTATTCTTTAATTTAATTAAAACTGCAAAATTACTTTTATTTTGGTGATCATTCGATTCAACTAACATCAAACGCATCGCTGTTTTGGACCTTATTTGTTGCCGCGTTGTGGTATTGTCAATTACCTAAAAAAATGTTTCAATTGTACATATTACAAGCCAGAAAAAAAATAGTGTATTCTCAAAAAATGAAAAAAACATGTTCAAAAATGTTTCATAAAAATAAAATAGTATCCATGAATCGTAAAACAGATCTCGAAAAAATATTTTACGTCGCATAATTAACTATCATATTTTATGTTATGATAATAAAAGGAATTCAATAAACTAAAGAAACACCTAAAAATTATTCCACCGATTCGTGCATTTATTCTTTAATTTAATTAAAACTGCAAAATTACTTTTATTTTGGTGGTCATTCGATTCAACTAACATCAAACGCATCGCTGTTTTGGACCTTATTTGTTGCCGCGTTGTGGTATTTTTTCTTTTTTTTTAATTGTTTCTTGTCCGGAATACACATGCCTGTAACTTGCACAAAAGTATGCAAGTAGCTTGCATGCCGTGTGCCATAACAACTTCTGATTGGTGAATACCATACTGGCAAGTGACAGGCTGGTGTATTCCGGGCTTTACCGCGCCTTAAAAGATTTAGATAAGAACTGTGCAATCTTTTTTAAACAATATGTTACAAGGTAGTGATTATGTCGGCCATAAGACTCAAGGCCTGGTGTACTCGCTCTTTGCTCGCTTTTAGTACCAAAATAAATTACGCTTGTTGTAACCTTGGTCGAATTTCGGGGTTCGACGAAACAAAGTTGAAGAAGGTAAACTACAGACGCAATACGTTTGTAGTTTATCTTCTTCAACTTTTTTGAGATAAAGTATGCTTTATTTTTATGGTGTCTTCGATTCATTTTTAATTAACCTGCAGCTTCCTTTTCTTAAAACTTCAAACCCCCGTTTAAAACCGATCAGGGACTCCTTATGTCTTCAGGAAGTCGTAAGCTGTGTATTGTCTGACAGTCATTGACCGAATATTTATTTATTGCAATGTACAATGATTTTTAATTTGCTTGACCACGTTTTTTTTTGTCATGTTGCCAAAAAAAAAGGCCAATCACAGCTGTCATTTAGTCTAGCTTGGCAAATTAAAAATCAGTCTATTCAAAACTATTTAAAAAATGAACCTGAAGTTTCACTACAGGAGTAAGCCGAAAATCATGGTGCTAGCCACACGCGCGGCACTTTTAAGTGAAATCGCACTGTAATAGACGCCAAGCCACACCCTAACCACGAAAAGCCGTTGGTCGCAGCCGCGTGTCCGCAATAGTGCGTGTTTAGCCTAACAAAAACTGTTGTTTTATTCAAATTATATTTTGGCCGTCTCAGAATAGAAAAATCTCACTCGTCCAGTTTGACATATTTCTCCGGCGAAAATTCGTAGAATACGACTCCTTATAAAAATAATAATCAACGCAACAGACAACTTTACGTTATAATTTTGTCGACTAGTAGATCGTTTGCGTCACACCCTAACCATTCATTGTTGCTTCAAGGACTTGCGTACGTATTTATGGGAGCCGAAGTTGCATTTGGTTGTAGTCTTTCACCATGTCCGTGTGTTTCCAGCGAAAATGTTCGCGGATACTGAGTAATCTGGTTTTTACGTCCCGTTTTATTCCCCCGACGATGTAAATTAAGCAGTATGCAAACAGTGTTCCAAATATCAAATTTATTCTGAGTATGTTGACCTTACGATGAATAAATCAATAAACGCAACGCACCTTTTAACCTTAATTATTATTCCCGTTTGAACGCATCGCTATCTGATGTTTAATTTTTTTAAATAATCTCTGTTTGCTTATAGCATTCTCCTCATATCAGTTTGAGCTGGACCGTACCCGTCTATCTTAATTGAAAAGCAATTATAAAAGTAACATAAATAACAATCAAGTAATTGAACTTCACCGACGCCCACATGTGGGTGTAATAGACGTTTTCCTTCTGTTTATACTCTTCATATTGTATGCAGCTTCCGCTACATGTCGTAGAATAATGTTAATGTATTCTATTGTCACAGTTAACGGTGGTAACAAACCTGAATCGATACACATTAACATGCAGTCACGGAAGTCTAGAACAATGTGATAACACAGATCTACCTAGCTATTAACTCGAAAATATTCAGGTTGGAAATGCGCGCGGCTATTAGCACGACCACCCAGTCAGGCGCTTCACACTTCATATTTGCAGCATTCGGTCTTGAACTAAGTAATGAATATGACCGTTAGATAAACACCTACATTTCGCGACACAATAATTTATTGTTGACGTTGACCGAGCTTAGTAACGCTATGTGCTTACTGGCCGCCGGTCCTGCCACCGTTAAGCACTAGAAGCAGGAAAACATAGCGATTATCCTTCCAAATATAAATGGAATCGAACTTCCCCCGCGTGGTTTATTTTTGAATTGCCCATACTTCACGTATGGGGATTATTATTCCAAGCCATCTGGCGCCTTCCAGTCGCTACGCGCAGATAGCACAGTGCATTTGTTCCTTAGCATAGATAGTAGGTAATTACTAATTTAGAACGTGATTCTAAGATTCCTGACCTAGTTTCGGATGTGGTGCTTAATTTAGAAGTATTCAAGGATCGTGTGGAGGGAGGTACGGTGCTTTGAAGTTGCTATGGTGATTTGGTGAGTGAAATTACGCAATAGAAGTGTATCAGTCGATATGTTGTTAGTCCGGTGAGCTCTGTGTGCGTCGAAGATGTTTTCTTGGACGTCCAAGGTCGGTGACTGATTAGCCTACATAAGTGTAGTGGATTATCTAACGTTCGCGTCGCATTTGTGGATATTCGTGGTTAAAGTTCGTCGCGGCGGGCGGTGAATATGTTATACTTTGAACTACGTGTGTATTTGTGCACACAGCGCATGTGCAACATCTGGGCAATCAATACGAATCCACTTCAGTCCTCTGTCCGGGTGGACGCCCCCCACCTGCCCGCTATACACCTGTCTGGAATATTTATTGGATTTAAATCAGAATTTCGAACTTGATATCTGTTGCATCAGGAGGTATTGTAACACTCCAACAATAGTATTACGAAGGTTGTTTTCCTGTTAGTTAAGTAATACCAATAAAACAATGATGGTAGGTTAGATGCTCTGTATTTTTCATCATCATAATCGTCAGGATATAGCGTCCTTGCTAGATTGACCTTCATTTGTTCAGAATTGCAATTCAGTTTACTCCTCCGCTGTAGTACATATTCGTCTACTTCCGCACTCACTTATATGGTCGCCAAACTGTTTGGGAGTCTATTTGGGGCACTGAAACCAGCGGGGAGAGTCTGCTTTGATGTGGCGGATATTGGTCATTACTTGGAATTGATCAGAAGTAGGCATGCGTCTATTTATATTGGTTATATCAGCATAATTTTATTATTATTGAAATGCATGTTAAAACATCAATTTCCTTAACACCGGCTATTTTCCTTTTAACAATCAGTCTTGTTTGTTTCCGTTATTAGTTTTTTACTGTTAATTAAATGCAGAACCTCTCATCCACCTATCCATTATTGAGTTCAATAGCGTGCAATGGGAAGGCTTTTCTCTAGAGCGAGCTGCCATAGCAGACAGACATACAATGGATTTCAAATTTTCTAGGCCAAAAAATACAGGATTTTTTTAATTTCCTTTGGGTGTTCTTCTTAGCCTGTCGATGGCAATCTATGTACTAAAGCGTAGAATTTGGCTACGAGCTTGGCACCTTCAGTAGCGTCCATCAACTCATTTGGGTGCTCCGCGTATTCAGTAGCTCAACTATTCAATGTCAAAGCCCTGTGGATGATTCAGAGCTAGTAGCGCCTGCAGTAACAAACCGAACGCCACGCTTGGATTGCCGCTAACAAATTCCTCCATACTTGCGAACTTTTTGTCTACATTGCTGTTACCAATGATGTCATGATGATGACTGACGGAGATTTTTTTGCTTGAGTTCTTACAACTATAGTTATTTGTTTCTAAGTGGATTTACAACGTACGTAAATAGGCTTTTTAAAGGCCGATTCCTTTAAATGACAGACCGTTATTGGTTAAAATTAAGACTCGTTATCTTTATTTTTACCAGGGCCCTAATTCACTATGACCACTTAATGATTCCTTGCTTCGAAACCACATCAATTCCTTAGCTAATCCCGCCAATCTCGTCTTCGTTTCGCGCGAGTAATGGAGCAAAGACCTCAGCTTTGTATAGTAGACCCTCTATGGAAGTAGCTATCACAGGTAAAATTAGATTACGAATCTATTTATATGCCCAGTTTGACGATAAAAAATGTTACTATTTGTAAGAAAAACGGTTGGTTTTTTTTTGTAGGAACCGAGCTTGTAACCTTTCAATACAATCTACTGACTGATTTCCTGTGACTACGTCCGCATGACACTTTTGATCCCATATCTTTCCTCTCGATATAAAATTTTGAAAAATCTTCCTCTCTTAGGTAATTTCTACGTTATAAAAAAAGGTTCCCGCTATTCAGATTAGGAAGCATTATAACTTCTTATATGAAATATCCGTCTAAAAGCTAATCGGTTGTGTGGAGAACCGTTATAACTTAAATTATATCAATTTCTGATCTGTGTCGGAGCAGACATTAAAAGCGTAACGAATGTGATTACACGCCATTTCCAGTGGAGTAGTTTCACGTTTTTCTTCGCCATTTCCATATGTTTTAAATGCTCAACAGTTATTCCAAGTTGGATTACTTATCACGTTATAGCTTCGAGGCTACCCCGTAACCACTGTATGTTTTATTCAATTTATCGATATTGATTTCGGAATGCCATTCATTCTTTTGTAAGTCCAAATGGTGTAAGTTCTGTATGCTCGGACTTCTCGAAGACATTATGTAGTCTGTGGTAACTAAAAGACACTCGGACTTCTCGAAGACATTATGTAGTCTGTGGTAACTAAAAGACACCATACACCAGATGCATACATCAGATAGCAACAAATAGAAAGTATAAAGATCGATGTAAGAAAATAGCAGAAAAGTGTGCCTCAGGTTCGAACGTTGAAGGCATTTTCTAACAGTTTTCCCCGTTATTCGATAGTTTTTAACCCGTCAAGCAGTATACACAATATTGTACCTACACACATGTCTGCCACGAGATAGGTGCATTCCGTTTTAATTGATACAGGAACCAGACGCGCAGGCGCAGGACGAGGGCGCTTAAAAGGAAATGTCACGCGCCATTACAGTTAACGCCTTGTACGCACCGGATACTGATACTAACAAGATGGAAGTTAATTATGAAGTTTTTGGTGGTTTGAGACGAAGATATAAAGCTTGGCAGTTTCTTGTTTTGCAAGCTGAGGGATTAAGCTGATTGAATGGCAAAACTTATCATAGAAATTAGAATTCATATTCATGTCTTATCGATATTAAATTAAACTACAATAATAATAATATTTATCATACATAACGCACACAAGGTTTTAATATTAAATTAAGCTTATTCGAAACGAGTTAGATTAGAATCTTATCAGAAAAAATGTTGAATAACATAAAAAACACGAAAAAGCAACGACTTTTAAGCAAAAGCCGGCTTGCTTAGTTTAAAAAACTTAAGAGATTATAATAATGTACCTACTATAGAAGAAATTCTTGGGCGTTTTAAATGATTTCCGGCTTCAGAACTCTGAGCACTTCTTTCCATCCTGAGCACTTCTTTCCATCCGGATGCTCAATATTGAGTATGTTTGTCCCCGTTCCATCCATCTTGGACCGTATCTATCCAGGAAAGGGATGCACCCTCTATTTCTAAACACCCTATCCGCCTGCTACTCTTTACAGCTAGTCTTCAGCTTTTCTTATGGCTGGAGAATTTAATGACTACAATGAACTGCCAGTAACAATATGATTTGTCCACAGAACGAGATCAACAGTCAATATGAGCGCGTTACCACGAGCTCGCAGCAGTACGCGTCGCTGTCTGACGTCACGCTAAGCCCCATCTTCACGTCACACGGCGTGACTCATGACCGGTAAGTTTGTCATAGTTTGATCATGAATATAATTGATACGATACGTAAGAACAGACATGATGCAACGGCCTCAGATTAGTAGGGTTCAGGACAGACACCGAGTGGGTGGCGAATATGGTAGGACAAGCTTGACGCCTACCTCAAGACTGCCCAGCAAAAGTCATCAATTACCATCCACTCTTCGTCCCCTTACTGTGTGGAAAAAGGTGATTATAGGATTCTGCCACAAATGTGGGTATTGAAATCGAGATCCTCCACGAACGCTGAAAATAACGTAGATGGTCGTCATTGCGTTTATCGGTGTGTCGGTTTTGGCAATCTTCTTAGGACCGTTCATTAAAGGTAGCTCATTAGGACTGGAGGACACGTTTAAATAAAGACATTGATTGGCTGATTTCTTAACTGATGTAAAATCCTGACTTTATGAAGCTGGAACACTCCTTCCGTCTAATATAAATTCTTATTGTTGCACTCTTTGCACCATAAAAATATGACAACAAAAATAGACCAACATCTCCTTCATCTCAAACTGTCCTTGCATATAAATGCGCTATTTCATTCATCACTGACTAACAAACAGCAAAGATCTATCAGTGATACTCTGACCTTAGGTTCGCCTGAAAATCGTTTCAATGTCACCAACCCCATGCATACATTAGTTTCAAGTATAAGTTGACATAACCGACAAGGTCACATATTTTCACACTCTTTCAATGCATCTGCATACACTTATGCAAATACTGTTCACTGAAAATAATTTTATTCACGCTTGCATCATATGCGCATTGAAGACTTATCACTTACAAAATTGGCTTTTCGGAAATTGTTGGAATTATCAGGAGACAATCGATAAAATAAAATTTCAAAGTACCATTTCTTCTTGGGTGGGATATCCTGTCCTATAGATGTTAAAGTAAAGCAAGCTTCAACACCTCTTAGCTACAATTCTTCAAGATCACAGAACTAAGAGCTTCTGATTCCTCATCTGCCTAGCCCTTTCCCAACTATGTGGGGGTCGGTTTCCAGTTTCACCGGATGCAGCTGAAAACCAGTATTTTACATGAAGCGACTTTCTATCTGACCTCCACAACCCAGTTACTGGGAAATACGATACCCCTTGGTAAGACTGGTGGACTTTCGGGTTTTTTGACGAACCGTAACGACTGCCAAAGATCCACGAATGACAGCCGAGATCAACGACTTAACGTACTTTCCGAGGCACGGAGGGGTCTTGATATGTAAAGAGCACCCATCCAGGTAAACCTGATTGATGACTCGTGCGACTGTTATTACTTAGCCACAAGACCCTCCGAGCTTATGATTTAATCTTATAAATTCCCTTAAAATCAATCTTCGAATATGATCGGACATATCAAAGAAAGCTCCTGTCAGTCACCTGTGTTTACACTCCATTTTTCCGTTGCGTGCACACGTCTAACCTTATCTTCCTTATCACATCAAACAAGCCTTTGTAAACATCCAACCACTACGTTTATAATACCATATACCACACAAGGTGTACCAAGACCTTGTGTGGTCATAAAAACTTTATAACAGACCGATGGTAAAAAATATGTTCTCTATGGTTTGCTGCATGCGTCGAAAAGTGAAAAGCCAAAAGTTCCGGTCATCATGTAAATGTAGAAAACAGCCGTGACAGGAAGTCAGAAACCCGAAAGAGTTTGACCTCAAGATCCGGTCTTGCTAAAACGGCAATCCATCTTTGTAAATGCCTTTCATTAAATATTATTTGAGGATAACTGCGAACTCCTACGGTTTGTGGTCTTCTATCATATGCACGTAGCGAAATTTTTTGTGACTCTTTCACAACAGCCTCTTTGAAGAGTTGAAGTTAAAATGAACATGTTTAGTTGTTTTACATCATATAAGTATGTGTTGTAAGAATACTATGTAATGCGTTATGCTTATCGAAGTAATGATCCGCGTAAGATTTATGTAACGCACGACTTGCCCTCATCAGGTAATCGGAAAACGTACGTGACTACACGTAGTACACTAGTAGTACGTACTTGCACGCTTATCAAATCACGTCGTGAAAAAAGGAATCGTGTTTAGATTGTGTATGATCGGCTGCCACACGTCTGAGGATGTGACTAAGATATGACTATATCATGTGAATGCTGATAAAGTTGAGCAGCAGATCTGATCCAGCCTGCCCCATGATGCCCTCCCCTTCTTCATCGTAGCACTCTTGTCAAAGCAGTCATGGCCCTCATGTAGTTCCATGTCTAGGGGCTGATGTGATTCGCCTCACCACAATTTCTCGCCACCTACTCCGATTTCTGGTATTTTTTGTGCACTCATGCAAGGGATCGCCCACTGTGGATTTGATTTGGTCAGTCCATCTCATGGGTGAGCGCCCTCCCCTAGCAACGTCCAAAGCCGAAGTCCGTATCCCACCCTCCCACAGGGGGTGCCCTTAGCGTGTAGTAGCTTAGTTTTATAAATTGTATGCTCTTGCTGGAGGCCTTATAAGGGTAGCCGGGTGCTAGCGAAGGAGGTGGCGGGACGGATGAGGGACAGAGCCTCCCATCCCAGCCGCCGCGGGAGACGCTCCGGGCGTCGGGAGCCGCGTGACGACTCCCGGCCACCGTAGGCGCGGGCCTGCGGGCGGAGAGCAATGGGTAGCTCACCGCCCGATCAGGACCAGGCCCGTGCCGGACGGCGCGTAAGTGTTCCACGCGCGCCTCAAAGAGTTGTCAGCATAATCTGAGGGGCCACTTAGGGCCGAAGCCTGCCGGGTCAGCGGGATTGTCCGAAAGGGTTACCGCTACCCCGGAACATAAAGGGCAAAGGAAGGAACATGGGTGGGTTTTAGTCAGTAAGAGTCTGACACTCCCTTCCGCTCCACCCAGAGCGGGAGGGGTCATTTGATGATTTCCCATCCGGAAAAAAAAAGGGTAGCCGGGTTAAGCAATCAACGACAACCTCCTAGAATGACCTGCGAAATGCCATTAAACAAAAAGAAAAAGTTGAGCCGTAACACTCCTAGTCAAAACCATGATGTTCACTGATTTTGTTCTAAATACACTAGCAGCTACCCAAACAAAGTGGACCCTGACTTAAAAATAAATGATAGTTTATATAAACAAACCTTCATAAATTATAAATAACCATATTTTACACATAATCCTTCAAGATTTTCAACCAAATCCCTTCCGTTCACATCAAAGAACGATAATGTGTATGTTCTTAGGAGAGCTCCCATCAATGGATATGTCAAACAAACAAACAAATATTGGGTCAAACGTTACTATTGGTACAGTTGGCTTTGGGCCAATATTTTTATGTGCCACGCTAAAAATTACGTCTACTGACGTAATTTGTAATAGACGGAACATGACGATTATGTTATGAGACAAATGATCTAATTTTGACTAGCTAATGTGTTACTAAGAAATTGTACCTGACTTTTGAGTCTTTTAAAATGCAAAACAAATCGTTGTTTTGTGCGACTGTTCGAGGTGGCGTCCTCTTGAGTGCGATCTCTCGATAGGCAATGTAATTCGATTTTTTACTCAGTAAATTCTCAGTAGCAGTTGGATTCTTTACTGGTGGCCAGTTAGCAATAGGCTCTCATTTAAATGTAAAAAAATTCATTTGAAACATATAAGTAAATGACTAAATGAGCAAGGAGTACTACATAATTATCTCTGCCAACCTCTTTGCAGATTATAAGTGTGATGTTATGATTATGACTTTTTTGAAGCAATCATCGAAGTCTAGAAATATATACTTTTCCCAGTCGCAAGTTAGCGATAAGCATTCCTTTCTCCTTACTTCGCCACCACGCCCTGTTTCAGATGCCTTCTAAAGGTCACCGGTTCATTTAGCTAGAATACGTCCTATGCTACGTTTGTTTTGCTCTTACATTTTGCTTTATTTAAACTGTAATCTAATCCTTAACATTGTAAGATAGCACTCCAGAGTCACAAGATACAAGCGACGCTTAGTTTGTGGTTCACAGAATCCGTCACATTGTATTTTTACTTTTTGATGAATAAACTTTATTATTATTTATCTATTTATATTCAACACCTGTTGTGGGGCTGTCTTATCTAATTATGACGTTCAAAAAGTGCTGATTCTCAGCCTATTTTGAATAAATGACGTTTGATGTTGTATAAAATGATATTCTAAGAAGGATGACTCTTGCTTGAAGGCCAAAAATAAATAATTTCTAGACCTAGTTGTATTGTACCACAACTGAATTACCTAGCCGCAGTGTATCAATACCGCCTGGAACCGGTATAGATATATTATCAGGAAACTGCGGTTACAATCAAAATCATACCTACAATGTATTCGCTATGCATGTCATATCAAATATTGAAATGTCTTTTCAAATCTGGTTTTTAATATGACAAAGTTCTCTAGACGCCTGCACAAACAAAATTCCGCGAATTCTAAATGGATTCCTCTCAATGCCATCGGAATTCGCAAGGTCTTCCTAATTTCACGTTGGTCGAATCTCGTTTATTTGCTGTCTACTTAATTGCTCGCGATTTATGACTTCCGCGTTATAACGACATCTTAATCATTGACAAATCTTCGGAATAATTCATGTGTAGCAGGTGCACCATGAGCAGTGGTGGCCCAGTGGTAACCACCCCTGACTTACCGAGTTGTCGGTCGAGGTCTTCAGCTCGAACCCAAGCAGGCACTTTACGTGTCAATTATTGCATTATCACTGCTCTCAAAACGGTGAAGGAAAACATCGTGAGGAAACCGGCATGTCCTAGAACCAAATATTCGAAGACATGTGACATCCACCAACCCCTGGGCCCGCGTGGTAGGTTACAGCAGCCCACATGGGAACATTATAGGCTGATTATGTATATATTTTATCTATTGAAGGCTCATGCTCCCTATTATACATGCATTCATATAGTTGCTTTATTACCTACTCGAAAGAACCATGCTAACAGTACCACTTTGTCTACAGGTCTTCCCGCATAGGCAGTCCAAGTTCGTACAGCGCATGCTCCACAGACAGCTCGTTCGCTGAGCAGGCGCTCGCTGACGCCAGTTTGCTGCTGGAGATCAACCCTACTAACGACCATCTGCCCTCGCGACTGTACAAGATGGCCAGAGAGTACTGGAAGTGAGTATCACACCACACCTTGTTTTTTTTTTATTGAGGACTCAGCTTTATCCTTCGACGTATCTGGATCAACTAAGAGTGACCAACAGTGGAGACTCTAAGCTACCAAGATAGTGCAATCAAGTCAGCTTATCGCAGTCGTCTGCTGGACATAGCCCACCCCCAGACAGCGCCACAATACCTTGCCTTCCGCATCCACTCTGTCCCACTAAGTTTCGGACCATCTAGCTGGGGGGTGTCTCACGCTACACTTGCCGATACGCGGTCTCCACTCCAGGGCTCGTCTGCTCTACCGGCCAACGGATAGTTAGCGATAGTTATAAGGGTGATAAATAAATAAGAGACCCAAAATCCTTTTAAGCGTTTTTACTTCCTAAAACCGATGCCCCGCTGGATTCTGCAGGACATAAATATTCCAAAATATAGACCAAACCAAACAAATTAATGGTCAAATGGTGAAAACTAGTAAGTGCGATGCTAATGAAATCCGACTGCCTCAAATCTCTTGGTGGGCACCGATGCCAGCCGGACCTACAGCTGTTAGCCTAAACAACATTTTTGTTTATACTTCCAACCCAGGCAAAGAAACGGCTAGCTAGCACGGTATTTAGTCTGTATCTGTGTAATCAACAGATGTTCAAGATCTAAAGAAATACCTATGTACATTGTACATCCATAATAATATTATAAATTCAAAAATAACTGTCTGTATATTATACCTTTTCACACCTAAACCACTGGACAGATTCCGATAAAATTTGGCTAGAAGATAGATGGCATCCTGGGGAAGGACATACGCTACTTTTTTGTCCAAGTAGCACGTTCCCGTGGGATAATTTCCGACATCCACGCGGGCGAAGCCGCGGGCAGAAGCTAGCTACAATATAATTATATCCTGCATCATATTCTAATTAGAATCAGACTGAAGTTTCGTCATGCCTATACTTAGCAATCAATAATTTAGAGTATTAGACAGTGGCTCGGCTTTTTATTATCAACAAACTTTGCAAGTCAGTGCCTAGTAGTGTACAGTCAATGAAATAGTCAGGTATCAAGCCAGCAGGCAAAAATAGACATGTATTTGCACAATACTTTTGCTGAGTGCGAAAACACTTTTATAATACAGGGTGGCAGGGACATCGTCGCGCAACCCGTTACCGATTCAATACATGATTCTGAACTAAAAAAATTCAATGAAATTTTTGAAATTTTTCATAGTTTATTTAAAAAAGTATTGCCGGTCCATACATTTTGACTGAATAGGTCACACACGCCCGGTGGACACTTGTCCGTGAAACAACTAATTTTTCTTTTTGATAACCGACGAAAAATTTCTACGGGTTCTAGAATCATGTGCTGAATTCATTGTAACAGTTTGTGCGTCGGTGTGCCTGCCGTCCTGTATAGTTAGGTCGTTCACTGAGACGAGGGATGTTATAAACTGATCTAGTCAACACACAAAAGCGAAAGCACTAGGAAGTGGTGAAGAGCGGGCGGTTTGGGGGACTGTCTTTTGTAAGTTTGACGTTCGAAAAGTGCTGATTCTCAGCCTAATTTGGATAAATGACTTTTGATTAGATTTGAAAAAAATGGTTAGACATTAATTAAAGTTAGCTGCCTAGGTACTTATTCCTTTCGTTGACTGTACATAAAAAAGTATAATTACTTATGTGTGTCACGATTCGCTGGAGCAAAAAGCTTCGCAAGCGCTGAAAACCTATTTAAGTAGTCCGCTAAACATAGATTGAGTTAAAACATCCTAATTTATATTGTGCCTAGTGCAAAAGCGACTTTGTACGTAGAATTAATATACCAGAAATTAACAGCTGAAGCGAATGATACTAGATAAATATACTCCAGTACGCATTTTTTCTGCTGAGCATGAGGGACTGGGTTCGATTTCCAGGTCTTGCAAAGTGTTATTGAGAATTCCTCAGCAGCAGCCGAGAAGCTCGATTTGTGCCCGGTTGCTGGCAATAGGCTCGCCCTCTATTACATGGAGCGAATGGTGGGTGTACTGCAGGTACACCCCTGCCTAACCTTTCAGCGATTACAGGCGTGATGTTGTTATGTGTTGTCTACTTCAATGTGGAGTTTACGCGCTTAGGCTTTACTACGAACACTAGAGCGCACTGCTCTAGTGTTCGTAGTAATACGATAATACTCAACAAGTAGATAATGTTTGCACACTTGTGATAAGAATAGATATTGAAAATTACGCAAAAGAGTATGAAGAAAAGTCCGTTCACAGTGATTCTCATTTTGAATCACAGTGACCTTTATTCTCTCCGTAATAAGGTACATGTCAGAGGTAAAATAACTGTGAATATACTGTCGTTCGAAAACATCGTAAGGAAACTGGCATGTCCTAGAACCAAAAATTCGAAGACATGTGACATCTACCAACCCGCACTGGGCCTGCGTGGTGGATTACGACCCACTCCCTCTCAACGAGAGGAGGCCTGTATCGTAACAGTAGGAACATTATAGACTGATTATGGTGTGGTATGGACTGTAGTTGAATGTCCACAGTCTTCGCAACTACCACAGCGTGACATTATCAATTTATACGTGATGTTTAATATCTACTCAATTACACAGATACGATCTGGAACGCGCACATGTCATGACGTCATTTAGCGTTTGTATGCGGGTACTTGTAATAATAATTTCAAAACTGGAACCGTCAACTGTCATAGTCAACACTGTTTTAATACCAGCTGGCCGGACGAAATGATTTTGTGTAAAAAGTTATAATATTTATTGAACTTGACTTATTTATTTAAATATTGTTACGAAATATGACTAGTGTTGTCGCTTATATAGAAGTGGAGGAGACTGTGGAAGAAGTTTGTACGTTAAGGTAGGCCAGCAGGCATGTTAATCTATGTACTATACTAATAATAAATCTGAAGAATTTGTTTGCTTGTTTGAACGCGCTAATCTCTAGAATTACCAGTCAGATTTGAAAAAATCTATTTGCATTTGATAGGCCAATTCTTGAGGAAGGCTATAGGCTAATTATCATCACACTAGGACCATGAAAGACCGAGCAAAAACATAAAAAGTCAGAAGGAACGTTAAGCGAAAACGACGTAATAGCGCTGGCAGGCGATGCGATGCGACGGGAGTGGGAAGAAACGGACGCGGACGAAGTCGCGAGCAGAAGCTAGTAAATACATTAACTTGGATTAAATACATACAGTTTGGATTATTTAATTATTTTTAATGAATTTATGTGTACTATGATCCACTGTGATGTATGCGAAAGTAGCTGTAATTCAGGCCAAACTCTTAATTAGTTAACACCTTGCTTGGCACAGGTACAATTTTTTAAAAGACAATACTTTTTTTCTAATAAGCCTCCCCTGTCCTACTGCTGAGCAAAGGCAAATACTTTCAGGCATCCTTTCTTAGAGCTCGATGAATAACTTTAAAGCACTATATTTAGATTGAAATTAAATGACATTTAAAAAAAATCCCGTCAATGATTACCACTTGATTGACGGCAAACTTGGAACCACTCAAGTCAAACTACCACAAAACCTGTTGCTATTTTACTGTTAATCAAATTCCTCGATTGGTTAATAAAACATTAAACCTCACAACATGACGTGTCCTGCAAGTAGCCGGCTAGGACGGTGACAATAAAATTAGATATTATGTTCTATATTTGCTTTGCGCCGCCGCGCGCAAATGCCAAGCGATGCCAAACTCATGCAGTACACTATACTCGTCAACTGAGATAAGTGCATTTTGGAAACACGCTGTATTCTCAAGAAACACTCACTTTTTAATCACTCGCGTCTTATTTCTGAAGTATTCTTAAAGAGTTTATCTATTCAGTGCTATTGGATTCATTATCTTGCATCATTTGCGTTCAACACTGTTAATGGAGAATTTTTGTCTCCGAATCGATAGTTGTTAAGAGCGTCTGAGGACTGCAGATACTGGGCATAAGTCAGGATATACTTCAAGTGACACAGTGTTATAAGTTTCCATCTCACAGACTCCATCAATCATGTATGAAGGGCTAAGGTGCACAGAAATCATGAGGTATTTCCTTTATGTCTGTTTATACGTTTCGTGTCGACTCGTGTGTTAGAGTTACGATTTTATTATTTATTTTACGGTTATTGGGCAGTTCTCTCCTACATATGGTTCTATTTACAAGTTTTACAACTCGAGTGTACGTTAGTGTGTTTGATTATCGTAAAATATGTGTGTAGATGGAGTGTTTGGTCAGTGTAAATGGTAATAATTGTACCATATCTACTGGTTATAAATATTAGTCTGGTCTACTTTCCGATACTTCCTGTATCCATTCATTAATCATGCTAATATTACTAGTTTTTGTTTGGGCAACTGCGTTGATAAGATGCAAAAAAAATAATGTCAATCAAAAAGTTTATTTTATCAGCAAATTACTTAGCTATCAGTAAGCGCTTTTGACTTTAAGTTATTTTTATTCTATATTTAAATTGTATTATATAATTAAATAATAAACTCCTACCGCCCCACAACAAGTAATAAAGAGTTATCGATTTATTTTCGTCGACGTTTCACGAAATATCAGTAATTTTGCAACACGCATTGCAAAGACCCTGTCGGGCAGAACTGAAGTAGGAGAGTGAATCTTATACCGTTCTACTGTATATGGTATCCTTATATTCTTCCTCTCAGTGGACAATCAAGAATATCTGTAGATCTATCTAATAATACTTTTATCTTTTCCCCAGCAAATACCCCAAAACAGACTACACATACTCTCCCATGTCTAAGGACCGCGTCGAGCTGGCGCCCGGACAAGTGGCAATGCCGAACATGTCTCGGCGCTCCCTGTCTCAATTCAGGGTGCAGGGCCCTAATACCACCGCGGATGAGGTCGACCGTCTGTCTGCTACTACTTCTTGGACAACCAGCACTGTTCGACGGCGGTATACGGTGAGTGAACTGTTTATTTTGGGAGCACCTATTTAGAACATTTTAAATAATCGCCATGAATAAAAGTTTCGACTGAAAGGATGGAAAATGGATTTAGGGTGTGGTCTCTTCTTTTGTGATATCCGAAACTGCCCCAAAAGGAGGGTAATATTTTTCGGGTGTTTGTAGAGTACCTAGTACAGTGGAGCGTCGATTATCCGAACGTCGCTCAACCGAACGACCGCTTATCCGAACTACTACGCCCGCTCGACCCGCGCGTGTCTCTCCCGCCTTCCGTGCTACAGTCATACAGTGCTCCCGCACTTGTCGCGACTTGTTAATTGTACTCGTATGTCACTTTCAAGTAAAGAGCTTATTACACTATGCTAAATATCGCGCCCGATATTTAGCATAGTGTAATAGGCTCTTTACCGCTAGTCGGAACCTATTTCTGGCCCAATTCTGTGTGAAAAAGCAGTTCAATTTAACGAAAAACTTGGAGGACCGTCAAATTTTCAAGCAAACACAGGCTGGTTAAAACGATTTAAGTCAAGACAGTCGTGAGCTTCAAATACAAGGAGAAAACCTATCTGCGCGGATTCATCAGCAGCTAATTCATTCAAAATCAAAATACGGGATATACTGAAGGAAGAAAATTACGCTCTCGAAAACGTTTACAATGCAGATGAAACCGGGCTCAATTGGAAAGTTTTGCCACGAAAAACTCTTGCTTCACGTCGTGAATTAGCAGCACCTGGTCGTAAAATAAGGATCGTATCACTGCCTTAGCCTGTGCAAATGCTACTGGCACCCACCGATTGCCTGCACTTTTTTTTGTTTAATTCCTCTTTGTTATGAAAGATATAAATGTAAATATGGTTTTCATTTACGTGTACGTAAATATGGATGGCTGAATCAAATACACAATATACATATAGGTAGTTCGATTATCCGAAAATACCGGTTTTCCGAACACCCACGTCCCCCAATTAGTTCGGATAATCGACGCTCTACTGTACCTACATTAACCCCGCACTGTGCCCCCTAGAGAGGAAGCCCCGGCAGTGGGAACTTAATAGGCTGATAAGCACTTAGCTAGCGCCTTCTTCTGCTATGATAGTCGTGCCTTTATGACTTCACGACTTCTAGTTGCTGTGTACAAGGAACGAAGCCGGCATGATGACTCTTTTTGTGTCATAGGATACGTATTGAGATCTTGTGAGTCGGTATGTTCCTCGGCTACCTAGAATGTCCGTCAAAAATAATTGTAAACAAAACAGAGATTTAAATATAGAGCCAGTAACTTCAATTTTACCTACTGATTGCAGCATACTGCGAAAATTGTTCTCAGTTCGATATTTATGTATGAAAGACTAGTCAGCGGCGGAGAATTCAATAACCTAATTTTGGTAAGCTATGAGACAGAATACTTTGAATTCACAGCTTAGTCTCAAGCTCTAAATGAATCACACTTATTATGAGGAAACATCAAACCAGTCGGTAATAGTCAATTGTTTTGGTTTGGTTGATAGTCGATTATTGGCTATTATATGCTAATAATATAGCCATCTTCGAGATAGAACAAGAATATTTTTTAAGTGTTGTAATTTGAATTACAAACAAAGATTTTGAGAAATAAAACGGTGGAGACTTACGAGATCACAACCATATTCGTAGAGTAAAGATTGTCATTGTAGTAATGTACCTATTACATTAGTGTTGTGACTTACAACCGGTAAATAAGAAAAATCGTAGTTTATGAACTACAACAGTCAGTAGTCATTCGTGATAAAGGGCATGCACATTATTGTGAAAACTAGATTCTTATTGCAATTACGATCACCAATATTTAAAGACCTGACAGCCAGGCTGGGTTTCCACCAGAGCTATACGCGAAAGCGGAGCCAGGAATAAAACCACGAATAGCCTTCCACAGGTTAAGCCCTTAGTTCGAATCTTGCATATTTAATTCGATGAACGGAACGAATATTCAGATAGGCACTTGTTTGGATTCAAGGTATTTGTGCGATAGTAGAAATCCTAAACATTGTGTAACGAATGAAAAACATCGTGAGGAAACCTGCCGATCGATTCAGTAAAAATATCACCGTGAAAAGTTAGGTGAAGTGAGCTGTCAATAAAAAAATAAAAATGTTTATTGCAATTACATACATTGAAAATACACATAGAGTTGGAGATCACCTTTTAAGCAAGAAGATGCTTGTGTTAGATGATATCCGCTCTTCCACTATCATTAATAACAGGTATGCAATTGAAAAACTGAACCAAGAAAAACAACAATAAAAATAATCTAATTTAAGTAAAATAGAAAATATAAAGTAAATAAAAAGCAAGGAGCGCACTTGTGTGATGAGAGTAGGTTTTGTTGTGAGTGCGTGTGCGTGTGCGTGTGTGTGCGTGTGTAATGGCGTGAGTGAGTTGTGTAAATGAGGTGCTAAGTGTAGATTGAGTTTTAATTGTATTTACTTAGTTGTGATTATTAGTTTTTAGGTATCCGTTTAGGTTCAGGTTTAGGTTAGCCCTAAACAATCAATAGTGTCAATACCTAGCATTAGTTGGAATGACAGCTCACTCCACGCTCACTTCACTTATGTTTTCACGGTGATATGGTTACAGAATCGCACTGCTGGACGTTACAGTTAATTTAAGTCTGAAATCCCCAACCCGTCTTGAGCAAGCGTGGTGATCAAAGCTCGTGCCTTCTTTGTATGAGAAGAGACTTTTGCCATGCAGTAGGACAATAATACTCAATTTATTGCTTCCGCATGAGAACTTACGTGGTAAGTTTTACGGAAAATGATCATTGTGGACTCTGTCGGGCACAGCAAAAGTAGAAGAGAGGAAGAGGGCTTTTATTTGACTACTTAGTTGTTATAATAAATATTGTAATTATTTTATAAAAACATGTAATTTAAAATTTGTCATTAATATATTCATTGATATTATAATAGCATTTATAGTATAATACTAGGCTAGTATTATTTTTAATATTTCGTGGTTCACCCTCTCACATTCCTTTTTCGATCCCCAGTCAATAGACAGTTCAGATGACGAGAGCGCCTACCCTCACAAGAACGGTGGCGCTGTCGCAGCGGAACAGCGCTGGTGGCTCACCAGGCTGCTCGTCACCATGATCACCACTGTCACCACCAGCACTAAGAACACGTGGAGGAAGGTCGTGGGGCCCTCGCATCGGTACCCCTACACTGATCGGCGACCGGTGAAAGGTATGTTGATGTTTTGTTTTTAATTGAGGAACATTAATACGTCAGTAATAGACTTTTTTACACTTTTTGTCCATCACATTAACTTGCGACAATTTATTCGCCCAATTATAAATGCTGACACCTGTGATCTACTATTAAATGTAGCACACAACTCAATGGTAGCGCCTCGAGAGTCCCGCTCTATCCCCTGTGGCGTCTATATGTGCCTTTTGAGTTGTTGTGTAATTACTGATAATTCGATGGTTTAACCCCAAGCCCCTAAATAAGTGATCATAGTGAACACCACAACAGCCATAAAGGAAGGCATAAACTCATAATACCTCATAGTTTCTCCTTCCCCTTTTTAATCCATCCAAAGGTTGTCTTTAAAAGATCGCTCTTAGCGATAAGACCGCCCTTTGTAAAAAGTATATTTTGCTGTCTGTAATTTATACGGTGTACATAATAAAGAGGATTCTATTCTATAATGTCGTGTACGTATGTAATACTTTGCTGTTTCGCCCACAGCGAGCCTGCTGTCACGGAGCGCGGCGGTGGCTGCGGCTCCCTTTGTGTGGATCTACACGATGATCAAGAACTCTGTAACAACCACCGTCACGACGGTCACTGAAACTGTTAGTACACCAAGAAAACTATACCTATTTTATTTTCTTTTATTAACACTTTGTTATTACCCCCAGCGGTTAAACGTTGCTAATCCTCACTGTCGGCCTAGATGCATACCGCAAGGGTTGGATTGAGGTGGCTCTAGAAAAGGATGTCTGAAAGGATTTGGGGGAGGCCCTTGCTCAGAAGTGAGAATGTAGGCTAACTAAAATATGCGCTAACTATAACATAAAATGTTCGTGTCTATTAGCATACATTTGTTTTACATGGAAGTGACATCGAAGTAGCGAAATTAACCGCGACCGCGAGGTATCGCTGTGAGGCATCTTCGGGAAGTAATTACCCTTACAAATAACGCCGTCCTGTCAATGTCATTCAGGCGCCTATACTTCGACTTTTAATTGTATTAAGTAACTTGACAGTTGAAGGGTTACCAGATTTTGACAAAAAAAAAGATAGTGAGGTGGTGCAAGAATGAACGAAATTGAATGAACTTAAATAATTACTTAAATGCAAAATTTTATATTATATTTATTAACTTGTCATTCATTCCCCCCAACACTATTAGTTATAGTATGGTAACGTTATTTTTCTTTGAACTGTCAAGTTACTGAATACGATTAAAAGACGAACTATAAATATCCTTGTAGCACTCTACACATGTCTCGCTTCGGCTCGAGTCAATGCGAGAACTTAATCTGGGCATTAATAATTATTAATAACCTATTATTACATAAGTTAGGTTACGTTACAAATTGTGTGAGGTCTCTGACACTTGTGCCAGGTGGTAAACCTGTCTTACAAGAGCCAGTACCCTCCCGGGAGAAAAAAGTATTCCAAACTTATTCGACAGCACAAATGGATATTTCTCCTGCTCGTATCCCAATTGACATGCTGTCTTCATCATATAAAAAGCATACAAAAATAACCAACTCATTAAAAACCAATATTTTCGTAGCTATCACCGAACCACGTGGGCGTGAACACGAGGTACATTGCCCAGAGCTACCAAGAGAAGGCCGTCGCTAAGAAACGATGGTGGCCGTGGTTCCTGCTATTGTTACTGCCAGTACTCGGCTATGGATGTAAGTACTTTAGTTGTATTTAATATAATATCTAGCTTTTATACAACATCATTTTTTGTGCCCGGTTGATGGCAACAAGCTTGTCCCTTATTACATGAGACCTCACATAACATACAGACGCCAGCACATCAAGCTACTACAATCAGTCAAATTTCTTTCGTAGATGTTCAACTTTATCGCTAAAGAACCTTAATGGGTTCAAGGTTGATTGGGAAAATTTTATAGTTTCGGGTAGCTTGACCTGCTGGCTTCTGTGCTATAGGTACACCTCTGCCTAGCCCTTTGGGGATTACAGACGTAATGTTATGGTATTATTTTTGTTCATACGAAAGCTAATAATGATTGTAAGCAACGTTAATGTTAAAATTATAGCGAGAAAAAACCGACTCAAGTCGATTGTATTACAGATTCAGAATTGATTAAATACATATTTCGTATACAAAAAATTACGTTGTATAAAAACTAAATACATGGCTGGTCTTACGTATACAGGGGTGCAGGGACATCGATGCACAAACTGAAATCATGAATTCACCAGACATTTTTCATTGCGTACCTTAATGTATACATATAGTTGGTAGGGAAATAATTATATTAGTCACAATTATGGACCCTGTCGGGCACAGCACAGATCAAGCAGTAGGTAGTTTTTTGATAACCTTCATAAAATTTCTACGCAGGGAGGTTTAGAGTCATGTGCTGAATTCATGGTTTCAATCGTGGTTTCAATTCGCGCGTCGATGTATGCCACCCTGTATTTTGGTACAATCTTGCGATGCTGAATGGTATCAAACGTATGAAGGTTAGGTCATGTTTTATGTATAACACCATTTAAGCACTGTTTAATAACGATGTTCATTCATAAGAACTTCAAACTTGCCAGTCGTTCCTTTGTTCCATTAACTTTATTGCAGTAACACATTCTTGGAATATAACGAACAGTCAATTCCTTGTGAACAGTCAATCTACAGTTCTTATTGAAAACGCCTATAAATAAATCATTGAGGCAATATAAATGACGTAAGAACTATAAAACTAGTAATAGTACTATGGTTTAAGATAAAAAAATATTTTTGAAAAATTGTAAAAGCCTTTTTAAAAGCCTTTTTAAAAGAGTAACCCTGGAGTTTCTTACCTTCTTCTCTTCTTAGTAAACAATCAATTGGAATTGTGCACTTAGCTTCAGACGTTTGATGAGTGCATAAAATTAACAAAAGAACGGCTGGAAGCTTTTTTAGTCATTCGAGCGCAAGCAGGACATAAAGTATAATGTTTAGTGGTAACATGTAAATCAATAGGTAAACCAGCCAATTCCTTGCAGCGCACTACACCTATGAGAACTGGGACCGTCTTGCTATGGTAAACTTTACCGATTTCCGCTTAGACCTTCCCGAGTTCTCTGCGATACAAATGCCGAAGTTAACTCTCCCGAACATATCGCTACCGAGCTTCAACATCCCGAAGATGCCAGACATAAACATCACGTTACCGGATATAAGGGAGAACCTGCCAGAAATGAAGAAAACGTACATCGAGTACAGGGATATCGTACAAAACAGGGTAGCCGATGCTTCGGACTACGTCGTTGTTGTCGCCGAAAGTTGCTTCCAAGAGATTAAAAAGGCTTGGAGCGACCTATTTGGATGACGCGACATCAACTCCACCCAGTTGTTCTACTTCCGGAATTTAATGGAAATGGGGTTTTATTCAGTTATACTGGTCGCAGCGATTTTCCTGTCGCACTTTGTAGTGAAGAATTTAAAGCGGGTTGGAATATTTAGACGACATCGCTTCCGCATCCGGCGCCGCCGCCGCCGCAGACGATAAACTGACAGTAGTTTCGTAGATTTCAGGTTCAATTTTTGTTATCAGGTGTTCTTGACATCATGTTCGTAGGTTTTTAGAATGAGTAAATAATGTGTTAGACGTATCACGCTTATTGGACTTAGTAATATACCAGTTTTAATATTAACTTAATGACAAATCATTTACCTTGTAACTGTTAGGTTTTTAGAGTTGTATAAAAGTTGTCAGACACATCTGTAAACTCTGCCCCCATGTTATCCTATGTCACCCGCTATCCAGGTCTAATGGCAGGAATCAAAGACACTATATATTGACACTAGATATAGGTTACAAAAATATATCAAACTGCGAAATAAATTAACATAAAACGCAACTGGTAGCCATTTCAGATTAATTTATTTGTTCGTTAGACCGAATAAAACATGAAAACATAGACGGTGGTCAGTGAGTCTAAGATCTATCTATCTATCTAGTTATCAAAGTTTTTAGCGGGGCTTACTGCAAAGTGCGCAGGACGTACCTACTAACATATCGTCATTCGTGAAGTGACTTTTAAAGCAGAACAGGAGACAACAGCCAGACATTTTCTTACCACAGTCTACCAATAATTAACTCCATACAGTTTATGTCCCAAACTGCCATATTACATAGTTAGACAAATTTTGACGGTTTTAAAGACAAATGTATGGGGGATAAACAGCTGTAAGTGTTACACGCACGAGCGGCACGCGACAACTGCAACTGTATTTATATGCACACTTGGGCCGGTTTCTTGATCCGTAGTTAAACTCAACCAATCGTTAAAAATAGTAACTAAGGGTTAAATTTTTGCATAATGTGTTTTATGATCAATTGTTAGTTATTCTAATGGTTATTTTTTAACTAATAGTTAATTATTTGACCATTAGCAATGATACTGGCCCTGATTCCCTTGTTCACAAACTAAACTAAATTTAAGTAATGTGCATCTTTTTCTTTCTATTTCATTAAGAAAAGGACAGAAGATAAAATATTAGTTTAGTCCTGTCAAATTAAGATACTCCATAGACATATTAGACGTGATTAAAAACATGCTAATTTGACAGTACTAAACTAATATTTATCTTCTGTCCTTTTCTTAATGAAATGGAAAGAAAAAGAGGCACTGAACTTAAATTTAGTTTAGTTTGTGAAAAAGGGAATCGGCGCCATTATATCATTAGATACACTAAAAATTGATCAAAAAACACATTTTGCTAAAATTTAACCATTAGTTACTATTTTTAACAATTGGTTGAGTTTAACTACGGATCTAAAAACCGGCCCTTAGTAGTAGATACGACATAATATTTTCTGTACTTACTTAATTGTGTATTTACAAACCCGTTATATTAGGGTGCTCAATTTTTGTATCCATACTTTGTCTATGTCACTTCTCTCACTCATACAATTGTAGATAATGTATGAGTTATGTTAACTTAAAAATGGGCTCGTATATAACTATAAACCATTTATGCTCATTCATGTTATTCAATTCAATAATATAGGATGTATTCGGAAGTAGATACTATAGGTGTAAGTGTAAACTTAATTATAATAATTATTATTATTTGTGAATTGTGTGCTTTGAAGTCTTGAAGGATGTGCATACATTTGAATTTAGTATAATTATATAATTGTTGAGTTTCATATCATTATAATTCTTAGCTACTTTAATATGTTAAACATTTATAAGTACCTGAAATTTAAAATGGCTACTTATTTTCTGTTCATCACACAAACTACTTAATTTAAATATTGTTTGCACATGCTTAAATTCGAATGGATTTTAAATGTAATTTATTTATTTCAAATGTTATAATGTTTGATAAATGTGAAAGTAATTTAAAAATATTGTTTTACGATTGTATTGTTGCTATTATATGAAATATTCTATGTATATGGTGGTCTTCCTCTTAGCGTTTCGATAGCAATCTAAATGGACTCGGCCCAGAATTCGGCCACTTGTTTGGCACCATCACCAGTGTCCATCAGTTCCTGTAACGTGCAGCTGACAGGACACGCAGGGCACGATATTAAGTGTCCCATCGTTTGTGGAACAGCACCACATTTAGAATCCAAGGCAGATTCGTTTATGAATCTCCATCTGAACAGGCTTTCCTTGCTTCGGCCAACCTGGGTCCGGAGTCTATTTAAAAACTTCCATGTTACCCAAGGTAACTCATGTCCAAGTGGGAGGTTTTCAGCGGGTGGGACGAAAGGTTTGGGTAGGGAAGCACAGTCTCGCCACAGCTTAAAACACTTAAACAGCTGTTTCTACTTTTAGCCTTTGTGGCACAAGGAAGTTGTCGTGCAAAGGGTGTCGTGTGTCGGAAACCATTTTGGCTCTTTCGCTGGAGCTTGCCACCGCTCTACGAACCACTGGTGGCATATATATTATATATATGGTGGTAATATTTTAACATATAATACTTGTTTTCATTCCGCAATACAGATCATATATTTTCATTATTAATTATATTTTTTTTATTATATGTCAATCTGCTGAATTAAATGATTTTTTAAAGTAACCAGTTAGCTATCACAACGTCTGCTTGAGGCTAAAATGACAATTTTCAGTTTTAACCCGTCAATCAAACGATTGTCCACTAAAAGCCGTTTGCATGTAAGCGCTGAACGGATTGCACAATTATACTTTATTGTCTTTTTGAGTGTAATTTTCTTATGAACAATTGCTGGTCCATATGACATTAGCTGGGTTAAATACTATTATTGATCTACTGTTTTACTTTAGAAATGATAAAAATACAGCAATCTATTAGTTATCTAAGTCGTGTACTGTACACAGTATACCAACATCGATGTACCTAAATTGACATGACGTGGCCATACATTGGAGTTTTATTTAGTTATTAAGCTTATTTCAGTTATTAAACTGTTTCGGTACAAATGATTGTATTAACAAAAATGTGGTAATAATTATTTCCAAATTGATAAAATTAAAAAGACTAACCCCTAGTCATAATTTCTGATTATTTATATTATGTGATTGCGTAAAGATGTTTTAGAGTGCCTACTATTAAAAAATATTAAGATTGAGTTAAAATGTGTGCCCAAGAAGGCCACATCAAAATTGTGCAAGTATATTTTGTTTGATGAAAAAGAAGCTAAAATAAATTTAGTAGTTTATTTGTGATAAAAAGTGTACAAGATTACACGTTTCGTTTGATGAGGCCAGGGGGTCTACTACGAAGTGTAAAGTGCGAATGTTCGGATCGGACCGACACATGGCCGAACCGAATATTATTGAAAAATGCGAAAAATGTCGGATCGACTCAGTTGGGTCGGGACCATAGTCAATATTCGAAAGAGTGTAGGAATGTAGGATCGGGACCGACCGAACCAAATAGTAACTTCGTAGCAGGAAACGGCCGAACATTCGTCCGATACCACTTCGGAGTAGACCCCCAGTATGTAGGTAAATTAGTTTTCTATTTCAAAAGTTTATAATTGTATAATTTTGAATATTTTATCGCATCAATTTGCTTTAATTTCTGGTGTTTACATCCAATGCTTGGCGCATTTGCTTAACAACGTTATGATTTAAGAAATATATTTAAAACAGGGATTTATTTGCAATACTTAGTACCTGTGCTTAATAGCCGATAGCCCCACCAGAGACAATGCTCCCGTCATAAGCATTGTATTATTATAAGCACAAATATTTATTTGTCACAAACAACCTGCTTTGTTCGCTTTACATTTGATGTGATGTTCTTATTAATTTAATTATTTTAGTTTATAAGCAAATTCTTATTTAATTGCATTTCGATGGTGTAACAATTATTCTACAAATTGTGTTCTTGGTTCATTTTGATTTAATTATATTGTTCGTAAGACATATGACTTGTTATTTTTATTATTCCCATATAATTCTTCCCTGTTTTACCTTAAATATTATGAAGTCGGGGAAGGATAGAGGCCAAATCACCTATAAGAAAGTGGACGTACTCGATGGACGCTACACTTTTAGGGTGAGTTCAAATACCTATAATATTAATTAATTATAATACTCTGTCCTTCCCTGTCGCTCTCGATATTAACTGTGTCTATGTAAAGCATTGTGTGGGAAGGACAGAGGGAAATGCAAATGGATCTAATGTGAAATGTCTGTTTCAGATTACAACTACGGTGAGCTAGCGGCGCTGCCGGAGAAACTCGTAGTGGATACCTACAAGCCTCCACAGATCCTACAAGACCCAGACTTGTCCAAACGTATGGCGGCTTTAGAAGGCTGGGCGGTGAACGTCGACACTCGCCTAAAATACTTCGACCAGAAACTCTCCCGACTCGACAACTTTGAAGCGCAAATAGAGCAGTACTCTCTCAAATATTTGCAACAAAATATTATTCAAGTGTTTAATGAAAACGACAATTCTGACGCTTTGGCTGCGAAACTGAAGCAATATTTCGACAAGGATTACGTGACGAAGGAGCAGATGCAGGCGATGTCTCAGGAGATACATGAGCGTCTGATTAGCACTTGGAAACCAGATATGGATGAGGATAGGATCCGTCTGATGGTGCAAGAGTACCTCGCGGTCTTTGAACGTAGACAGATTGAAATCATTGCTGAGAGGATAAAGGAGTATGTCAGGGAAGTTGAGGTCCAGACAGTATATTCTGGGACAGATATCGAGGCTGTTAAGAGGGTGGTCGCGGGAATGCTGGACGTGTATGACGCTGATAAGACTGGATTGGTGGATTACGCTTTGGAGTCTGCAGGTAACACATATTCTTATCAGAGCGGCAATTCTCGTAATTTTAAGAACGTTCATAGACTGATCTTAGTCTCTACTTTTCAAAAAAACCTCTAATTTCCCTACATTTTTGACATTGATTGTCGCTGAGATGAGATTGTTGTGCTAGGATTTTGAACGTTTTTAATTACGGGAATTGGCCTTCTGTTGAGCTTTCGCAGTTAGAAAATAATACTGTTTATAGTATGGTATAGCATGGTGTAGGTATAGTATGATATTACGTAAGGCCCACGCCAGTCAATGTCAATTCATCAATTAACTTATTGTAGTCTACTAATACATATTATACTATTACAACTACACGGAAGTTCTGGGGGTCTACTACGAAGTGCAAAGTGCGAATGATCGGATCGGACCGACACATGGCCGAACCGAATATTATTGAAAAATGCGAAAAAAGTTCGGATCGGCTCAGTTGGGTCGGGACCATAGTCAATATTCGAAAGAGTGTAGGAGTGTAGGATCGGGACCGACCGAACCAAATAGTAACTTCGTAGCAGGAAACGGCCGAAGATTCGGCCGATACCACTTCGGAGTAGACCCCCAGTTGTAAATATGACTCGTATAAACAACTAACAGCTCGCGTGAGACGTAACACTGAAACAACAACGAAAGTATTTTTTTCTACCATCACTTTTGCGCTATTTGATGAGTATGTTATGTTTGTTTCCACAGAAATATCTATTCCTTGAGCTGGTAAATTCCAAGATTCTTATCCATTATCTTTACATTAGTAAACTGGACAGGGTTAAAAACGTTTCCTTAAATCCTGTATTGTAGAAAATAATGCATAAATACGCAAAAAAATCTCGCTAATAATTCGTATTTCATTCTCCAGGTGGTCAAGTGATCTCCACAAAGTGCACCGAGCTATACCAGATCAAGACGAAGCAGTACAGCATCCTGGGCTTGCCCGTGTGGTGGGTGTACACGTCACCGCGGTTTGCCCTCACTCCTGGAGCTATGCCCGCCGAATGCTGGGCTTTCCAGGGCTTCCCTGGGTACCTGGGTGAGTAGATTAAATTCAGTCAATTCACCCTGAATTGGAATGCATTTAAGAAGCCTACATAGTTGACAATACTTCAGTTCGTCTAGCATACTCAACCAACATACATATAAATCACCCTATAAAGTTGTCACTGCTAGAACTCAGCCCTCACCTGTGTGACAAGGATGGGGCATTATAAGCAATCTAATCTTCGGCAGAAACTATTCTCGTACCAACAACTCGTGCCGATACGAGAACAGTAGAATACAACAGCGAACGATCAACAGCATAATCAGCCTATATTGATCCCACTGCTGGGACACAGGCCTCCTCGTTTCGAGAGGGAGTGCGCCGTAATCTACCACGCGGGCCTAGTGCTGGTTGGTAGACGTAACTGGTTTCCTCATGATGTTTTTCTCCACCGTTTTGAAAGCAGTGGTGATGAAATTATTTACACAAAGTAAAGCGCCTGGCTGGGTTCGAACCCACGACCGACAACTCGTCGGTCGTGGGTTCGAACCCAGGCAGGCGGGACCGTTACCACAGGACCCCCACTGCTCCAAAATCAACCTTTATACATAAAAATTTGATTACCATACAGGAAGTGGCACTTGGACTATCTACATTCATATATCTACCGGCTTTACACATACCATATGTAAAGATGAGCACCATTGAATCATGCAATTGAATCATCTCTATGTGGGCCGAACCAGCTATATATATATCCATACTAATATTATAAATTCGAAAGTAACTCTGTCTGTATGTTACCTTTTCTCGCCTAAAACGGATGAATGACCATGAACGGATTTCGATAAAATTTGGCAAGGAGACAGAGGAAGGACACAGGCTACTTTTGTCCCTCTAGCACGTTTCCGTAGGATAATTTCTGACATCCACTGAAGCCGCGGGCAGAAGCTAGTCCCTTGACTGAGTAGATACCGAATAATTCCACGGTTTCTTTACCATACAACTAACACAATGTGTATTGTTTCAGTGGTCCGAACATACGCTATAATAGAAGTGACAGGATTCTCTCTAGAACACATGTCGCGCCTGCTGGCAGTCGAAGGCAAGATCGAGTCCGCACCGAAGAACTTCTCCGTATACGTACGTAATATTGTTATTTAAAAATACATGACTCGCTTGAACATACAACATAACCAGCTTTTAATGTTCCCACTGCTGGGACCCAGGCTTTCTCTCTGTGAGTGAGCCGTAATCCACGTGGCAAGGGCACGGTGCGGATTGATGGATGTCAAAATGTCTTGGATTTTTTTAATGCATGGCTTGCGGGTACTAAATCTGTGGATTGTGGTGTGTTTTGTGGGTAATAAAAATAATACTTAGAGCTTCCTTACATTAATTTGTGCACATTTGAAAAGATTGTGTTTTGTTATAACGTTAACCCACTGTCTAATGATCAGCTTGCTTTTAGCTCAGCTATAGTGAACTATTAACCCATTCGCGTAGAAAAGAGACAATGTTCTCGAGTTTTAGATGATGTTCAAGACGGCTTCATTCAATATTACTGGTGCATTCAGCCGCCCTCGCCCTTTAAACTTACATAACTGCACGCTATGTTACTGAGGTATTCATAAATTGTGCTATCGTTATTGTAAAAAAGATGACATTATGTTAGTGGACAAATTCTTAAATAATTTTGTTTTTTTATCCTGTTTTACATCTTGCTTGCTATTTGTTTTTACTGCAACTATAAAAGCTTACAAAAGTCACATTTTGTACCCTGCTATAGCTAAACTAAATATTGCCAACATTAAAGCCACTGTTTTTGCTGTTTCATAAAATCACAGTTGGCCCAATAATCCCTTGTAAATGGGGGCGATGATATTGCCATCAACCTGGCACTAATCCAGATTCCGGGCCGGGCAAAATTGTTCAAGTTAATTAGTAATAAATAATACTTGAATAGTACTTGCAACTCTGCTTAAGACTTATTTTATACTGATATTATACCAAAGGTAATCGCACCGTGTAAATCAGTATTTACTCTAACAAAAAAATCAAATACGAGTGTTAATTGATCGGTTATCTTGGGCCCATGGTATTGCACATTATAGATAGCTCCCCTTTCTTTATAAACGTTCTTTGCAGTTAAGAGACAGTTAAATGTCAAAAATGTATGGTTAAACAGTTGCTAAGCATTACTTAAACTTTAAGCAACGTATATAAACATAACATAAACCCCTTTGCTTATAACTCTGGTTATGGTCTGGTTTGTGCTGACCGTTATTTCTGTGTTGCCCTTGTGTGCTTGCATTTTTCCTACCGCGCAAGATTTAATAGTCAATTGTCTAGCCTGCAGAAACTATAGGCCAACCGCTTAACTGAGACGTTGCCTGAGGTAGCAGCGCAGTGCAGGAGGGGTGTGGTGACGTGATGCGAGAGCTCAGTGATTCGTCAACTTGTGGCAACTATCACCCCTCCCGCACCGCGCATCTACCTCAGGCAACGTCTCAGTTAAACGGTCGGCCTATTGCTTACTTCTTGTTTACATTGCTTGCGCAATTTCACACAATCATACTTGGCAAAACTATCCCATCTAATTTGGTTGAGAGACTGAACTCCCGGGAAGCCTTAGCCCAGCGGTGGGCTAAGTATAAAAAAATACGAACGGTTTATGTTGGCTTGCTAACTCTTTTAGAAATGCGTGTCTTAGTTAATTACTTGTCTTGGGCCTCTTGTTATTGCATTATTAGTTGTATTATTCTCTTGTTCACACCTTTCTATTTTGTGTTCATGTTGTGTTGTGTGCTTACATTTTGGTTGTTATTTACTAGTATTTTGACATCTTGGTTAGTATAAATACTTCTCTTTATATCATACATTTATAGAAACATACATACCACTCACCGTTTTTCCATGGGGGTTGGCAGAATCTACAGAACGCCACATGCTGCGATCCTTACAGAAACCATTTTTAAATATTATACTACATTTAAACATTTTGTTTCTGAAAGGAGAAATATAATCCATTTTTTTCCTATTTTATGACCAGATAATAAACAGATCACCTGTTTTGAACATTTACTTCCAGGGTCTACACGGTGAGATGGACGCCGAGCCGCATCTCTTCGGCGACTACCAGTACAATGACAACGGTACCGCCATACAGTACTTCCCAGTCAAGTACCCCAAGACGACCGACATCGGCGGAGTGCAGTACCCGGTGGCTTACGACATTATTGAACTGAGAGTCGAAAGTAACCATGGCAACCCGACATACACCTGTGTGTACAGGTTCAGAGTACACGGCAACCCGTTGTCTGACATCCGCAGGGCCACAGAAGACAGCATTAAGGACAGCGAGACGTAGCACACACTACAGCATCTTCTAAAGGGACTAAGATGTCACGGAATGGAACTGTGTGAACTATAAGCAGTGGGAACTCGTCCAATCAAATTGTGTTCAATAATGAGGATAGTAATCATTCCTAGGCATATTCAGTGTAGTGTAAAGTGGCCTTATCTTTAAAATTCTTAATATTGATAGTACAAAAACTGTTGGTGACGTTGTTATGGATGTTGTAAGTATTGAACTCAACCGTGTGCTTGCGACCAGTGAAATAACGCTAATGAAATCTCCGAGACCGCACAATGCCCGTAATACGCTTAGTTGAATTCTGAATACTTTTAAACTTTATTTATAAATGTAGATTTTTAATGTACTTTTTAAGGTTTTAATATATTAAGGTTTTTATTTCGTAGTTAGTTTATCATTCTAATTTGAACGGTTGATTTAGAAACGCGGTGTCAATTTTAAAAGATTTTATATTTTAAATCTACTTTTCATATACAATTTACATACTTTTAAAAAAGTGCTACTTTTGCACTTCCTGATAGTAAAAAAAAAGAATGTTACTTAATCATGGTTTTTCTCATAATAATATATTAAAAATAAATTAAGGAGTATTGTTAAACAAAGGATATTTTAACTTGGTAGCTACTAGTATTAAATACTTGATCAGCAGTCATAATATCTCGTTTCTAAATCGACATATTTTTATCAAGTATAGGTTTAGTGAAGGAGCTAGTCCAGTTAGATTATAATAAACTTTATGCCAATATAAATATAAGTGTTTATGGTTTGTCTCAAAATCTAATGTAACATGTAGAGGAGCCTAACATCCCTGCGAATTTTTTGAGAATCTTACTAGAAGATAGTTAGTTTGTATATACTTTAGAAGCACTGCTTGTAAACAATTTTTATGGCCCTATTATCATGTAACTGCCTTTAAGACCGCCGGCGGCCACACAGGTGTGACCCACGAGTTAATGTGTACTTTAGAACTGTATAAAATGCCGTTAACCATAGAATTTACAGAGTGGCAGGGACATCGACGCGCAAAATGTAACCATAAATTCAGCACATGATTCTAGACCGGTTTCAGAATCATGTACTGAATCCATGGTAACAGGTACGTCGTTGTCCCTGCAACTCCTTTCTTATTTGAGCCTCGCAAGTTTCAATAGGCATTTCAATTACAATTTGAAACGAGACTTCGGGCATCTATTTTAGGTTTAAGCAACTAATGGCCGATTTTTCCATCGCCAGATAACTTATTCGATTAATAAAATTCACACTCATAAAATTCGAGGAATAAAATTATCTGGCGATGGAAAAATCAGCCCTAAATCACCTACCTACTTTCTCAAGTTTCTTACTGATTTTTTTTTTTCATATAAAACTTCAATGTGGTGTGTTATAGGTAATAAGGGCCAAGAATCACCACTAATCTCTCTCATGTTAGCTAATAGTCATATCGAATGATTGCTTCGAAAATAAGACTAAGTAATTCCCCACACGTCACTGTTTTTAATAAATAAGGTTTACGTAGTTTAAAGTTACCACTAACAATAATCTTCTTCGTTGTAAAACGTTACTCGTTCTTTAAAAATTTGGAAAGCAATTTTTGTACCAAAAATATTATATAATGATCAATCATGTCAATTAATCGGAGTTATATTTTTCTATGCATTGTGTTCCTTGTCCTTCTTGCATGAGGACGATATAATGCTTGTGTGACTGCCGAATACTCAAACGTCACTCAACTTTAAGACATTCTCAAAGACACGACGCAGCATGTGACTTAAGAATGCCTCAAAATTGAGTTGTGTTTGAGTATTCTGCTGTATGCCACCTAAATACTGCTGAATTGAGAACAATACTGTTTCAAATATATCATATTTTATCTGTACAAAGTTTATAGTATAATGTATGACAATAAACTTGCTATATACCGTTACACTTAACTCTAGACCCGATGATATTTTATGTATTTTGACACAGTTTTATCTCGTTAATTTTTAATACGTTTTTAACTAACTGCTAATAATGTATGTGGAATATTTGTGATGTTCGAAATAAAAGTCGTATGATAAAATACAGTTTTATTTATTTCTTCTACGCATATAACTTAGCAATCAATCTGCCTAGCCTTTTCCCAATCGTGTTGGGGTCGGCGTCCAGTCTAACCAGATGCAGCTGAATAGCAGTATTTTTCATGGAGCGCCTGAAAGAAAAGAAAGAAAGAAAATGCATTTATTTGGCACAAAAGACACACAATACATCAGATACATATGTACGGACGCCTGCAGAGAAAACGACCCCCCCCCCCCCCCCGCCTTACAAAAGTGAGCGTTGAGGGGTCCCGTTTTCTCTGCAGGCGACTGTACATCAGATAAAACAAACAACAAATTTAAAAAAAATAAAAGATTAAATAAAAAGTGTGAAGTCCGATATATAAGAAATTAGCAGGAAAAGTGTGCCTCACGGCTGCGCCAAAAAGGCCAGTTCAGCAAAAAACCCTGCCTGCATGTCTGACCTTCACAACCCCGTTACTAGGTAACAACCTAGTAACGGGGCACGATACCCCTTGGTAAGACTGGTTGTCTGACTTTTGGACTTCTGACTACCCGTAATGGCTGTCAGATCTACGAATGACAGACGAGACCAACGCCATATTTATGTTTTAGGAGGCACGTTTAACTTGATTAATCACAACTGTCTAGTTTTAATTAAAATTTATAACCGAGTTTCTTCATCTTAGAATATTGATAACAGAGTATGTATTATGATATTGATTGATTAATCTATATCTAGACATTAGTCTAGATATAGATTAATCAATCAATATTATTAAACAAACAAACTCTTCAACTTTATTATTAAATAAAGTTGAAGTTTGTTTGTTTGAACGCCCTAATCTCTGGAACTACCAGTCGGATTTGTTTATTTTTTGTGCATTTGGTAACCCAATTCTTGAGGAAGGACATTTAACATCACGCTAAGCGGAAAGTAAGTCGGAAAGAACGCTAAGCTGTGATGCGACGGGGTGGGTCGGGGGAACAACAATTTCATGCGGACGAAGTCGCGGGAAGCTAATTATAAATAATAATTGTGATTGCCATGACCAACACTATCATGAATAAATTCATGACATGTGACGTCAGTGTTAACGACAATTGTATTTAAAGCTGTGACTCACATTGTTCTTGATCTTACTTGACCTAAACTTGGCTCTTACTGAGATGTATCAATCCCACAATCACTAAGTACTGGTCAAGAATAAACAAACTAATCGCAAATGAGTTCACTTTAGTGGGTACAGACGCCGGCGGGTCAAGCTACCCGAAACTGTCAAATGTTCCCAATCAACCTTGAACCTTAAAGCTTTAGCGATAACGTTGAAAATCTATTAAAGAAACAGATTGTAGTAGCTTGATGTGCTGGCGTCTGTACTCTGTACCTAATTAAGTCGTGTTTAGCGTCTGCATTCCTGTTAGTCCTAAATCTAATGATAACTAGGGGCAATACTTAACCAAGTAAACTTTAGATCATGAGTTAGGGGGTCGTTTGCTCTCATGGCGACCTGGAGAGTGCGATTGTCGCAACCCAGTGCTGGGCACGCCACAATTGCGGCGATAAGTCCCCTCTTTGAGGAGTGGCTGGAGACGCGCCACGGCGCCCTCACCTTCCGCCTGACGCAGGTCCTCACCGGACACGGTTGTTTCGGGAGGTTCCTGTTCAGAATAAGGCGGGAGGAAACGCCAGGGTGTCACCACTGTGTGGATCACCCGGAGGACACGGTGGAGCACCGCCGCGTCCTCGTGGCGGCGATTGGCGGCGGCGATCTCTCGCGTCCGGCCCTGGTCCAGACCATGGTACGGAGCGAGAGTGCATGGGAAACCGTCACCTCCTGCGAAGCAGTAATGCTCGCAAAGGAGGAGGCGGAGCGCGTGAGGGAGAGGCAATCTCTGCGCCCTCACGCCCCTAGTCGCCGCAGGAGACGCCCTGGACGTCGGGAGTCACCAGCCGACTCCCGGCCACCGTAGGCGCGGGCTTGCGGGTGGCGAGCAATGGGCAGCTCGCCGCCCGGCAAGTTCAGTTGCGAAAAACTCATAGTTTCAACTTGGTTATAGAAAAAGGTGAAAAGCAAAATACTCTTCTGGTTGACATTGACATGATTGCTTCCTTACGCTTTCTTATTTACATCTGCTACACTTTTCAGATTCCGAACCTTGCAGCTAAAGGCAAGGTTGATATCATGTTACTGCCGGGCAGTCTTTATACAGGGTTAAATTTAAATTATCTGGCGTTAAATTGTCAAAAATTTACTTCACAGACGTGTAATTCTACAATACCTATGGTTATAGACCCTGTAATCAGCTGTACCTACCTATCTGATTCATTCCTGTAGAATTGACAGAGACAACTTGCGAGGTTTGCAATTACAATTTTACGCTAGTTCTTAATATGTACCTATGTCGGCGACCATAGAAATGTAAATAAACTTTTCTTGTTCTTCTTTCTTGTACTTATATCTATGTATGCGCCTGATGTGCTATTATCACGTCTGAAGTTCATCAGGAAGTAAACGAAACAAGTCAGCATTGGCCACCGCTAATTGTGGACAAAGCTATGTAATGAAGCTGTCTTAACTTTACCCGCGCTGCGTAAAATCAACACTGCCCGGTAACTGTTAACAGTAAAACGGTGACAACCTTGCCGTTACAGCAGATAGGTACCTAATTAATTAAGACGTGTGTCGTTTACAGACAATTTATACATGATTCTCAAGCATTAATTCTGGGACCAAAATCATCACGTATGTAAAATAGATACAAAACTAAAATAATTTAAGATGAACGTGATGTTTGTTACAAATAATAATCAAGATAACATGTGGGATGGTGATATGTGATCATGAGCCAAATGCGGATGAGATATGCTCCCCAAAGATATCCACTTTCTCGTTTCGAGACAAGTTACCTACTAAGAAAAAATTACGTTTCATTTGATGACTATGATACCCACCTAAATGATGAATGTGAATCTATGATAAATATTGATAATGAGAATGGTGTGTACCTACTGGTTTCATACTGTATTCTGTGCTAATAAGATTTCCTCTCGAGAACTCTCTGTGCAACTCTTACAAGTTTATCTCGTAAATAATTGTGAAAATTTATCAATGTTTGGATTGTGTGAAATGTTTTGTGTATGCGATTAGATGTAGCATCCCTACTGTATTAGTAAACATAGTTGCCGTCTGGCGATGGCAGCTATTTCTGGACGATTGCTCCAAGTTCTATTTTCATACATGGGTCAATGTCGGTCGTTGCGCTCACATAACGAGCATGCATGTGTCGTGTGTTACGTGTAAGGAAAATGAAAGAAAAGGCAGGTAAATTTTTCAGATTTTTTTTGTATTTTTTTCATTTTTTATAATTTATAAATGACCTAGTAAGAAAGTAGTCTTATCCGTTTCAGCACATACAATCATCATTCATGAGATTACAAAAGATCCTTTGGCGAGTGCAGTACCGAGGCCGGCGGTCGAGGCGCGCCCGCGGCGCCGCGCTCCGTCCTGCCGTCACTATTACGATTTAATTACAATAATATCTTACGTACAATTAAATTAACGGAGATTACAAGCCTGAATTGAGCAGCCGGCCGCGGGACCGGCCGGGCCGCGGGCTGCTGTCGGCAGCGGGTCGCGGCGCGCTTAGAAGCACTTCCTGTGCACGATGGAGGGGCCAGACTCGTCGTACTCCTGTTTCGAGATCCACATCTGCTGGAATGTCGAGAGGGAGGCGAGGATCGATCCACCGATCCATACGGAGTACTTCCTCTCTGGGGGAGCGATGATCTTGATCTTCATTGTGGACGGGGCCAGGGCTGTGATCTCCTTCTGCATACGGTCGGCGATGCCAGGGTACATGGTGGTACCTCCGGACAGAACTGTGTTGGCGTACAAGTCCTTACGGATGTCGACGTCACACTTCATGATCGAGTTGTAAGTGGTCTCGTGAATGCCGCAAGCTTCCATACCCAGGAATGAGGGCTGGAAGAGAGCCTCAGGGCAACGGAATCGTTCGTTACCGATGGTGATGACTTGTCCGTCGGGAAGTTCGTAGGACTTCTCCAGGGAGCTGCTGGAGGCGGCGGTGGCCATCTCCTGCTCGAAGTCGAGCGCGACGTAGCAGAGCTTCTCCTTGATGTCACGCACGATTTCTCGCTCAGCCGTAGTGGTGAAAGAGTAACCGCGCTCGGTGAGGATCTTCATCAGGTAGTCTGTGAGGTCGCGACCAGCCAAGTCCAGACGCAAGATGGCGTGCGGCAGTGCGTAGCCCTCGTAGATGGGCACCGTGTGCGAGACACCGTCGCCGGAGTCCAGCACGATACCGGTGGTACGACCGGACGCGTACAGCGAGAGCACGGCCTGGATGGCGACGTACATGGCGGGTGTGTTGAAGGTCTCGAACATGATCTGTGTCATCTTCTCTCTGCAAAACAAAGGACATGGTCAGGCACGGCTCAGAGCGCAGAGCTTAGCTCACAGTGCTCGCTGCAAGCGGCTGTGGGTGCGGACGAAGCGCTCTGGGCGCGGGACCTACCTGTTGGCCTTGGGGTTGAGGGGGGCCTCCGTGAGCAGCACGGGGTGCTCCTCGGGCGCCACACGCAGCTCGTTGTAGAAGGTGTGATGCCAGATCTTCTCCATATCGTCCCAGTTGGTGACGATACCGTGCTCGATGGGGTACTTGAGCGTGAGGATACCTCTCTTGCTCTGGGCCTCGTCTCCTACGTACGAGTCCTTCTGTCCCATGCCGACCATGACGCCCTGGTGACGCGGCCTGCCCACGATGGATGGGAACACGGCGCGGGGTGCGTCGTCACCGGCGAACCCGGCCTTGCACATACCGGAGCCATTGTCTACTACCAACGCGGCAACTTCCTCGTCGCACATTTTGAATTAGTCTGCAATTAACAAAAAAAAAAATTGTTAACCTTCACTTAAAAAATGTAGGTACTTACATTTAAAACTACTAACGAATGTAGCACAAGTTTCAGATCACATCCATTTAGGTAGTCTGTGGGTAGAAGACCCACACGCAACCATCACGGGACAATGCTAAGTGGGCGACGGAGTCGAGTCGCAAATTGGAACCAAATATGGCGAGAGATATGTATGGATAGGCGGTGCGGTGGAAAAAAACGTGGCACATGACGCGGCATGACCACATTTCACGAAGACGGGGCTCTGCTCTTACCGAGCGAGAAAGTCGTTCACAAGATGAGTTACTTTCTAATTGGATTGATGAACGTTCAAGTTCAAATATCGCTAAGTGTCAGTTGGAGCCCGATCACTGCCACGCCCTACCGCAACCGGCTATCCCAGACTCCCGGCCGGCGTCATGCGGCCCAACCCTAGCGACGTGTCACTGACCCGCACACACTAATGTGATTGCACTATTTCCTCACGCCACTATATTATTATCACTAAACGTCACAAAAAATTAATAGGCTGCACATCTGTATCAACTTACTTTTAATTAAATAGTCCTAATAAATAAATAAATTAACTCGCTATTGCACAGCCTCGGTAAATGCTGCACAACACCACTGCTCGAGCTCACTTCGTGGAATGCCGGCGAGCGCGGCAGGCAGAGTATATAAATGACGCTGGTTATCGAAGCGCCCCTACCCCGCCGCGGCGACTTCTCCACCAATCGCACAGTACGGCACAATACATGAGTTTTCGTGGCCATATATGGTATTCCGCGGCAGGAGCCTGCGCGCGCCGCCCGACCCCCGCGCGCTCCCCCGCCTCTGATAGCGCTCCTCTTGATAACGACGAGATCTCAAACGGCGCTCACATTGAACATTTAGCAAGCAGACGGTCGCTTCAGACAGTAATGCACTGTATTTACTGTGCCTACAGACGCACTTACGAAATAGATGATAACGAAAGTTCAACGCATATTGGCACACTTCCAAAAAGACAGCTGTGCACCACACAGGGTACTGCAGATGCGGATAGGCAGCAAGTGGCACTTATCTGCATAGACAGTGAGCACACTCGTCAAACTGACTGACAGCATAGATTGATTGATAACAAACTTCTAAATATCACGATTTTACACAGAATCACGAGTAGACACACACCTCGGGTCGAGGCAATAAATATTTAATATCATTGCCTTGTTGAAAACATGCCGTAAATACAAAGCCTAGATAAGTAAATAACCGAATAAATATTAAAATATCGTTTACTTACCAGTAATAAACGTTTAGAAGAGACAATAACCGCAGCGTTCGCGAACCGTGAGAAATGAATGCCGGCCGGTTTCTTTCTGTTGCTCGCTCGCTCGTGGAGGTCGGTCGATCTGCTTCACTAGAATACGCCGTACGCCGGCGCCCCGCGATTCAATCGACTCGCCCAACGGACCTCTGTAGGTGCTAAATAATTTCAAATTTACCTACTAATTACGCCCCGTTATCATTAAAAACGACCTACAAAATGCTCCAACTGACAGGCCTAATTGACATACGTCATGCAATTGTTACTATTCGAAAAAGGAATGCTATTCTTTTTTACTCAGAAATGGACTCGCCCAAGTTCCCCGCTTGCCGCAACCGATGGCCTTACCATATATGGGCATGGGTAAAATCCCGGGCTCTGATTGGTGCACGGTGGCAGGCAACGGTCGTTGTACGTACATGTCGCACTCCAACACAAACAAACCTTTGTGGTTGTGTTGGTGTCTAGTAGCAAAGCGATTCCATTCAATACCGTCTGTGCAAGTCGGCGAATAACTTAGCTAAGTTGAGAAGGTTGTATGCGCGATTACGCTGCAAATAGTTTTACAATTATTTTTGTTGGTCGTATAATATAAAATTGTACCGACTGGCGTTTGATGTGTATGATTTTAATCTCGATTAAGTTAATTAAATTATTATTATTATGACCTTATTGACCCTTCTGCGTAATAGTGTAGGTACTTACCTTCATTATATCCTATTTTCCCATTAATGACTCCATAAGTTTCTACAGTTAGGTATTTTTTTGAACTTACTTGGTTTGGTACCTACCTAGCTGGAATCTGATTAGAATTTGAGAATCTGAGCTCAGGTTGTACGGTCTACACCTACATCAACCTACATGTGTACATAGGTATGTAAGTAGGTATTATTATTATGTAGGTACGGCAGGAACAATAACTAAGTTAATAAGTAGGTACTACGACTACCCAGTGAGAATGGTTCAGTTCTAAATAACCACCAATACTTGCTGGTTTTTCCGCATTTTATAAAGTGAAATTCTGTCAAATAAATTATGCATGTGTAACTAAATGTTTGTAAACATGTCTTTTTAAGCAGATATCAATGCAATCGATTGATCGCCATATTTATGATAACTTTCGTTTTTGGTTTATGTGAGTAGCAGGTAGCAGATCATAAATTATTGTGAATTAAGTTAAATTAGTTAGGTACGCGCTAAATAAAATATTTCACATTTTTTTGTAAGAGACGGGCGAGACGACCAATACAATTTTACATTTTAAGCTTTTACCTCCTAAAATTATTAGGTTTTTCTACAGGGTTGGAACCACAGAACAGAACAGAGAGACTTATTTACCTGAATAAAGTAAAAAAAGAAAGCAATGAAGTATGTTTGATGACAAACTGGTAAGTACTTTACCAATGCGACATTGGCTAAATGCACAAACCGTGCAAGCCAAAAGAAAAAAAGCCGAATGTCACTAATCTACTCGAGTTTAAAAACTTCACAAATCTGTAGCTATCCAACCCTGCACAATGCAGCAATGTAGCATGTGCAGGGTTGGGGCTGTTGTAATTTTACACGAGCCCCAAGACCTGCTGATTCGCAATTTTTTTTAAAGAAAGTATTATGTACTTACTAATGAAGATACAGTTCTTAAAAATTGACAACCGTAACGTAACCGTACCTATATATTTTTGTGTCTACCTTGAGGTTAATAACCTATGGGATTATGTAAAGCAAGTGAAGGTGTCTTCAATTTGCGAAGACCTGTTCAAAGAAAGTGAGTCTGCAGGCTGAGCCATTGACTGACGCACAACCGAGGTCGAGGGTTCTATTGCCACATGGGCCACCGTCCAGAAACTACATAACACCCGTTATCCCGAAGGGTTGGTTGGGCACAGGTGTCACATTTCTCTAGTTATGTTTAAATGCCATGTAATAGGGGACGAACCTCATTGTTATAAACTGAGCATCAATCCAGTCTCCGCGTTGCGTACTGAGAAATCACAGAAACCGGTCCAAAATTCGACGCCAGAGATGAGGATCTGTTTATTCTACGAAAGATAATAAAGAGTATGGAGTAAGGAGTGATGGGGACCCAAAGCAGTAAACAACTAACATTGTGCTAAGAATTTTATATAGGAATTTCTTATAAAACTCATAAAGTAATGAAAGAAGAGAAAGAGAAAAAAATCCGCTTCTACTTTCATTCATTTCTAAACGGGACGAAGAAAATATACAGAGAAGATACAATAAAAGAGAAACTTAGATCCCGGTTGCCAAGCACTAAGCCAGGGAATAATGCCAAGGAAAATTAAATAGTCTAGACTAGACTAAACATTAAAATAGGTACCATTGAAGTTAAACTCAATGGAGTTGAGAATTATTAGCTTCTGCATCATATCAGAGGGGACATGAATATTTAATAATACTAAAGGTGAGAAAGGTGCAAAGAAATTTAAGGTAATGGGCATTACGATTGCGAATGGGATGCAAAAAGAAATACCCACCAACTTGCATCTTTATTTGTGTAAAACCAAGTATGGCTACTGAAGTTACATCACCGCAAGCTAAAAATGACAGATCTAGAATTCCAGACGAGAGCTATTTGAAATATAAATTAAGTACACTAGCCATGTACTTGTAAGAAACAAAGAGATCGGCTAGACAGTTAGCAAAGAAGCATTATTTTATCAATATAAAATGTTAATGCGTTAGGACGAGGGACGCATGGAGACACGAATATCACGACCGTGAGTCATTCACTGGAGTCATTCTACTGTCTGCACATTATCTGTGCCGTGACGCACCAACGACAAGGGTTGTCGGTTCACTATTTATTATGTCGTTGCTTGACTCAACACAAAGGGTCATTTAGAGCGCATTTCCGATGGATTAGTACGTACGTTAGTGAACATGAACCCCTTGTAAAAGGATGAGCGTTACTTGAGAAGTTAAGACATTCTATAGACGCCTGATGCAGCATTTACCTACGCTTGTACAATAGCATGTCTACACCTTTTGTGATCTCAATCTATCAGAAGTGCACTAATTACCTAGTCAAGTCTAGAAAGAAACATCAGTTGCACTGTTACTGCAATACGGATCCGAGCAAAAAACGTGAGAACAACAGCGAACACTTTCTGATCATTTTTAAATTGTAAAGATTCGATGAAAGTTTCATAGAAATGGTACGGTAATGGTTATGTTAGGGTTCACGATGTCTAACCTCTGGCATTACAAGCCAGTTGTTTAGATGACATTGATTAAACTGCGCCCGGGCTTCGCTGGTCAGGCAAGGCAACGCTGTTTGACTCTGTGACTCATGACCGCCGCATGCGTGCGTACTACGACGATGAGTCAATCATATACCACAGTTAATTCGACGAAGTCCACCTAAAGCAGTTCCTTGTAAGTTATGAGCTATGACTAATAAGTAGCACATTTATGAAGTGCATTTCGCAACCTCTGAGCCTGCAATAGCCCACCTACTTCATTGTGACATCGTTCACGTAAAAGTTTACAAACAATAGCTAGCTAATGTTTCCAAAACAAACTGCTCGTGGTACATACAGTGCCTACTTCATTCCTACCCATTGTGGAAAGACAGGCCATAGAAAATTAGAACTGTGTTGAAGCAGCTAAGCCAACTATAAAACGCATGCTGACAAATGTCGATATCATTAAGGATAAAACCATTTTGTTGACAACTTTGACGATGTCCTTATTTAGATGTAGACCTTGGCTGAGCTCCGGGCACAATTTTTTTGAGAAAGTGCTCGTAGCAGCTTTGAGGAAAAACGTGCTACCGATTTCTTCAGTTTCTACGAAGTGGTTTTGCCAATCGGTAATTCTGATTACCTATGGTGAAAGGATTTTATAAGTTAGGGACAAAAATTCCAATGAAGTGATCTTGTAAATACCTACTGATGATTTGGTTTTTCGCCCGGTCGCTTCCGTTGTTCCGCCGAGTCATCGAACAGATGTTCTGCTGTGCAGTTTCTGCTCACTCATCAATTTCTCGATCGTCGATATTTCTCTCGGAGCGAAAGTATCAGTAACACCAAAAGTAAAAATTAAGTTCAACGTTTTCAGCCAAGTGTTCTTAATGATTCTCAAATTCATATAAAATTCTAACATGCTCTGATTATTTTAACGGATTACCGTTCTTTCAAAAGCTTTTCAGTGTTCATCGTTAAAATATAATAAGTAGATATTGTAAATTAGATTAGGCTAATTTGTTATTTTAGTATTCATTTGTTCAACCATCATCAACATGACTATGTCTTTTTCAACTATGTTGGGGTCGGTCGTTTGGGGTTGTTTTCCATTAGTTCATTTTCACTTTTTGTGTTCTACGTGTAAAGATTTGATTTCGTCCGCTATATTAGCCAATTATTTTTAAAGGAGTAACAGTCGAGTTTCTTGCCGGCTCTTCTCCATAGGAAACGACCAATTGGAACCGCGCACCTAGCTTTTGACGTTTCATAAGTGCTCATGTTGGTTTATGTGAAATAAAATATTTTTCACACCACCTGCTCGAAAATGTCAAATTATATGTCAAGCAACCTTAACCTAAAGTGAGTCATTAGTGGCCGGGGGCACAGCCGGTCAATAATGTTGTACTGGATTTCATTATGACCCGCTGGTCAATAATGTGATTTGAATTTGGAATCTCACATGCTCAACTAAATTGGCAGTATAGTACTAACAAACACCCTTTGGTGCCAGAAAGAGGAAAGCTATCTCGATACCCTTACTACGCGTGGATGATATTCTCGATTTCCTACAAAATCATAACGACTGCTTCTTCATATCATTGCCATGTTTTCGAAGACATAATATTGTAAGAATAATTAGATAACTACGAACCATTTTTTAAAAGGAATGGAATAACATTAAAACTGGCATTAATAATAACAAATACCGTACCGCGCCGTAATACCGTACCTAATAGTAATTGGCTGTAACATAAGTTAATTTATTTTAAGTAAACTGCGCAAAGATTGCTGTGGATTTTGTGAATAAATAAATAAATAATAAAACCTATCTATACTACAGTCGATTTATCACATTTTATCAAAAATACTCTATTTTCACGAGCGTCTCCAATGACGTTCTAAATTCAAAATGCATACAGCCAATCATCCAAAACCATTCTACCAGCCCTGTATAAAGCTTAGTTTACACAAACGCCACTTCCATGAGAGTGATATCAATAGACACACACGACAAAACCGTAGAAGAGACTTTTTTTTTTGAAAATCGAATTGATCGTGTCTTGGCTACTTATTGGTAGACGCAATAAAGGCGCGAACTTTTGGCATTTAAACTTTAAATTTATCAACAAAGTATTATAAAATGTCGAGTGATGAAAGTGATTGTACTCCTGAATTCATTACAACCGAAGCTAATAATATTCCCAATGATTTATGATTTTCTCACAGTAGGTGTAAAAAGTAGAGTATCCTCCTCTGGGCTAAAGGTGTCTTTGCCTTGGGCTAGCTTGAATCCCTCGCTGCATTCAGGATTCTTGTATTAACTCCCTCGCTTCGCTCGTGAGTCAAAATCTTAACTCCCTCGCTGCGCTCGGGAGTTAAATCCTGAATCCTTCATTGCGCTCGAGATTCAATATGACGCCCGTGACATAAGACACAACTTTAGCCCCTCGGTGCATAATCTACTATTGATTTTGAATTATAAAATACCTATGTTCATATAGGATAAAATTTTAACCAGTGTTCAAACTGTAACCGTGTATACAGCATATTATTCTAGACCTTCTAGCGTAGAAATATTTCGTCGGTTATCAAAAAAAAAATCTGCTGTTGCATAGAAAAGTGCAATACCTGCGTGGTCAAATCAACTATATTTTTTTTAATTCTTTACAAATAAGTTTTGTATGATTGTATGGACGTGACACATAATGTAAACAGTGTTTATTTATCTTATTAACTTAACTGTCGGTGACTCATACACACGCCGGATATCAGAAGAATCTGTTTTTGTATTAACAAGTTTTTTTTAAATCTACGCATATATGTATTAGTCAACCTTATCACCAGAATACATTGGTTTATAAATGTTATTTCATTTTTCATCCATTTTCCTGTATGAATGGTTCTGTTTCGAAAGTTGGGCGTCATGAATCCAACATAATATATACTTACGTAAATGATAAAAGTGAAGATATCATAGAACTGAGTGAAGCTCTTTGTAGTTAGTACGATGAATATAACATTAAAACAATAAGTACCTATAAACGTAGGAAATGCACAACTTCCAGAGGATCACAACTTCATAAGAAATGAGTCAACGAAGGAAACTCTTGCGCGTCGTGTAGAATATAAACGCGTTAGACCATTGTATTGTAAAATGTTTCGGTGTTGGAATACGTAATTTGTAGTATTCTTGGATGGTGTGAATCATTAACATGTGTGAGCTGTTTTAGGAACCTTGACGACACTTGTTATTTCTTTTACCTGTGTACTTACATTCCTTGAATTGATATATTTTATATGAACTGTTTTAATTGGAAACTAACTAGAGTCACTAGTATCACTGATATTAGGCATCAGATTTTCAGAATATATTGTTATGCTTACCTAGTAGGTATAAATAATCAATTAGGTAATCAAGCTACAAACATGCCAACGCCATCCAACGAATGTTAGAGGGTTCCGAGGTCTACGAGGCTACGACAGACCTGCACCAATAGGTGGTGTCGAAAATCTTTCATGTAGGTACAAGCCCTGCACCCGCCCGATGGGATTCACCATCGTCAAAAATGACAAAATTCCATACCCTATGAAACCCCTTAAAGGGGCGATTAACCAAAATTTCTTAGTGCTCACTTTCATTATACTGCGTCGCCTATTAGTGAGTGAATTTAATATTGTTATTAAATTTTATTATCTATAGGCCGATGCGTTGTCGCCCACATCACAAACTTATATGAGAAATGTATTGACTTTCACAATAATTTCTAATTTTATTTTATTACTTTATTTATGTAAGTATCGTTATTTGCTTTACTAAATTCCTTGTCAACTTTTCTTTTAACAATCGACCTTATAAATCGGTTATCCCAAAGCCAGACCACTCACTCGGACTGCAGGACTGCTAAGTTTACCAAACATCTTTTTATGTTATATTAAAATTTATATCCTTGCAATAATAAACCATGCGAATAACTTTGAAATTCTCTCACCCTTTTTTTACTGAAGAAAATAAATTCGTAAGTCTAAAATTATTGCCTTGGCTGATACGATATAGATTTAAATGAAGAAACTACTAATATTTTTTTTTTTTTTTTTGTAAATATAAGGTATTTTTTTTTGTAAATATAAACCTATTTCGGTAACTATGAATTTATTCAGCTAATTATTTTGTCGTTGATTTTAGCTTAATTATTACTGTCTGAAAAATAAATTCACAAAGACATTGAATAATAAAGAACCTAAGTTCGAGCCTAGTGGAACCCCTATATTAATTAACTACCCTATATTACTTAACTAATTCAATAGTTTAAGAGAAACTAAAGATATCTAAAATATTATCTGAAGAGATGATTTGCATTTGATTGGAAAGTTCACTGATTTGACAACTTTACTAAATATATTAGTTTTGCAGAATAAATTATGTGATAAATGTACAGAAAGGGTAGGTATCCAATGTCTTTCTCTGTTCAGTCGTCATAAATATTGAAAAAAAAATGCCGATCACGAACATGAAAGTGCCCGATATGTATTCCGAATTGTAATTTTGGCAGTGTTACATATTTTAACGATTATCGACTGCCTTGGTAACTTGTTTACGAGTTATAAAACTATATTATGTAATTCGTCGCAGGTTGAGCTGAATACCAATTGAAGTTATGCATGTCAACTTTCAGCGAAGCTTGCAAAAATATGTATATACATATGACGACGTACGTGTAACTTACGCTAGACATTTTTAGACATAACAAAATGGTCTTCCGCATTTCGTCTTTTGCATATTCGTCGTTTTTATCTCTGCTAGACGTGTGGCAATTTATACATAGAAATCCGAAACATGACAGGATCAATATTAATGTGTTTGTCAAAGTGTGAAATTGCTTTGCAAACTCGAATGCTCAAGCTAACAGTTAGTTAGTTAGTTCATTATCAATTAACAAGCTTTACAAATCATTATCAATTTTAGAAATTCAACTGTGTTGGTCTAGTGGCCGCATGCGCTACTGCTGAGCATGACGTCCTGGGTTCGACACGCAGAACGGGCAAAGTGTTATTGGGTTTTCCCATTAGGAATTTCTCAGTAGCAGCCTGGAGTCTGATTTTGTGCCCGGTTGATGGCAATAGGGTCTCCCCCTACTACATGGGACTTGAACATAACTGTCGAAATGTGTCTGCGTATAGGTACACCTTTACCTAACCCGTCGGAGAAACGGTTAGGCGTGATGTTTTGTTAAGTCTAGTTCAATGAAACTGCAACTGGATACCCAGTTGCGGTTGTATACCCGCAGTGTACCTAGGTAATTCTCAACTCTTATTAGTAACAGTTGCAATTCATCTGTAAGTAGGACAGAACTTAATTGTCCACGATCACATTTCACGTATGACCGCGTCACTGGACTGGGATCTGATGCAAACTGGCCTACTTCCATATTTAGAAGTCCAGCCATATATGAACAATGGAAATCTAAATAGCTAAAACAAGTCTTATAACAATCGCACAAGATATATTTTCATTTGAATAGGCTCATTAATATGGCCGCAAGATAAAAGGACGCCTGTGATGAAGGGCGGACAGGACAGGCTGTCCTTTTGTGGGCATTTTTTATCAACCTGTCAGTGAAAGGCAAACAGATGGATTTTTGCTATTCTGGATAAAAATGGAAGCTGGTTTTAGGGTGATTTATGAGTTGGTTTTAGAAAGAGCTGGTTAACATTTTGAAATAAAGAGTTGATAGATCGTTTTTAGGTTAAATAAAAGTGAACGGTTGCCTTCGTCCTCAAAATAACATTACGTCCTTAGCCCACGCTGAAATATAATAAGCTAGGCAAGCAAAGAAAATCTAATTTCAATAACGAAATGGAATATTGGAATCCCGCTTCAATCTAATTACACCTAAATCATTTATGCAGTTAAATTCTAGACAAATTCAATATCTGAAGATGCTAGTGATGTGCCAAAACCGTCTGAAACCAAAGACAAAGCTACGAACCTTATGGGAGAAAAAATAAGGAATGGAACAGTTGTATTAGTAAGTTGGTTCGGAGCCGCATACCAGTCTAGTCGGGGAGACGTCGGCGGGGTATGCGCGGAGCGTGGGGGAAGCGGAGGGATCGATCGTCCGCCCGCTCTCGCCCTTGACCCTCGCCTGCATCGGGGTGGGCTGTGAGCATGTATGTGTGAGGGGTGTCGGCACTTCGGCAGATTTCATGCGGTGAATATTTGACGCGAAACCTGGCAACATCCTTATGTATAGTATATGAAATGCCTACGTGGTTGGAATAAGCTTAGTTTAGAATTTTCTCGATAGAATAGACCGTACTTTTCTCAATATTGAATATTTTCTTTGAATCATAAGATAAGCTTATATTGATACTAGCTTCTGCCCGCGACTTCGTCCGCGTGAAATTTCTTGCTCAACCCACCCGTCGCATCATGTCGCCTGCCTGCACTATTGCTCCGTTTTCGCGTAGCGTTCTTTCTAACTTCTTTTCTTTATGCTCGTCTTCTAAGGGTCATAGATAGCCTTCGTCAAGCATTGGCATTAGCACGTTCAAAAAAACAAACTCTTCAGCATTGTTATCAGCACAGACTAGAGTGGCTCTCAAAACGTTGTGTTGTGGTACCAAAAGCTATGTTTTACTAGTAGTCTGTAGGTATCTCTGAAAATATCAACAAGTTTACAATTCAATTCTTTGGTTTACAGTTGTCGGAGAATCAGTTTTATAGACAACCTACAGTTCAGCGAAAAAATATTTTCGTTACTAGGATACACATTTAAGTCTGCTGTCTGACCCTCGTTCCCCTAAACACCGCGGCCGCGAGCGAAACAACCCGTTACCCACAGAAATATTCGCTCGGCAAAGATAGAAAATCGATTCCTGCTTTGCGGTGCTGTGTACACCTAACTTGCATTTAATATCCGTAATACTTTAGGCACAGGCTACCGTTCCATTGTAAGGACATTATGTCCACCCCATGGACAATTCGCCCCCACACACTCACATTGCCATCTGCGTTCTATCGGTCCCTCATCCCTAACTCCCTACGGAACGGGCAGGGCTTTTGGTCTGGCTTTCATAGATTATGTTTTAACAACTGTTATTTGCATTTTGTTTACCCGCACGAGTTCTATTTATTCTTTACAATGTTTATTCAATTCAAGGACTGGATGATGGTAATATGTATAAAGAAACTGCGTTTTTTTTATTTGTTGTTGTTATCAGTTCCTTTTTTTGGCTTTCCGGAAACATAGGTCGTCTTTGAATCTGAATGATACAGGAATGTCATGAACTGGACAATTTATGCACTGTACAAGCTAAGACCATGTGCTCGCTCAGACTTTGAATGTGTGAAGCACACATACCTAGGTATCCTTACGTAGGTACAGGTACGACTATGTTTCAAACAAAACATAAGGCGAGCCCAGTACCCGACTCGATCAATATTGACGCCGACAACATCCTATAAATAGTTAGTCTACCTACTACCATCGTTAGCGACCATTACTCTTTGTTGGCAAGGGAAATAAACCCATGCTGCCAAGGGCCAAGTGACGCGCCAGTAAGCATTCGAAATCCGAACAGTTGCACCGGCAACCGCACCCGTGACGTCATCGCGCATCAGACGAAACGAACGCGTGGTGGGTGTGTCCATCTAATTATAACCGTGTATTTTAGGATTTCGACTACACATTGCTCTAGGTCAGCTATTATAAACTACACGCTATCCCACGTAGGGCTGTGATGTGAGTGTGACGCATCACTCTCTATTTTGTAAACATCGAAAATCATAACAAAAACCGAACTTCAATGGCGGCTTTAAACGCAGTTTCAACCAGCCTGCCAGCATCATTAACTGATTCAAGAATATTTGAGAGAACCACAACCACGTAACCAGATTAGAAAACTAATCCAAAAAAATGATTAAAAACATAATTTGTATGGAGATTAATTCATCGATATATCACCTGTTTGGAGAAATCGATAGGGGAAACTATACCCACATAACATTAATATTACGAGTATATTTTATCGTAATCGTAACTATGTATTAGAAATTGTAGGTGCAATCAAACGTCGAGTTGGACATTAGACGGGGATTATTAAATTGTTATGAAACAAAGATAATAAGTAGCTATGTAGATAAGGGAAATACTCAATAATACTGATAAGGATGGGCTTATCGAAACCTTGAATTTTCCTATCAAATTTAGTGTGGACTATCAAGTGCCTTGACATTAAATAGAGCCAACGACTGTTTTATAATGCTTACATTGTAGGTACAACAGTCTACCACTACAAATTAATGGTCATTTAATTTACTTGCGGGAATTCCTAAACCAACCAGAGTGCTAAAAATACTCCAACTGCGTAGTATCAGGGTTTAATATCCCGTTCGCAGCCTGAAAAGCTAATAGGTGTGGTTTTCCCTGTTCCAATAGAATTATCGCAGCCTCGCCCATGTTCCAACAATATTCCATTAGTGATATTAAATGCAGCACGAATATTGCTTCGTTCGCTAGAAGTGCTAATTACTCTAATTAGGCACGTGACATAACAATTAGGTTCCTAGGGACTGATTGTATTCTATCTACTCACGTTAACCTGATAAATGTTTCTTTAAATCGATTGTAATGAATGTGCTTATCACTTTAAACCCTACCATTAATTTCTATGAAGGAATTTGTCACGATACAACCTTATCATGCTGTTTCATTACAATACTCCAAATATAGCCCAATTCGATGCTAATTATGATTAGTAACATAATGAAATATTATATAATCAAGCGGGCCATGATAAAGTTGCGGACGTCGAGTTCCGTTACCACATGTATAAACTAAAATATGTAAAATGGAACGGTCAATGACTAGCTGTTGCAGTTAGAAACTCCAGTAAAGCTGTAGACGGTTTGCGAGAATTGCAGATTCATGTCATTATGACTGTTATAATATTAAACGGTACCCCGTCTTTCACTTATGAAGCTAAATACGTAGGTAATGAGATGAAAGGATAGAAAGCAAGAAAAATGCAGATTTATACCGGTATATAAATTATCTTTTATTAAAAATGTTCAGGTTAGTAACGATTTATTATAAATAAATAAAAATCTTTGTCAAAAATACGGAATCGACAATGTTCCGCATTCATTATTACGTAATATGCATATTACGATACCTTACAGCCTATTTTTAAATACTGAACTTAAATAAAAGATCACAAGCGTAATTTGAGCCGCCCATTCAGGGGCCTGGTGTAGGGCATCATAAATTAGGAATAGTCTTACTTGCCGCTTAGAAGCACTTCCTGTGGACGATGGAGGGGCCAGACTCATCGTACTCCTGTTTGGAGATCCACATCTGTTGGAAGGTTGAGAGGGAAGCGAGGATGGAGCCTCCGATCCATACGGAGTACTTCCTCTCTGGGGGCGCGATGATCTTGATCTTCATTGTGGACGGGGCCAGGGCTGTGATCTCCTTCTGCATACGGTCGGCGATGCCAGGGTACATGGTGGTACCTCCGGATAGAACTGTGTTGGCGTACAAGTCCTTACGGATGTCGACGTCACACTTCATGATCGAGTTGTAAGTGGTCTCGTGGATGCCGTTGGCTTCCATACCCAAGAATGAGGGCTGGAAGAGAGCCTCAGGGCAACGGAATCGTTCGTTACCGATGGTGATGACTTGTCCGTCGGGAAGTTCGTAGGACTTCTCCAGGGAGCTGCTGGAGGCGGCGGTGGCCATCTCCTGCTCGAAGTCGAGCGCGACGTAGCAGAGCTTCTCCTTGATGTCACGCACGATTTCACGCTCAGCCGTGGTGGTGAAAGAGTAACCGCGCTCGGTGAGGATCTTCATCAGGTAGTCTGTGAGGTCGCGACCGGCCAAGTCCAGACGCAGGATGGCGTGGGGCAGCGCGTAACCCTCGTAGATGGGCACCGTGTGCGAGACACCGTCGCCGGAGTCCAGCACGATACCGGTGGTACGACCGGACGCGTACAGCGAGAGCACGGCCTGGATGGCGACGTACATGGCGGGTGTGTTGAAGGTCTCGAACATGATCTGTGTCATCTTCTCTCTGCAAAACAAAGGACATTGTCAGGCACGGCTCAGAGCGCAGAGCTTGGCTCACAGTACTCGCTGCAAGCGGCTGTGAGAGCGGATGAAGCGCGCTGGGCGCGGGACCTACCTGTTGGCCTTGGGGTTGAGGGGGGCCTCCGTGAGCAGCACGGGGTGCTCCTCGGGCGCCACACGCAGCTCGTTGTAGAAAGTGTGATGCCAGATCTTCTCCATATCGTCCCAGTTGGTGACGATACCGTGCTCGATGGGATACTTGAGCGTGAGGATACCTCTCTTGCTCTGGGCCTCGTCTCCTACGTACGAGTCCTTCTGTCCCATGCCGACCATGACGCCCTGGTGGCGCGGCCTGCCCACGATGGATGGGAACACGGCGCGGGGTGCGTCGTCACCGGCGAACCCGGCCTTGCACATACCGGAGCCATTGTCTACCACCAACGCAGCAACTTCCTCGTCGCACATTTTGAATTAGTCTGGAATAATAAGAATTGATTGTGAAATTCCTGAAAGATAGTCCTTAATTGTGAGGGTCGGACTGACTGAGAAAAACGATGTTACTAGCAAAAGCCAACCTTTATGTAGTAAATTCATATCTAACGCAACAGTCACGCTTTGTGCCAACTCACTGATAAAGGGAATATTTGATACACCTTAACTCTAAAAGAATGATAAAACGCCTGTACAATTATTTGTTAAATAGGTTAGAATGTATCACTTGAGAAATCATCAATCACTTGAGAATAAATTCTGAATTTCTAACAAACTAACGGGCATCATAACGAATAAGGGTGGAACCACCCCAAAACCGCACTGCCCGGTCTGGGGTTCGAACCCAGAAGCACTCAACTTCAGTAGACAACTTGCCACAAAACTGATGAGTTTGTTAAAATTCACTAAATCCAAAAAACACTTCACTTATATTACGTAAAAATGTTATGTAACATGTAGTTTCCACAGGTGTTAATATAAAATTAAACACTGGATTTAAACGCTGTTATATTTTCAGTTTTAAAACATCGCAGTTATTTATTATTAAAATCCACAATTTAATTTAATAAAATTAAACAAAACTTACTGTTAAATAATAAGTTAATGACTAGGTACGACTCGTGCTGCTTCGGTCAAGCACACCTCGCTAAATGAGAACCGGCTCTTGAGGATAAACTATATAAAACGCGCCTTATCAGAGTTCACGTACTATCGGCAACAATTTATTTTCCGCCAATCACGAGCTGCCTGATGCTGCCTCAATTTTTGTCACCATATATGGTAACGCACTCGGTTCTATCCACAATCTGGTGATAACGATACGCTTTGATAACGATTATATAGCACTACACGTTATCTGAAGCAGTGTGACTGTACACGTAAACACTCACGTACCTGCCACCTCCTAGTGTACAACACACTCGCGCAGGGTCACCAGTACGCTTCTTTAAAATACTGAAATTTCTCTCCAGTCTATCCGTACTTTCTCTATGATTCAGCTGGTTTGCGCTAATTGCCACAAACGCCTTACATTAACCTACAAATATTTAATTAGTTTAATACTCTAGCGTTGTAAATATTCTCATTATAATTATGAAAAGAGCAGAAAGCATTACTAACTGACGTAAAAGATGAGAGATATCTTATTCTAGTAGGTAGGACGTTACAGTGGCTGCACGGACGTGGTGCAAAAAATCTATATGTGCGTCCGAAGGTGACTGGACCAGACCGGCCAGTGGACGACTACTCGTGTAGGATTTGCTGTTCGCGATAAACGTCCAGCCAGTCGCGAGCGACAAAAACAAACTATTTGTTGTTGAATAGAAGCGTAGGCGATACAAATTGGGTGCTAAACCAGATCCACGACGATATGACACATCGAAAACACGTGGAAGATTAAAACGTGGAATTAATTAAGTACGTTAATCGTAAACATTGATTCAAAGTTAAAGTAATAATTTTGGTTGTTACAAATTACAATGCGCGAAATATTCAACCTCCCCACTGCAGAGGTAGACATAAATCAATAGAGCTTCGAGACACCCTTGTTAAATGTTTCCTAATATACATACGTATAAAATAATATTGTGCAGTCGTCTGCGTGTATTGATTTTGCTCACGCCCGCGCGCCCCCGCGTCTTGCCCCGTGTTTCGCCCCCGCCAGTGCACCGCCGCATGGGGTGCGCTATGGGGTTGCATGACTCATCCGACTGCACCCTCCGTCTCTCCTGAATCGTATTAATTTGCAGTGTTTTGATGTAGCTCGCGTTATTGCAGATTCAAATACCTAGAATTACAAATACAACATCGTCCATGTCTGTATAATGTCGACTATTTTCAGATAAGTAGTTAGGAACCTTAAAGATATAAAAACAGTAAAGATAGAGCAGTTAACAATATTAGATTTTAATCAAGGCTTAGCGTATCTACTAATTTCGGTGAATTTGTAACAACAAAACGTACCTATAATATATGTAGTACGGTCGTGGCTATTACTGATACATTTCGATCGCTACCTTTTTAGCGATACTCAAATTGGCAATCCGGAAGATTTTCGGAGTCACCTTGGTATGTCGCACTGTCTTATTTATTACTTTACGGCGCAATGTTTCGAGACGTATTGCTTTTTCCAATAAAGCGAACTACATATTAGGATGTCCGCAGTCGCTGGGCCGCACTTGACCTATGTATTCTCAATTTTATATCCATTAAATAACCATTAATTACTTCGATTGAGTTCTCGTGAACGAACACAGCAATGGAACGTGTAGGGCCTAAAATAGCTTTGATTTTATGTTTATTTTGCCTTTAATGTTTATGAAGTCTGCTATTGTTCTGATGACTTCATCAAGGAAAATGGATATACATATAATATACAGAAAACAAGATTCATCCTCCATTCCATGTTTAAATATTACCTTGTAGTAATGGTAGATTTAAATCAAAATGTACTTTAAAATCAAATGTCGTATGCGATTTGAATGAACCTTGGTGTGGCCCTCCGATGACTCAGAGATTTCTCACAAGCGTTTGACAGCATGAATCATAGTCGAGGTGTAATCGAATCAGGTGACGATTCGTCTCGATCACAGATTTGATCATCTATTTGTATCATGACGTCATTATTATATTGTAATGTAAGATCATTGAAAATCCTTTATGTCATGATTGTTTCTAGGTGCGGCCCAATTGAGGACTATAATATGCGTGATATTTTTATGTCCTGATGAGATGAATCGTTATTTTATGCATTGTTGGACTTGTCTACTACATACTTCCATTTTACGCGCCTTTTTCAAGGTGAAGGTCCAATGTGCCAGTTAATGGCATCCGAATCCGAACTACTGTAACTAGTATATCTCTAAATACTTCTACTGTACCTATTATAATTTTATGTGAAAAATTCTGCTTGGCGAATTCAACCCAGAAATTCTTACCGAGTTAAATCATCAGAAGTAGGTACCTATAAGGTGGTAGACGCTAGCGGTCCTAACATAGTCCACTTCTGACACGAATGAGGTGACCTGTATCTGTGATGGGACCTCGCCACGACACTTAAAACTACTGGAGCGAATTTAATTCGACTTTCACTTTCAAAAGAGCACGGGTATAATACTTACGTCATAGATACTGCCATAATTGCTCATTTAGATGAAAGTTATACCAATATTACTATAAAAAATATATCCATTTTGATCTAGTTGCCAAGCGAGACCTCGTATTTTATCATACAGGGTAAAACAAACTATTTTTTTGTTAATCGTAGTTAACCTCACAATTCAGTGGTAAAAGCTTTTAAAGTACAAACAAAATAGATAAATGTACGTCGTTATATATTTAATTACGACAAACACAATTAATATACAAATGAGGTTATTTCTGAGTAAACAGGAAACATTCTAAGTAAAGCAAATAACAATGAAAATGGACATTTTCCTTAGAACTGCGTCCCATAATTATGTGTTCATTTTAAAACACTGATGTCCATGTAGGTTATATGGCGGTTCATACAGGAAAAAAAAATATTTAAATGCTAACTAACTGGAAAATATAAACATGAATCATGGTAAATTCTTGCTGGTCGATGACTTGATTAATTGAATAATTCAAAGAATTTTTCATATCACTCTTAAATGTTAACAGTCTAAAGTTCAAAAAATGAATGCTAACTATCTATACTCTGATATTTTTTCTAGACCAAAATGACAGCTGCGATGATTGTGAAATTATCAACATGACAAAAAATTACAACTCCGTAGGATAGGAAGTGATTTTAGCCAGCTTGCAAGATTTGACCAATACATAGTAACTAACTAAAAAAAAAGGCCGATTGCAGCTGTCATTTTTCTAGCAAATTATATTAAAAATCAGAGAATTACGAATTACATTATTAATTTTCATAAACCCATAATAATCATCTGGCTTCTACTGCTCATCAAAAACAGCCAACGTTCAGACACTAAGTTAGTGAGTCATTACTTTTTCTAAAAACATATTTAAAATCAGCAACAAAATAATAGCAGACACAGACTATAGTCAGACATCTTTCACATTTATAGCGCGGCATGGCTAGTAGCTAGTAAATTACGAAAAGTCAGAATTCAGAAAAGTGTAGCATCGCTGAAATAGCATTCTGCATAAACAGGTGGCCGTCTACATCTGGTGTCTAGACTGCACACAGAACCAACTATAAAAAATCTCAAAAAGCAAGGATTTTTTAAATTATTATACCCAAGAAGTGAGATTTTCATTTGCGCTTTATCGAATATATCGTCCTTAATTTCTACGTTACCCAAATTAATTATGCTGGTTACTACTTCTATTCCAATTCAACTACCTAGGCTTTTCCCAACTATGTAGGGGCGTTAGTACTATTAGTTATTCTGTGGTAGGGCTCGGCTTCCAGTCTAGCATGCAGCTGAATTACTGCTGCTAATATTTTTGATAGGAGTCTTTTGGTCTCGTACAGGTTCTTTCTGTTTTTTATATATCTAATTTTATTTTTATGATTGTGTATTTAGTTTGTGATCTTCCTTTGCGAGTCACAATAAGTGTAGTCTCTTTTTCTTTCAATACCAGTACTTTACATGGAGCGACTGCCTATCTGACCTTTTTTTTATCGTGGAGAAATGCTCATGCAGTCTACACTACCATGGGGAGATATTGCAGTTATGTGGGACTCTAACCCACTAAAACTCCATGGTGTCCTCTTCTGCCGCTTACGGCGGGAACACGGGCACGCGTTAGCCCTCATCCGTGAACCCGCCGCGGCTGTCTGTCACCGGACCCTCCTCTGTAGAGTACTCCCCATCACCGGCGCACCAGAACACATAGCACGCCGCGACCACCCCAGAGACCAAACTAGCACATGGGCGCCAGACGACCCCGTGTCTGGGCACCCCTGCCTATCTGACCTAGACTTCCGTTACAAGAAAATGATTAATTATTGACAATCACCCATAAATCCAGATATATACAGTCAATACTTAAAATACTGTTGATATTTTTCCTCCTTCATATTATCGTCAAGCTCAGGTATGAGACGGTTCGTAATAATCTCCACAAAATACGCTATCAGCTGACTGGATGACGTCAGTCGGTATCGCCAAGATTATTGTGAATTCTTGGGCGTATAATTCAGTAAATTACATTTTTATATGATTCTTACGTCATGGGGCAAATATTTTTGGACGGGACGTTTGGAGGTCGAAGTCCCTTAGCATCCTTCGATATAGGGTCATAATAAAAATCCTACTGCAGAGAACATATCAGTAGAAAAATGGGAATTACTCGTTTTTCTAATATGCGGTGATTGTAGGAAGCAAAGTATAAAGAGGCATTTGCCCAGTAGTGGGACAATAATGCCTAATCTATCTATATTTTTATTCTATTAAAGGGTGGCAGCGACATCGGCGCACAGCCTGTTACCATGGATTCAGTACATGATTCTGGACTCTTAAAAAAATTTATTCATTACATGATTAAGAATGAAGAAGACCCTAGAAGAGTCCAGAATCATGTACTGAATCCATGTACAGGTTGTGCGTCGAAGTCCCTGCCACTCTGTAGTAACTATAATGTAACGCTGTTCGTTGGTAAGCGCATGACTTGAAAATGGCTAGACCGATTGGTTAAAACGTTCGTTTTGGTCCGAATAAGGTATTCAATTAAAGGAAAATTGGAATAGTTGCCCGGCAAATTGGAAAATTCGGGAAATACTGAAATTTTGGTTTTCTATGGTATTTTTGTATGAATTCGTGATATTGAACAGAACAACGTCTGTCAGTTTAGCTAGGTAGTAAAAAGTCCAAAGAAACTGTGATTGTTGTGAACAATATTTTTTTTCCTTAATTCCTGACTAAACTAACCACTGAGCCGGAGCTGTATTAAATGGACACAATCACGTCTGAAACAGTTATTTATTGCCCCTAGCTGGCATTATTTATACTTTATACTCATTGTGAGCTAATAATATTTCATGTAAGTACAAAACGGTTTATTGTTTTCACAAAGAATGTCTATATTTTAACGGCATAATGACTTTTATCGTAGATTAAAAAGAACTTACAACATACTATCTACACATTTAATTTAATCGTATTCTCCTTATCATAATTATTAAACGTCAATTAAGTATGTAGTACCTAATGATGACTATGCAGTAGGTATCGAGGTCTACATTATGATCAACTCCGTAAATATGTCTAAAATATGCACTCAAACGAATCAAGTCTTGTCCTCTCAACAATATGTGTTCAAGGAGGTCTAATTCTATAAAGTCTGGGTGTTCTGTGAGAGGAAGTATGCAAGGGAGCACTAGGCTGTTACGCGTTAGTAAGTAAGAAATAAGGTGCAATTAAAAAATAACCTTAAACAGGCACCTTAAGGTTAAATTTCATTTCAAATCAAATCATTTATTTGCAAAGAATGTAGGTATTGTACAGACGCCAGCACATCAAGCTACCCGAAACTGTCAAATTTTCCCAATCAACCTTGAACCTAATGCTTTAGCGATGAAGTTGAAAATCTATTAAAGAAATTTGACAGATTGTAGTAGCTTGATGTGCTGGCGTCTGTACAATAAAGTGGTTATAAAATATTTTTAAACCTTATTATTTTCTACATATTTATCTCTCGACTGTTGCCTACCTACCTGAAAATTACAGAGACAGCTTATTACACTTAAAGGCAACAACTTTCCTAAATTATTATTTATTTTATGTTTGTTTGTTTGTTACCCTTTCACGCTAAAACAGCTAAACGGATTTGGATGAAATTTGGCACATGGGTAGACCATAACCTCGATTAGGTCATAGGATACTCTTTATCCCTGTATTCCCACGGGATCGCGACTTATGCGGGTGAAACCACGAGGCTCAGCTATTTTAATATTATGTTGCGTTTGAGCATTCGGCCGTTTGACAGGGTTTTATCCTGTCAAACGGCCGAATGCTATAATCGTAATAAGAGAAGGAAAACTTGAGGATACTCCAGCCTCATCTATTTTATCCTGGTAGGCAATTGGAACTAGGCTCGAACCTACTGTTGGTTCGAGTTCTCATTATACTGTAACAGGAAATAATATGAAATAATGCTAGGCACTAAAAAGGTTTGTTAAGAGGATGAGCAGTAGTATCCTCATGTGTTACAAACATGTTGCCTATTGTTTTAATTTTGATGATGGCGGACAATCCCAAACCACTACCTACAGCGCACTACACTATATTCAGCGGTTGGTTTTTTGAATGAAAATACATATTAGGCCACGTCATGAAGTAAAGGTATATTTACTTCGTGGAACTTGTTGTGGAGGTCAGATAGGCAGTCGCTCCGTGTAAAATACTGGTACTCAGCTGCATCTGGTTAGACTGGAAGCCCACCCCAACATAGTTGGCAAAAGGCAGATGATGATGATTTACTTCTTCGCACATATTAGGCTGATTACTTTAAATGGAATGAATCTGTGGTTTAGATTAGGTACCCTTTTATGCTAATGGTAACAATAAGTAGTAGTAATACCGGGAAAATTTCGATTTTTAACGTGGCGTGTCAGCTTTTTGGTTAGGTACCTATGTATATAAAAGTCATAAATGTTATATTGTGGTATTTTGGTCAACCACTCACCACACCTTAACAAGAAAAAAATTTAATGTCTTTGGCTGCAGAGTTTCCGGTAGGCACCTACCCAGCGATTTTAAATACTTTCAGTAATTTACCAATCGCCAAGTGAACCGCTACGCCCGAAATTCGTAGTCTGCTACACGGCGTATAGCTTAGCGACGACGTAGCCGCGGCGGCTACGCCATACCTACAAACCAAAGTAGGGCTAAATTCAAATCACCCGATGTTGTTTTACCTACTGTAATTTTTTTTAGCAATGAAAAATTTTTGTTCTACTTGTGGATTATGTTTATTAATGAATTAGAATTAAGTCGAGAAAATGATATCGGTCAAGTGGCCGCCATCAAAGTTGATGACGTTTTATGGCATTTTCCATCACTTGTGTCAGAACTTCCGGCGATAGGTTCTCGTATTCCTGTCGGATATTCTCTGAGAGGCTATAAGAGTCTAAGGCTTGTTTAAATAAACCCGGGACTTTAACTAACCTCACAACAAAAAGTCTGCAGCGGTCAAATCGGGTGATCTGGCCGGCAAGTGCAAATCGCCAAAGCGAGAGATTAGACTAATGGAAACAATTATTCCGCGTTCTTGAGGAGTATAGCATTCCATGGCTAATTGACGTGTATTCTACATCTGCTTACTTCACAAATGTCAAAACAGAATTGACATTTGCCGCCATTTGCAAAAGTTATAGCGCATTCCAGTAAGGTGATTACTTTTGCCCCACCTTGTGCAATACTAAAGTACTAAAAGTAAGTTTAGTGGTAGTTTTTTTAGCTTCCTTTTAAACTTTCAGCTACTAACTATGCTCAATGGCTTGGGTATTTTTATCGAATGGGCTTTTTGTACTGATAGAAAAGTAACTAAGCCCCCAGCGGCTAAAAATACAGCAAATTTCGTCACTCAGCATCCGTAGCGCTTATCATAATATTCCCGCAGCCCCACATCCTCAGATACCGCGAGTAGGTACATAATGGATGACTAGGATTACATAGTAGGTAATATTAATCACTGACACAATAACTCCAGCCCGACTATTTATAACTGATTCGTTTCAGCAGTTTGTTTTGTAAGCGATCACGCGATATGAACTGTATAGTGTATAGTAATTATTACCGATCGGCGCAAGCGCAAGGTCGAGGCAAGCGAGACGCGCGCAACGCAAGTTCATTGCTCACATGCACAGCAAGACTTGAGCACCTTGGCATAGCATAAATAGAATACTGTGCAGATATATCTTCACGTTCGATGTGAAGTATTTGTATCTCAGCTACGAGTATTAGGTACGTATTTCATGCGTGTTCTTGTGAGAAACGATGTCACGTCGCGAATGCATAATATCGATAGAAAGGGAAATGGAAATGAAATGAAAAGAAACTCGACGTGACAGCGTGGAATAACACATTTGAGTATATTATATTATATACAGAATTTGCTAATAAACTTGAATAAAAAAAAAAAACCAAAGGCGACCGAAAAGTGTGCTTAACATTTTGACCGTCACGACACTTTTGCTATACCTAGAGTGTGTGTATGTTTTTTTCTTTTCATTTTAGTTACTCTTAAACATTGTTATTTTTTGGTGTATAAATAGATTCGTCGCACTTCAGACCTGTCATTGCTTAAGGACAAACAACTCATCTTTATTACGATAACAGCGAATTCAATGACCTCCAGCGATCCATCAAAATACATTACTTTACCTCCTACAGGAAATAACAACACAGGCAGTAATTTATTCGGATCTTCGCTCATAGCTGGAAAACGCGCAAAGAATATTTATTATTAGGCAAATTACTGCGCAAGAATTGCAAATGTAAGTAGCCTTTTCCCAACTATATTAGGGTCGGCTTCAAATCTTATCGGATGTAGCTGAATACCATATTTTACTAGGAGCGCCTACCTGACCTCAATCAATCTGCCTAGCCTTTTCCCAAAAATGTTGGGGTCGGCTTCCAGTCGAACCGGATGCAGCTGAATACCAGGATTTTACATGGAGCGACTGCCTGTCTGATCTCTACAACCCAGTTACTGGATAACACGATACCCCTTGGCAAGACTGGTTGTCAGACTTTAGGACTTCTGACTATCAGTAACGATTGTCAAAGATCTAGAAATGATAGCCGGAACCAACTGCTTACGTGCTTTCCGAGGCACGGAAGGGTCTCAGTATGTAAAGGATGGTCACTCATCCACAGGCCGACCTCAGTAAGCGTTGCTTAACCTTGAAGATCGACCGAGCGATGTGCACAAGGATATCACAATAATAAAGCTGAGTTTCTAAGGTAATTTCCGTCCCATTTTGCGATCGCCTTCACTACTTCAAGTGTATAAGGTTACTGGGAAGCCTTAAAAGGCCTAGCGAGTGCGCAAACGCAAGTATCGACCGCAGGCCATTTTTGGACGAAGCGAGTATTAAACCTTGGCGTTTGAGGCCATATCCAGATGGCGGATTCCATAATAGAGCTACTGTGGCCAATGTTAGCGTTCTAACTCATTATGGGAAGCTATGGCGGCTTGCCTACTTTGGCATGCTCAGGGGAGTGTGCTGGCAGTCTGGCCATAACATAACATTTCAGAAAGAACTGTCTAAATATTAACTGTTAGACACCAGTGTTTTAATTAGGACATTTTAATCAGGCTCTAATTAAATTAATTGCTCACGAAACGTAAAGATACTAATTACTAAAAAAAAAACCCTGAAGTGAATAAATAATAACAAAACATTATTAAGGATAAAATTAATTAATTTATAACGGAGCAACAATACGTCGTAAATAAATTAATGATTTTCTAGAAACCACGACGTTGTTTATTTAGAGCGGAGCGTACCATGTCCTTATAAGGTAATGTATTGTGTTTAACTTAAAATAAACCACTATTATGTAGGTATCTGCGTAACAGAATCATGTACCTACTTCGTGAAAACATTACCAGAAAACGCCCTGAGGAAACACGAAGCTGACGTAGGGGAAGATGGCAGAACGAGCTTTCCACCTGCAGACTGCATTGATCTGCTCACACCAGCACCCTAATTGTGCAACACACTATCAATCACAACCTAAATAATCTTGAAGGATATCGCTAATCCATTGCTTTATATGTTCGAAAAAATTGTCTGCTCAACTACGTAAATAACGCAATGAATGTTGCTGAACTGTCACAATTAAAGCCATTCCTACTGTTAGTGTGTTACACAATTACCCCGCAGATTGAAAGCAGTGTAAAAATGGTTATAGGACTTTGCCCTGCAGTGGGACAACTGGTATAGAGGGATAACATGGCTTAAAATAAAATAATACCTATCCAATACAATTCCTGCCGACACACCAGCATGGCCACGTGTGTAAAAGCCATTAGCCATGTGTAAACTACGTGGCCAAAGGAATTGGGGAGCAGGTGTGTAAAATTAGCACCATAACAAGAACATCAGGGGAAGGAAGGAAACGACAAACGGTGTCAAGGTGAACTGGTGAGCACGGCTGTTGAAACTTGCAATTTAACGTATTTATGTCCTTGCAGATGTTTTCACTTGATAGCACACCACATGCATGCTTTTTTTCTGTGAGGAAATAAAGACCGTATGATAGAATTTGTTGCCGAAGAACATTTTCATCAAAATACATAGATAAAGAATATTTTTTTGTAATGTTGTCTCCCCCATACTTTGGGCCCGTTCAATTTTGACCACTTTCTGACCCCCCCCCCCCCTCCCCCTACGTAAGAAAAAATAAGACTTGGAAGAACACCCCTCCGCCTCTTTCAATCTTACGGAAGATCATCATAATCATACATAAGAAAATTGCAAAATAAAGTAGCAAAAAAATTAAAAAGTTATAATTTTTGCTTAGTTTTGTGATCTTCGTAAGAACAATCTAGACCCCTCCAGTCCCTACGTAATAAAAAATAAGACTTATTCGAACCCCCTCCCCCTCAAATCGTCCTACGTAATAAATGTACAGCTCCTTGGTTTAATTATAATACCTGAAAAAGTCTGTACTCATTATGAATAACTTTTACTAGGGGACAACACAGAAGTGGCGAAAAAAAATAGCTGTTCCCTACATTTGTGTACGTACACTTAGCTCGACAAAATGTAAGGAGCAGCTGTATGTTTTTTGCGCGATTTCATGTTTGTTCCCATTACAGTCAAAGTGATTCATAATGCTGAAGTACAATGACCCCTTTTCAGGTTTTCTGTTATTTCAATTACTACTTTGTACGTAGAAGGCGAAAATATCCGTAAATAGACCAAATAATAATTTTAGGAACAAGAACGCTAATCATCGATCGTAATGAGATGAAAAGATGAGTTCAAAGGGCAGTAACCTGCACTCCACAGGGGGTTGTTATAAGGGCACTTATAGAGGCCCAATTTATGGAGCAATAACCTTACTTTTCCCATTTTTCTTTCCTGGAGGTGTTTCTTTGGAAATTCAGGATAATCTTAGTAATATTATATCTTATCCTATCCTACTAACCCTATTATAAACGCAAGAGTTTGTGAGGATGGATGGATGGATGTTTGTTACTCTTTCACGTAAAAACTATTTAACGGATTTGCATCACACAGATAGAGGCACACAGATAATTTATAACCTGGATTAACATTTGGATACTTTTTATCCCAGTAGTACGTTCCTATAGAATAATTTCGAACCTCCACGCTGGCGAAGCCGCTGGCAGAACCTAGTATTAAAATATTTGAAAGTAAATAAAACTAGATATTTACACAATTATTATCGTTGGAACGCGATTGGGTTTAATCCTCTAAAGTGTAATAATTAGGTAGGTATCTAGGTAATTAATTAGTCTTGCAATTAAAGTTAATATAGCATAAACTGTAAAATTAATTGTTCGAGTGAAATATGCTTGAATTAGATACGAACTGTAAGAAGAGTGCGTGTTTATATTAATTCGTTAGCGAGGGCATTGACCTAGCGATGTAGGTACATGAGAATTAATGAACATTTGCTCAACCCAAAGATTTTCTAGTCGAAGAGATGAATATTCAGATTTATAAAAGGAAGATTAAAACGTTAACGTGCGCAGTTTTACATGTCTTCTATACATAACACCACATTAATTATGATTCAAACGAAGACATTTTATTTACATTATAAAGTAATACTTAATTTATGTCTTTATAAAAACTTTCTCAAATACATTTCCGCGTTTAAAATAGAATGATAAACGTCACGACATCAAAGTAGGAATCAATCTGCCTAGCCTTTTCCCAACTACCTTGGGGTCGGCTTCCAGTCTAACCGGATGCAATTGAATACCAGTATTTTACATGGAATGGCTGCCTATCTGACCTCTACAACCCAGTTACATGTATAATTTTTCATGTAAAATTTTATTTTAATTTTTGTTTCTACGATTGAGATTTTTAACTGCTATGCATCAAATAGTACAGTAATTTTGCTGTGCCCTGACAGGGTCTACATCGGCTCTTAGCTCTAAGCATCTTGTTGTACCGTGTGGAACGCAAATAAATGAATACGAATACTGGGTAACACGATACCCCTTGGTAAGACCGGCTGTCAGACTTTTGGGATTTTGACTACCCGAATGACTCAAAGATCTACGAATGGCTCTGCCAAAAAAATATGTTGTCCAAAAAAGTTTGTGTGCTAATAATATAATGAAATTCTTGTCCGATTAGATAGGTACTTATCTTTTTTTTTTTTTTTTTTATTACTAGCTTCCGCCCGCGACTTTTTTTTTTTTAATTTGAGCCCCCGACCCACCCTGTGTCGCTATATTACATAGCATCGCCTGCCTGCGGTATTACTTCGTTCTTGCTGACTTTGCTCGGCTCCTAAGGGTCCTAGCATAGTGTTAAGTAACCTATAGCCTTCCTCAAGAATTGGTCTATCAAATGCAAAAATAATTTTTCAAATCCGACTGGTAGTTTCAGAGATTAGCGCGTTCAAACAAACCAACAAACCCTTCAGCTTTATTATTGGTACAGATTTTAATTGTGCTTTACGTACGAACACCACACCACCAACAAGACTGGACGATAACGGGCCAATATTGGTGACACAAACATTACACACGTATTGGTGATACATACATGAATATCCTCCACAAATAATGTTGGTTATATTTAGGTTGTATGTAGGAGGAAAATACAACAAAAAGGATGTATTTTGGTATTCTATATTTCAATACATGAACATTATTGTGTTGTGTACAGACGCCAGCACATCAAGCTACTACAATCTGTCAAATCTCTTTAATAGATTTTCAACTTTATCGCTAAAGCATTAAGGTTCAAGTTTGATTGGGAAAATTTGACAGTTTCGGGTAGCTTGACTTACTGGCGTCCGTACCTTAAATCAGAATAAAGGATGACAAATGCACAGAGCGTCTACCCCGAATTCTGATATCCCTGTATGGTTGGGTGTCAAAATGGCAACGTTGCAAACACGAGTAAAGTCACGTTCAAATATTTTTTAACAACAATTAGTTTTTGCTGAATCTTTGAACTAAACTGGCATGTAGTTGTTTATTTGCATCTTCCTTACTTTTGAATATTTTTGCAACTTGTCCAATGGCAAGTCAGCTAGCTATTCACAGCACATAATTATACTCCTAGCAGAGAAGCTATTACACCAAGTATGGTTGTGATTCGAAATTCGAATAGAGAAGACCACTGAAGGACTTTTTTTTTTGAGTTGTTACTTGTTAGTGACTGTAGGTAGAGAGAACTAAGAAAATAGTACTTAGAGAACCCGTGTAAGATCTTGTGTTCCTGTCTCGTTTCATAAAGATGATGAAACATCATTCATTTAAATAGGTACTGTACATGAACATGGACAACTGTCGCATTTTATTAACCCTTTGTGTGCCATATTACTAAGCGTATAAGATGGTCTTGCACCTGTGCCTTGCACCCACGGATACAAAGAGGTTAGTGCTATATTTTGGAGACAAGACTTGACAAGAGATACTTTGGTGTGGACAGCAGAAGTCTTGGAATGCAAAAAGGAAGACCCGGTCTTATAGTAAGCCAAAACCTCACAAGCGTACAGCCAAACTAACCAAACATAAGCAAAAATGTGCCACCATTACGGACTATAAGGTTAAACGTTTTCGCCTACGTGCTCGACCAATCAGTAACTAAGTACTAACGTAAACAAACGCAAGATTACACGAATCACCTTGTAATATGTAGAGTGCCCAAATACGACGTGAAACGTGGGCTCAATTTCGATTGGAAAAGATTAACGAGACAATTTGAAGCTAAATACGCTGAGGTTCTACCGTCGTGCTTCGGAAAGCACGTTAAGCCGTTGGCCCCGGCTGTCATTCGTAGATCTTTGACAGTCGTTGCGGCTAGTCAGAAGCTCTAAAGTCTGAAAATATGTCTTACCTAGGGCTATTGTGTTATCCAGTAACTGGGTTGTAGAGATCAGAGAGGCAGTCACTCCATGTAAAATACTTGTATTTAGCTGCATCCGGTTCGACTGGAAGCCAACCCCAACATTTTTGGGAAAAGGCTAGGCAGATTGATTGATCCTGAGGTTCTACCAAAGGATTGTTTTTGCTTTCACAGCTACTGGGGGCCTACCACCAGCTTTTACAGCAGGGCAGAAGTTGAACTGCACTGCTTTTGCAAGCCCCCTGAACTGAAATAAAGCCATTAAGTATTTTTCCAACTTAAAAATGTTTCTTATCAAGTAGGTATCCGGATGCTCGAGCATACTATATTGGGATACTTCTTGCTGCCTTACTTTTTGCAAGGTGGCCAATCTTGCAAAAAGTTTAATTGCTGCGGAATTTCCTCTTAGCCTTATGCATAGTAATTTTCATTTCGAATGTTATATAGCAGGTGGCATTCTGTAGTTTCTGTCTGGGAAAATGATGAGTTTATTTATTTCTGCAAGGACTACCTTGATCTATTATTTATTTATTTGACCTCTTGTGGCTAATACTTCACTTATTAGCGCTTTGAGTCCGTCACAAACTCATAATCTCTAGTCGATGCCTTTTTGAGCAGCCTAGAGGTTTGGTTCTTGGGCCAGTGAGCCACTAGGTCAAGGTAGCTCAGATTGACCTCCTCTCTCGAATATATAGCAGACTAGCTGCGCCCCGCGGTTTCACCCGCATAAGTCTCGATCCCGTTAGAATATCGGGATAAACAGTATCCTTGGTTCATCCAGGACATGGTCTATGTGCCAAATTTCATTTCAATGCGTTCAGTCGTTTTTGCTTGAAAGCGTAACAAACGAACAAACAAAAAAACTAATCTTTTTACTTTATAATATTAGTTTAGCTGATTGATTAGACGTTATTAACGTTCATTGACACTGAACACAGTTCGTCCTTTAATTTTCATCACTGTTATTTATGTCCTGTCCTCTACTTGCTTGTCCTTAAAGAATCGTGAAGTCGTCTCAAATTGAATTGTCCTTTTAAAACTGGATATTGAGCGTAAAATCTCTAAATCCACCATACATTATTCTTTTTGCTGTGTGGAAGAACCACATATGACATCACCGTCTAATAATCTAAGTCCTGTCCTTGACTTGACTTTGGATTCAAATATGTATTTATCGCAACGCCTACGTTTAAGGGTGGTATAGGAATCCGACCGGAAAAAGAAGCAAATTTTATGGCCATAATATCCTCTGCATACCAAGCCAAATAAAAAAGTCTTGACACAAATATGGTGGTAAAAGAAAAATATGTACGTGTGGGCTGGTTTGACCGATAGCAGAAAGATAAAATTAATATTTATCTAACAGACACAATACATGTCAGAACATAGTCTCATCACTTAGTAACTAATCCATCTAAAGTCGTGAACATATCGTTTCTTCCAAAAAAACTTTACGGATAAGCTTATAGAGGCTCATTTAAACAATAACGAAACCTACAAATTCATGCTCCCGCCAAGTTTAACAGACGTTTCGGCTAACTGTGCCTAAAAAATGTTAGCAAAAAACCGGCCCAGACAACACTGAACAGCGCTCTAAAATTGGATAAGACAGAGAGGAGAGGACTTCCGAAACGTGTCGTGCAGTGTCTTTGGCCTCGCCTCATGTCCGTTACGATTTAAATTCAAAGCGCCAACGGAATGGATTTGGTTAACGGATGCCGGATCGATGCGTGGCTGGGCTACTATTGTTTCATTATGAACCATTCGATTGAATTGTATTGTGACACTCGGACAGTTCTCGCGGTATTGTCACTGTTTTGGTCATGACCTTTTATTGGTTACTTGACGACCAAGTGCAGTTCTTTACTGTTGAATTTCACCCGTCTTATTATAGAACTAAGTCCATGTCCAAACCTTTGAGCCAATTATTGTATTTTGAACTTTATTCAGATATAGTAAAGTACCAAAACTGAAAACTTAGATTTAACGTCAGTGTAATCAGAATATAATTTAGCCTGTATTGCCCCACTGCAGGGCAAAGGCCGCCCCCCCTTTTCAACACTATTCTGTATTTTTCTAATGTCAGTCCTTTCGGTAGGAGTAAACGTCCTGTCGGAAAAAGTTCAGAATATTAAAATGGCTCGATGGTTTAAACCTGTGTCTTGAAAACCTTGTATTGTAATAAGGCCGCACCTGCCAAACTTTGATCCAATGAAGGGACGCCACTCCCAGAGTCCTATATTCGAAGGCAAAAGGAATTACATCAGTTATTTCCTGTTGTATTCAGTAACTATGTTTAATTTTTGATTTTCCTTATCCGTTGCTTCTACAGAGTAACCTATTTAATTTAACTCCTACCGCTTACATAATCGTTGGAACACCACGTCATCGATTATGTTATTAAAAGCAGAACAATTTCCATTGTTATCGATGTTTTATAAACTAGTAGGTACATGTAATATGATACTGCAATCAAAATTTAAAGTAAACGACAAGATTAGTTAAATTCCTGTTATTACGAAACCTCATGAATTATCGTTTTCATATAAAAAATTGTGATAGTATTAAATATTGATAGGAATCTATGTCTATACTAATAATAAAGCTGAAGAATTTGTTTGTTTGCTTGTTTGAAGGCGCTAATCTCTGATAAATGTTCTTTTTGAATTTGATAGCCCCTATCTAATAGACATAGAACAAAAAGCCCAATATAATAGATAGATAAATTAAAATCACGCTAGCACCCTTAGGAGCCGAGGAAACCAAAACCAAAAAGAGGCAAAAAGGACGCTGAGCGAAAACGAAGTAGTAGCGCGGGTAGGCGATGCGATGCGACGCGAAGCCTACTGATTCGTTTCCACTCGGCATTCTTTTTGACTATTATCGCGGGTAGGCGATGCGAAGCGACGCGAAGCCTACTGTTCGTTTTCACTCAGCATTCTTTTTGACTATTATCGCGGGTAGGCGATGCGATGCGACGCGAATCCTACTGCTACGTTTTCACTCGGCATTCTTTTTAACTATTATCGCGGGCAGGCGATGCGATGCGACGCGAAGCCTACTGCTATGTTTTCACTCAGCATTCTTTTTCACTATTATCGCGGCTAGGCGATGCGATGCGACGCGAATCCTACTGCTAAGTTTTCACTCAGCATTCTTTTTGACTATTATCGCGGCTAGGCGATGCGATGCGACGGGGTGGGTCGGAGAAACAAAATTCTACGCGGACGAAGTCGCCGGCAAAAGCTAGTATAAAAACAAAACATTTGAATTCAATGAATTCTTACATCGATTACGTGATTCACGTAACATCACCTACGTCGCATTTGTTTTTTTACCAATTAATTATCACCATTTATTTTGAAATTCGATATTGCATTATGATTACAGTTTTCCTTTTAGGGCTGATTTTTCAATCGACGGATAATTTTTATTCGTGGAATTAAATTGACGTCTGACAGTTTTTGTATGGAAAAACTGTCAAAAATTCAAAATTATTCCTCGGATAAAATTATCTGGCGTCGGAAAAATCAGCCCTTAATTGAAAAATGAAGAATAGGTAGTACCATACTAATCCTATACTTAAACAAATGAGCCAATTACAGAGTTATGTTTTAGGGTAGACATAATTATTATTTAAATTCTAAATAATCATCCTGACACACAAACAAAAATATGAAAGATCTAAGAAATATCTCGAATAGATGCTACTAATAGCGAATAGTTCGAAAATAAAGAGTTGCGTTGTCAGACGTAATCATTTTATTATTCCGACAGTCTCTATGACCTTGGTTGGTGTCAAAAGACGCGTTTGAATTCTATACGTTATGAACCTATTATCAAGGCACACGTCATCGGAATTACATCACCTCAATAACTTCGTGCATGTAAACCGACAACAAAACATCACATTTATTTATAGTCGTTTAATTATAACGAATTTTACGTATTAGGTACACGAAAAACAAAATTGATGTCATATAGTAACGTTTCCGTAATCTAGGAAGTTATCGAAATTAATCATATAATTTACCGTGTGGCTTGTGGCTAAATAATAACAGCCGCACGGGTCGATCGAAGGTTACGTTTGCCGAGGTCGGTGCGGGGATGGGTGACCATTCATAATAACATATCGATCGAGACCCCTCCGTGCCTCGGAAAGCACATTAAGCCCGACTGTCATTCGTAGATCTTTGACAGTCATTACGGGAAGTTGACAACCAGTCTTACCATGGGATAGCGTGTTACCCAGTAACTGGGTTGTGGATGTCAGATAGGTAGTCGCTCTATTCAGCTGCATCTGGTTAGACTGGAAGCCGGCCCCAACACAGTTGGGAAAAGGCTAGGCAGATGATGAATCATTTATCTGTATTACGCTTACTAAAGTCTTATCCACATTATGACTTTCCTTCCTTTCGCGGTTAGGAAAACTCCAAGTGAAGTGTAGATGTGTCAACAAATTATTGAAAATGACTAAAACGGTTCTAGAGCGTTGATAAGATCTAATGCATCATCAGCCTATCCTTTTTCCTATCTATGTTGGAGTCGGCTTCTAGTCTAACCAGCGGGGTAATTGCGTAACACACATAAAATGACCGCAATGTCTTGCATTTCGACAGTTCAGCCACATTCATTGCGTTATTGACGTTGTAGAGTAGACCAATTTTTCAAACCTATGAAGCAATGGATTAGGAATATCTTTCAAAACCCTCAGATTGTTATTGAAACCGTGTTACGCAGTCAGGGTTCGGATACCAGTATTTCACATGGAGCGACTGCCTATCTGACCTCAACGACCCAGTTATCTACTGGGTATCATAATACCCATTGGAAATACACTGGTTGTTGTGAGAAATTCGGGCTTCTGACTACCCGTAACGACTGTCAAAGAAGAATGAATAACAGCCGGGACCAACAGTTTAACGTACTTTCTGTGGCACGGAGGAGCCTCGGCATGTAATGGATGGTCACCCATCCACATACTGACCTCGGCAAGCGAAGCTTAACCTTCGATCGATCCGTGCGGCTGTTATTACTTAGCCACAAGCTTCTATTGTACCTACTCATAGAGATTAAATATAGATAAATTATTGTATGCTGAATATATGGAAAGTGTCTGCGAAGTGTATCTCATGAACCGTAATGGGTAGACAGTTGAAATTTTCACATAGTGTGTATTTCTATTCTTCTTGTTAGCGTGTTGATAGCAATCTATTTAGATTGGACTCAGCCCAGAATTCGGCCACTTGTTTGGCAATTGCTGCTATAGCATCAAACAATAAAAATTAAAGGGGGTCCTCATACAGAAACGTGTTTTTTTTCGGCGAGTTCTGCCTTGTGGTACAGAACCCTTTATTGTGCTAGTCCGACTCGCACTTGGCCGCTTTTTTTTTTCAATTCGCCTAGACGAATAATGTGGGATTAGAAAGAAAGAAGTAAGTAGAACGCTTGGTCGTTCTTCATTCTCACCGAACGCTATACATCATTGACTATTTTTTTCTCACCAATCACTGTCTAATATCACGCAATTAAAGTTCTTACAACTCACCACGAGTTTAGGCCAAGTGTTCGTGTACCAACCAATTAACCCACATCAACGTGTTGAATGAAAATGTGAAATATTTGACTTCGGAACGCGCTTTCCTTCATTCTTTATTTGTTCGGATAGCAGCAGACGATCGAAATGGTCGAGTGAATGATTCATTCAAAAGCCCACATTCTAAACAGAATTTATTGATCTGGCGGAATGTGATTTATTTCAGTTTCAGCTTTGGATAAGGGCTAAATCTCGATTAATGTTTTGGGACATGGCAAGGATAGGGCACTTTTCATACAGGGTGGCAGGGACATCGACGTGCAAACTGTAATCATAAATTCCGCACATGATTCTAGGCCCCTAGAAATAATACGTAGGTTTATAAAAAAATAACAGCTGTTCCATAGAAGATGCAATACTTACCGACGTGCTCAAAATGTATGGAACTGTTAATAACCAACGACTTTCAACGCAGAGGGCTTCAGAATCATGTACTGAGTCACACAGCACCCTAATTGCGTAACACACTGACAGTAGGAATGGCTTTCATTTTGACAGTTCAACAACATTCATTGCATTATTTACGTTGCTGAGCAGACAAATTTTTCGAACGTATGAAAAAATGGATTAGCAATATCTTTCAAAATGTCTCAGATTCTGATTGATAGTGTGTTACGAATTAGGGTGCTGTGTGGCCACAGCATACCCAGTACAAGCGGAGATATTTCATCGAAAGTATCATCATTCCGTGTTACTTTTCATAATTCTTGTAAATAGGCCTGTGAATCTGAAGATCAAGAGATATCGTATTATAACATTATACATAGTAATAATAATTGTTAGAACACACGCCTCAACAATGCGTGTGATAAAAAAATTACATTTATTTCCGTCGATTTACACAATCCTTCGCAACATTGTGGGAAGTTGAGTCTGATTATCAAAGTTTGCGAACAATCTTTATATCTCATTAATGAATAGACGTCTCTGCGTGAAAGTGAGGAGACTGTGTATGAATAGAGAAAGTAGGTATTATAGTACCCGATGTGAACAGCTCGACGGATCTCTAAGAAAGTAACATCTCCATACGGCGGAAGCTATAATAAATATTTATTTTTATTTTTATTGGCAACTTATGAAAAACAGCGGGGTAGTTGCGTAATACACTAACAGTAGCAATGGCGTTCGTTTTGATAGTTTCACAACATTCATTGCGTTATTTACGTTGTTGAGTAGACATTTTTTTCGAACATATGAATGTTGAAAAAAATGTCTACTCAACTGATGATTCAGATTGTCATTTTGTCAGTTCAACAGATGACTCTCTTGAGATGGACTCTCTCTTGGGATGAATCATCTTGGAGGATATTGCTAATATATTGCTTCATACCTATGTTCCAAAAATGTGTCTACTGAACAACGTAAATAACGCAATGAATGTTGTTGAACTGACAAAATGATAGCCATTGCTAGTGTTAGTGTGTTACACAGTTACCCCGCAGTTTCGCTAGCTAATTTAATTTGACCCTGTCTACAAATAAATAAAATTGAAGAGTCTTTCACCAATAAACTAAGCCACTTATGATCTTGTCCCACGTAGATATAAATGAAGAAGAAAGTATGGATGCTCAACAGGGTCGATCACAAGCTGAAGGTGCCACAGAGTCGAGGCGAATTTCCTTATAAATAGATATTTCTATTCAAGTGAATGTGAAAGAAAAGAAAATAAAGAAAGAAAAAGTATTTATTGCGTATAGGATTATAAACATATATGATTATATTATGTGCATGTATTATTTAATGCTTAGCAGAAAATCGAACAAGTAATGGGAACATTATTTCTCGAGATCCGTAGCCAGTACAGTTACCTTCGGCGTGCGTCTGCAGGTGTTGCAATTAGCATTGTAATTTGCAGAGGCATCCGTGATCCGTGTCTGTCTTTAATCAATGAAAAAGCATTTCACTCGGCTTTTGAGATCTTAAATAAAGCTAGGATTGCTGGGGAAACCCGAGGCTATTAGTAAAAGTTCTACCTAGTATGCCACAGTGTCACTTATTTCTATAAGGGCTGATTTTTCAATTGACAGATAATTTTTATTCGTGGAGCAAAATTGACGTCCGACAGATTTTGTATGGAAGAACTGTCAAAAATTCAAAATTATTCCTCGGATGAAATTATCTGGCGTTGGAAAAATCAGCCCTTAGTATGTTTTTAATTTTTGTATGTTGTCACCTTGTAATGTAATTTGTTATCATTTTAATTGTGCTTTCCTGTGTTACGCTGTCTTTTGTATGCACTAAATAAATAGTTTATCTATCTATCTACCTATGTAACCTACCTATCCGGTGACTCCTTTTCGTAGAACCTACTTTTCTGCAAGGAAATAACCTGTTAGTACCTACAAAGAATATTGGCGTATCGATCAACTATAATAACATTAAGGATGAGTGGGCAATTTGTCACGTATTGTGAGTTTTGTGGGCCGACGTTTGATGCGCATTAGCCTAAAATATGGGTTACGCTCCACAATTTCCCACGCCCGTTTTTTCCTATAACAATAGACATTTTTTTAGGTGCGGTGCAGACAGCAGATATGCTACCATATAAGGCGAATTCCACACGACATGCAGCAGAGCGGATAAAGCGCGGTGTTCACGCGCCGATGCGCACGCTGAGCACGCGACTTGCCGATTTCTGAGCGACATTACACCAAAATGTGGTATTATACGGCACCGGCTAACGGTACCGCGTTAATTTGATAATTTTACTGCTTGCTCTCTCTCGTTTAAATTTAAGACAATTTTATATCCGTGTGAGACCGTGTGCGTTGCATTGCCTGCACGCACCCGTGCACACTTTCAGAAACACTTCAATAATACACGCATTCCGAAAGGACCCAGTAGGAAGGTAACCAGTGGCAATATTTTGGTACAGCTTAATTTGTAATTTAAATGGGCCCTCGTAATATCTCGGAAGCTTACGACGTTCGACGTTACGACTTCCAACTGTTACCGTTATTTAAATAAAATTAAATATTCATGACTGCTAATTTCTCTGAATTTTAGATGACATCAAAAATATTGCTAATTTTATGTAATTGCCTCTTGGTTGCCAGACTGTTTGTTACCTACGTTTAGTAGTTCCGGTTAGGGGGCAGAGTTTCTTACGATTTTACTACAAAAACTATATCACTATGGTATTAGAGGGAATATTCATAAACTCATAGAATCTTATCTTAGTGATAGATTACAATGCACAGAAATCACAAGAATCTGTCCAGAAACGAAGCTACAAACCACATACACCTCGGCACCAAGGACGATTAAATATGGAGTGCCCCAGGGCAGCGTTTTAGGGCCTCTGCTGTTCCTGATCTATATAAATGACCTACCGAAAATAACAGGGCATAAAATGGTACTTTTCGCTGATGATAGTACGGTTGTTATAAAATGCAATAATCCAAATAATTACGAATTAGATATTAATGACACTCTCTCGAAAATAATTAACTGGCTAAATGACAATAATCTTGTAATAAATTTAAATAAAACTAAAGTTATGCATTTTCAGCAACGACTAGTAAACACTCCAGTTAATGTCAGCTATGATCATCTTAGAATAGAAGAGGTCAACATCGCAAAATTCTTAGGTATTTCTATAGACAGCAAACTGACCTGGAAACCACACCTGGATGAAGTTTGCAAACGACTGAACAGAGCAGCGTACCTTCTATTTCAACTATCAAATAAAGTAAACAATGAAACTCTCTTAACGGCGTATCATGGATTGGTATCCTCGGTTCTACGGTATGGTATTGTTTTTTGGGGACAGTCAACAAATCGAGAACTTGTTTTTAAAATGCAAAAAAGATGCATAAGGTCGATATTTGGATTGCACAGAACTGACAGTTGTATTCCATATTTTAAAAAATTCAATATTTTAACCTTTCCTTGTTTATACATTCTGGAAGCCTCCTTGTTTGTGAAAAATAATCCCCACCTATTTAAAAAACTTGCCGCAGTCAAGAAATTACCCATACGTTCTCAATATACCCACACATTATGCCATGTCAAATGTAAAACTGCACTGATGAAGAAAAGTTTCTTTGGTTTTGCTCCCCAAGTTTTTAATAAAATACCTGACAAAATAAAATGTATGCCAGTACAAAAATTCAGAAAAACTTTAAAGAACTTACTACTTAATAAATGCTATTACACATTGGACCAGTTTATGAATGACAATTTTAATTAATTTGTATAATGATATTGACATCTGTATAATGACATTCTAATGACAATTGTAATTAATCTGTATAATAATTTAATTTGATTGAATTTGTTTGTATGTCATTGTTGACAAAACATAGCGCACTATGTATTATAGCTTAAGACCGTTTTATGTTACCTATGTTTAACAAACGATTAAATGATTTATGATTTATGATTTATGATTCCAAATGACATCTTCATAGGTATTGGAGAGAAGTTCCGCTAAATCCGCTACGAGTGAACTGATTGACCGTTCACGCTCAGCCCATAACCGCCGGAGAAGCATGCAGCAAGCAGCAGAGAAGAATGTTTTGGGCAAACGTAAGTTCCTTTTGAGGTGCAAAGACGCACTGGGATTTTTTTTCTATTCCGAACTTATGATCAAGGTTTAATAAGCAGTAGAAGTAGGAGTATGAATGCACGCGAAATCGCATGCTACTCCATCTAACATTATACAGCTATGCCACGGATATCTATGAGCTATGCTGTTTAATAGAAAAGTGCAATACCTATGCGACCAAAATGTGTGAAACATCATTTTTTTTTATATAACCTACTTAAAATTTCTCCTCCGGGGGGTTCAGAATCATGTACTGAATCCATGGTAACAGGTTGCACGTCGATGTCAAACAGTGTTGCAAAGACTATATATCCAGAATGTGACGAGTTTATTAGGCGTGACATCCCACTTCCGAGGGTTTTAGCTAGAACAACGTTGGACCTAGAAGCGACCCAACGAAATGCCATTAAAAGTCATGACTTGCAGTGCATACCGTTCTATTAACTCAAAGTCTGCCATTTATAACAAGTCTAATTAATTAATCCGAAGTAATAACATAGACATCTGGTACGAATAACAACAGCCTCGCGTTGTTCTCTTTAGCCATAAAAAGGCGGGAACACGACACCTCTTTGCGCGCCATGTTTGGCCAGAAACCGACTCGGTGCAGTTTTTACCCTTTACTGACACAAAATGTAATCGTAAACAACTTACACAACATATAAGTGTCTTATTCGTGAATTCGACGTTTTACAACGTGCGTTGTACTGAGCATCGCGAATTTGGGCAGTAAATTATGTATTTGGTACGATGATCTACTGGTTGAGAACCTGAGACTCGCACAAACCAGGGAGGGAAGCATGACACAAAAGGAAGGAGCTTAGGCCTATAACTAGCCAGCTTTCGGTGGAAAAAGGATACCAATGATGATGATTAATCTACTGATGATTTCCAAGCTTTCTTAAATGACTAACACACCCTAATTGCGTAACACACTATGAACCACAATCTGAATTATTTTGAAGGATATTGTTAATCAGTTGCTTCATATATTCCAAAAATTTGTCTGTTCAACAACGAACATAACGCAATGAATGTTGTTGAACTGTCAAAATGAAAACCATTGATAAAGGGGCCCAATTCTGTAACTTTGAGTTAAGCAACGCGCCATTGACACTCTATCGACACTACAGAAATTATTTTGCCACTGTTGCAAATTTGGCATTCTCCAAAAACTTTAATGGCGTTTCAGTGGTGTCACAGTAGTGTGTCGATAGTGTGGCAGTACAGACGCCAGCACATCAAGCTACTACAATCTGTCAAATTTCTTTAATAGATTATCAACTTTATCGCTAAAGCATTAAGGTCCAAGATTGATTGGGAAAATTTGACAGTTTCGGGTAGCTTGACCTGCTGGCGTCTGTACAATAGCTTTAGTATGTTAGGTACGCAATTACCCCGTTGGTATAATTAATTGATCATGAAAATCATCATGTCAAGTATTACTCGGACTTAAGGCACATGGTAGCAATCGCTATGTTATCAAATTGTTCATTCCTATGTTTTAATGGCACCTGTGATGCATGTTCAGGGCAGCAAGGCCAGCAGGGGCCATCCAGAGCCCAGACTCATACTAAACCCAATTCATGTAGCCCAAACGTTAAATATCCATTCGTCTAATTTAATCTCTCAATTTCGACCCCTACTTGATCTAAGTATATAGCTCTGCATTATCAGTATAACTTCATCGGTTCATCATTTCACTAACATGCCATCTATAATAAATAATGCCATCTAGCAGCTTTGGACTCAGTGGAGAGGTGTACGAAGAGGCTAATTGGTGATCCCGATTTGGTTAAGACCAATCTACAAAGCCTGGAGCGAAGGGTAGCCAGCCTTTCGGTATTCTATAGGATGCATTCTGGAGAGTGTGCGCGGGAATTACATGACTTAATTTCGCCAACACCGTTCCATCATCGGACATCGGACGGTGAGTTTCCACCCTTACGTTGTTGACACCGCTACGATCCGGACGAAGCGTTTCGCCTCGTCGTTTATACCGCGTACATCGAAGGATTGGGACAATTTGCCTGCAGCGGTCTTCCCGTCCGATTATAAGGCTAGAGTGAATAGGCTCGTAATAAATTAGTGCGCTTTACTATCAACGATTGCATCACTGCTTTTCATCAGGCGGGATCGCAGTCAAACACTAGTTTAAATAATAACAAAAAAAAAACATTATAATTTACAATAAACATCCAATCTGCAAAAGACTTTACCGACGACGCACGTTGCTCGCCGTGATGAATAAAATTAGGTATAATACCTATGCAATATTATGTACATAATAAAACAGACTACCTTTCTAGAGACATTAAATTATCTACCTAAACGATGAGATGATGAATGTGATTGCGTGATGGTTATCTCCCATCAATCAACGAATTAGGTACAATTTTTTCTCATAAAATGTACAACAGTCCAGTTACCTACTGAAAACGATTACATAGATGTCAAAGTATAGGTTCTCTTTTGTACCACTCTCTACTTATTCCTATGACTATAAATAGTACATGGCATGTAAATCGTAAATCAATAACCTTACCAACATCCTTACATCATGCTCCCAACTTAAGGAAACAAGGACACGAAGCAGAACTAAGTAGGTAATTTAAAAATTGGTTGTTCCGTTGGTATACCTACCTACATGTTACTGCAGCAACTGCACATTGTAGGTACCTGCTAATTTGGTAACGGGTAATTAGTTACAGACCTACCTGGACTTCGATTTATACTGCCACCTATGACTTGCAGAGCTAGCTTGAAGAGAAGTCCCTTCGAAAGAGAGGTTCCAGTCAGTCCCAGTAGGTAACTATCTCTTCGTATTACTCTCTTTGAGAAGCATCCATTATTGATTTTTACTGACTGGCGTAAACACCGTAAAGCGACATCTGTTTGAAAATATATGGATGAAAAGTTATGTGGTTAGTGTGACATAGCGCCATCTTCTGGATGATTTAGTAAAATTAGTCGCGTTTTGTTAACGCATTAACTTCAGCGTTAAGTACCCATAAATAACTTATTATCTAATTTAATTGTTTGCTACATTTCATAGGATTTCAAATAAAATATTTCATATTTATTTCATTTACAAAGATTAACGTTAATAACTTGAGAAACTAAACGTAGATTCTTGTGACATGACTGGAACAAAAAAAAAAAATAAACAGCTGCTGCCATGCGCTCTGTCCTTGTAATTCGGATTTCAAATTTTATACATTGACTTGATGTTATCTCTTTTACACCTATGGCAATTGCAGTACGACATTTGAGCAACATGCTTGAAATTGTAAAGTTTCAAACCTGAATTTCCGACTTTATGTCCATCTCATATTTTTACTCCTTGTTCCCAGTGAAATAAAAATTGACCATTTTCTATTCGACGTATATTATTTTACAAAGTTCACAGAAGAGATACAGGAATTCGTGAACAAATGACTTTTGGGAGAATCGCCAATTTGAATTGGAATACATGTACTGGAAGTAATGGAAATAACGTATTTCGTACTATGACAGAGAACAGGTATGTTTACTTCATCAGTTTTAATAGAAATTGTATATCTGTAACTAACTTACAGTATTCTTTGATACTAATAATTGCTTCCCTTTCCAGGAAAAGGTCCCGCGAGGACGATTCGTGTGAATTTATGCCATTGTCAAAGAGGATAAATAATTTGCATATCAATAACAACCTAAACTCGAATGTTTCTCAAACGCAAGATGCTGGTCATAGACAGATTAATGGAATAAATACGGAAAATGGAATCTCTTCGCCAAGTTCATCGTCAGGTTCAGAACGCAGACCAAGCTATGAGCCAGGAATGAGTTCCAACCAAAGTAGCTACTATTATGACAATAAGCTGTTATTTGAACTGCATTTAGAGAGGATACAGAGATGTGGGCAGCAATTTCCATATTAATACTAGTTTTAGTGGTACTTGTTTAAGTTTTCTGTATTATTTGTTATGTCTAATATTAATTAGTACCTGTAATGTACCTTTTTTTAATAAAAATTGTTGAAGCATGGTAACAATTTAAAATTTTATTATGGCATTTTATTGACACATGTCAAACCGATGATAAATTTTTGACCAATCACGTTAGAGAATTAATGCGCCACCTGGTGTTATGTTTCTTGCACTACAAAATCAGTATGGCGGACTTCATTTGTAGTAAATGGTAAAAGAGAAGGGGCGTCGTTGTTTATTTGTTTGTAATGAATTATGGAATTCGTTTTGAGTATTGTATAAGTGATAAATTAAGTAATTGTGGAAAAAAGAAAATTTAATGTCAAAGGTAAGTCGTGATATACAACGTTTTGTTTACAACGTGTGAATATCCATGACCTTATTTTGGAAGCGGTACTCCGTAGTACCGTTAGACAGGGCGCGTGGCCACCTGAGCCGTCCTGAGCGCTCTCGAGAGAGTGCCGCGAGGGCCGCGTTCAACCCCTCCTCTCGCGATTTTCCTGGCGGTGGAGGAAGGAGCCGGGAGCGGGAGTGATTTGGTGACGGCACATGGAGGGGATCCCGCATCATGGTGGGGATGCGACGCGTGATGGTCGCACAGCCGCAGCCGGTCAGCCCGGTCATAAGGACTGGTAGGGGTGAACAACCTTCGATTTCTGTCTGGTTTCGCCCACAAGTAAGCGGGGTTCCCTCATAAATGCTATGAATCGAATTATTTATTTGTAATTGCGTAACTGAAAAGATATCGGCCATATTTGTTGCGTCTCCTTTGTCCAAAACTATGAATGATTTTTGTTAGCCCTACTGTAACCCTGGGTGTGGTACAGTACAAACTACTCTTTGAAGTCATATTTATCGTTTTTCGTTGTATGAATGAAACAGGTAGATATTACAAAATCGTCCCACGAATTTATGAGGTCAACGACACAATAAACTTGTGTGACCTTATTTGAACTTTCTATTGCCAAAATGTCCGTACACGTCTCAAACTTTCAAGTTTCAAGGACTAATTGAACTGGTCAGGTTTTAAATTTTTAATAAAAAGCGAATTTTTCCTTATGCATTAAGGAAAAATTCGCTTTTTATTAAAAATTTAAAATAAAATAAGAAGTCTTTAACATTCAGTATGGTCGGTACAGTTAACAAGATGATTACCCAACCAACTGGCTTCCCACAGCTAGTGAACCTCAACCACACCTCGCTGTCTTGTGAAAGTACAGCAAAGAGAAAGTGAGCATCACGCTAGAGCTACATGTGCATACACATACACGCCAATTGTCTGTCAGTATGTATAACAAACTCGTCGGTCGACTATCGGGCCTGCATAAAAAACTTTCTTTAACCCACTTTCTTATTAGTAGTAGTTGGCGATCATCTTTCGCCTCTCACCGTGGCTGAATTAATTTTAGTGTAGTGCCGTGTTTGGTGGTCGGTAGAGGTATGTGCCCTACCATCGAGGTCCCAGTGTAGTCCCGTGCGCAGTGGCGCCGCAGTGGTGGGACATTGGGACGTGGGGATACGCGTTGCCATAGTGACTCAAGTGGGACAGTGAATTTTATTTTTATTTTTTTCCCGCTTCGGCGGCGAACCGCGGAGCGCGGAGGGTTAATAACAACAATGTGCGACATGCAGAAGATGCCCACTAGAGAAGATGCCTCTTGGTATGGGGAAGATTACTTTTTCAATTATATTATAATCAGGTGTATGTTGGCAGTTGATCGGTCACTCTAAATGTGCAGAATATTATCAAAATCCTATCTTGTTTACATCAATAAACTGTTGTGGACTGGTTTTTTTACATGATTTGCAAATAACAATTGATTTTGCTATAGTCGGGAAAAGCTAATTAAACGGAACCCAGAAATTAAGAGCCATCATCATCATGGGCCTTTCCAAAAAACAATAAAAAGCTTTTCGTATGAATTCAATACCTAAAACATTTCCTACTTTCACTGAATAGCTGTGACATTAATTCCACAAATAAGGAGTCATACAACTTTCTTAACTGGCATGTTCACTCTCTATTACAAAATATTTTATAGTTATTTGTTTAATTAATATCAAAGGTTTGTCAATTTGAATGAAAAAAAGTAAGGCATATATACTGGCTCTCAAAAATAAAAAAATAATGATATAAATAAATATAATTATGAATTTTTTGCTGCTGACTCTGGCCCAAATGCTCTCTAAAGCTCAGATGCATGTTGGGGAATATTGCCGGAATGACTATGCTTGGATGAATGTGTAGGGTATATTGCCCTAATTACTACACTTGGATTAATGGTATTCACTTTTAATCATCTTCTAGAAACAGAATTCAGTAATCTCTTCCTTCAAATGTGGCCAAATCCACTGCAATATCACCAAATTAAGGTCATCGGTATTCCCATGTTCTACTAAGCAATTGTCTCGACAGTGAAAGAAATAACTGTATATTATGATGTGAATGTATAAGCACCATATTTGAAAATCCGTGTATTTTTGCATTAATAAAAAACTTACTGTGTTTCTAAAAGTAGTAATTATTATTTATTTCTTATGAAAATTCCCGAGAAGAATACTTGAAAAATCTCATATACTACATGGCTTTTCCCTTTTTACTGCTTAGGAGATAATGCCCATATAGGTCCAACACAATTCACAATCAGCCTATAATGTTCCCACTGTTGGGGCACAACACGCCTCCTCCCTGTGAGAGGGAGTGGGTTATAATCCACCACGCAAGCCCAGTGCTGGTTGGTGGATAGTGCGGGTTGGTGTATAGGTCCACAAAGATGTGGATTACCGCACGAGTACCTTCTGAATACTGGATTTTTGTGGGAAACTGGATTAGTGACTTGTTTTAAATGCACTAGATGTATCTTTCTATCCAATATACTACACCAATAGCATATTGCAATGAATTATTGGCAATCAAAGATTCCCAATTCAAGCCAGGTCTTATAAACTGGACTTTTAAAATAAACATCTTTGCTTAATATTGGTAATTAACTGCATCTGGTTAGACTGACTGGAAGCTGATCACAACATAGTTGGGAAAAGTCTAGGAAGATGATGAGCTTATTTTCCAAGGGTGGGCAATGGGCTGAATAGATTTGAGCATCAAGGAGGAAATCTCTAAAGAGGATATAATTACTTTCCAGTGAGGAGGACACTGACATGAATTTTGCCACATTCTCAGCGGTGGGCAATGCTGGCACACACTTTGTCACCACTGGTGGCCAGCTGCCCGTCGCTAAGTTACAGCAGAATGTGACCAACAATGGAACCGGCATGCCACAGGTAATACACAAACTAGAACATTGTATTTTATTTCAACTCTTCCTGCAGCGGAGTTCCAAAATCTTGGGTCTTATTTAGATTCTCAAAATAGGCTGGTTTACTTTTAGTATAATTGCGTAAATAATATGATTTCCATGATGTCATAAGTAGATATAATTGCCTAATTTGTCGTGTGGTTGCAAGCATGACTGCTAAAAGTTCTGGGTTCGATCCCTGGGTCAACAGTGTGGTAGGTTTTTTCTATTAGTATATTATTAGTCTTGAGTATTAGTAGATTTAAGGATTTTGACACTACTATTGGCTATTAAGAAAACCCTAACTAAAGCGTGTTGTTATGTTATAATTATGTAGTTATTAAATTCTTTATTGGAATGAAATTTTAGTGCTCTCTTTATAATTGACAAACAAGAAGTCACATGATAACAAGATGCACTTAGATGATAAAATGAATACGTATCTTCTAACTTCTTGAATAATATTCAAGTATTTACTTTCACTAGTGAAGCGCTTGGAATTAATTTTCAAAGAATATGTTCTAAGTCATTGGAGATAGAGTTTCTAATGATTTCATAATATTTTCGTCTCCGTTGTTGATTTAATTAAATACTCAAATCTGTACTTCATACTATAAAGAGAGAGAGTGAATTTTGTGAGTTTATGTATATTTCCCTCTACATACACACCACAGCTGCAGGCTCCTATTTGAAAAAATTCTTCCACCATTTAAATGGTACACTATTTTAGATGGAAATAGGCTATGTCTTTATTTATATAATTCTTACGTATGTGTGTATGTCACTGAACTCAATGGCTGGACCTATACCTATATTTTGATGAATTGTTTAGTGTGTGTTTGAGTGGGTCCTTGGATGGTTTAGATTCACAGTTGGACCCGGTACCCGATAAGTGGCGCTATTCGGGCAGGACACCGTCTGTGACTTTTTGTTAAGTTACTGCTCAGATGTTGTGCTCAACGTGTTGTGAACAGAATATCGTCGTCTACCCATGTACAGACGCCAGCAGGTCAAGCTACCCGAAACTGTAAAATTTTCCTAGTTAACCTTGAACCTTAATTCTTTAGCAATAAAGTTGAAAATCTATTAAAGAAATTTGACAGATTCTAGTAGCTTGATGTGCTGGCGTCTGTACCTACATTGCACCCGTGAAACGCCGGGGCGGGTCGTTAGTGTAAAAATAATGTAGTAGTTTGAACCCCAGAAATTCCTATAAATAGTTATTACGCAACTAGTGAAAGCCGCACTGAGCAAAACAGTCGTTATTTAGAAACTACACGTTCATTCTATTGTTGCATAAACTAAAACAAAGGATGTGTTCTAACAAACTCTCAGGGGTGTTAATCAATGTTTGACTTTCTTAGAATTAAAAAAGAACTAATAACTTAATAAAGGTTGGTTGGTGGTCTAGTAGTCGCAAGTGCAACTACTGAGGGTTCGATACCCAGGTTGAGCAAAGTGCTGGTTTCCATGAGAAATTTCTCAGTTAGTCCGGAGTCTACTTTTCTTCTCGGAAATAGGCTCGCCATTAATAATAAATAGATATTGATTCCAAAATAAAAATTGGTAAAATACAGTATTACAGTTTGATGCCTGTTCTAGGACCTGCAGTGCGATTCTGTAACCATCCCACCGTGAAAACTTAGGTAAAGTGAGCGTGGAGAGTGAGCTGTCGTTCCAACTAATGCTAGGTAATGACAGCTCACTCTAAGCTTACTTCACCTAACTTTTCACAGTGAGATTTTTACAGAATTGATCGGCTGTATAACAAGCGACACGAGTTCTTACAATTACTATGTATTAGGACCACATATTTCTTAACAATAGGTATTTAACGTTTAAGTTTAAAAAAATAGTCACGTAGTTAGTTAATTTATTATGTTTTCTCGCCAATAGATGAGACATACTGATAAAAATAACTGGCGAAATATGGGCTGTGTACTATACACCTACCCCTCACGGAAGTGAAGCACATGACGTTATGACTTCTTATGTCAAATACATGACGTACACAAAAAATACTAACTGTACTATTTTAGAACAGAAATGACGTCTGAATGATGTCAGACAAATTCCTGAAGCTAATTTATTCTTGTTAAAACCAGGCAAGAGTTCGTGTTGATTGTCAATTTCTTGAAAACTACACGTATTGAGTTCATGACTATAAACGGAACTGCACGGTGATATTGTAGTTAGTATGGATAGTTACAAAATAGCAAATAACCAATAGTTAAAAAATAGTAACTAATGGTAAAATTTTTGCAAATTGTGATTTTTGATCAATTTTTAGTTTATATAATGATATAATATCATAGCTAATGGTCAAATAATTAACTATTAGTTTAAAAAAATAACCATTAGATGAACTAAAAATTAGGACACGAAGGTTAGCTGGACATTTAGTTATGTCTCTTTTTTGGATCATCATACTAGTTTTATAGTCTGTCTCGGAGCATTCCGATTGACTGACATAGCTAAAATAAGCAAGGCAAATAAGTAAATATCTTTATTTTTTATTATAATTATTTAAAGATCAGTATGATGTTATGTCACGGCATTTGAAGAAAGATAATGTTTTAGAAGTGACAGTTTTACTTATGTGTAAACAAAGTGAGATATATCCTGACCAGTGTTTTATTATAATTATTTAATCTTTTAGATGTCACGGCAGGTGGAAAAGTTTGCCTCTGGGCTGTACTAGGTCAAACTCAAACTCAGCATTTATTTCAATTAAACCAATTAGGTACTTTAGAATTGACAAGGTGTCGGTCAGTCAGGAAGAAGCGTATTAGGCTCCTATGGAGAAAAATGGGCAAGCTCCATGGACACTCTTCATAGCTGAAGTAAGTGATGTATCCAACTTATTTATGTTCGTACGTTGCAGGTATGCGTGGCGATGGGAGACGGCGGCATGCAGTACATGCGCGCTCTGGACGGCAGTGTCCAGGCAACGCCGCAGCTGATCTCCTTGCCCATCCAACTGGCAGGATCTAAACCTGGTATGTATTAGGAATTAAGAAATAAACTTACAGGGACTAAGGCAGACATGTGTTAGTTACTTGCCTGTTAGTAAATCTATATAAAGAAAAATAAAATGCGGTTTGTTCGTAAGCGTTGAATATTATACTTAATATAATAATAAGTATAATATTCAACGTACACCATTAAATTACAGATGTAGAAATTTTACAAGAGATGACACAATGGTCTTATCACTAAGAGCGATCACTTGAGAAAAGGTGGACCAATTTTTTTTTTTGTTTAATACAAAAAAAGACAGTACCTAGTTCGAACCAGGTTTTTTATGGAAAGTATGATTGGAAAATTCGTCCGGAAAAATGGAAGTCTCGGGTAATACTGAAAGTCCTTCTATGAAATATTTGAAATTTGGACAGGGGGCTTATCATCAGCTCTTATAGCAGAGCAGAAGTTGAACTGCACTGCTTTTTTGTTATATGACTAAGTACAAAAAAGCAGTGCAGTTCAAATTCTGCCCTGCTATAAGAGCTGGTGGTAAGCCCCCAGGACAGCATCTGTCGGGTCAGCTAGTGCATCATAAAACAGTTTACTTGTAAAGGATGTGTCATACTAGATCGTGCCGAGGCCCAAATTTAACCCTAGATGCGGATGCATTGTGCGACCGCAACTCTTAATTGACACGAACTATGAGAATAACTCATCTCATACTCATGATACAAATATTTTTTGTTAGTCAGCTAGGCGGTAAATGGCCTTCAAATGCTTTGCCGGACATACTTTTGTGCATCACCATTCGTGAAGACTTTTGTAATGCACTAACGCACTCACACGTGGCACATGGCAGGGTGGACATTGACGCGCAGCCTGTTACCATGGATTCAGTACATGATTCTAAAACCCTCTGCGTTTAATTCTTTCACTGGTTTTTTTTTTAAATAGCTATTCCATACGCTTTGACCGCGTTGGTAACTTTTCTACGAAACAGCATATTTTTTTTTTATAATGGACGAATAGTTTTTTACTTTACGTTTAGAATCATATGCTGGATTCATGGTTTTAGTCTGCGCGTTGATGTCACTGCCACCCTGTGTTGTCGCTATTATCTACTTCCTGAGAAAATATAACCATATAAATTATTTTCATAGGTGACCCTCAACCAACGGTGCAGATCCAGGTGCTCAGCCCAAGCATGCTGCAAGCGCCGCAACAGCAAAAGTACCAAATGCAAATACCAATACAGGGATACCAACAAGGTACACTATGTATGAAATTAATTTTATACTATTTTCTTATGTTACTTTACATGTCTGAACGCAAAGCAAGGAGTTGGTAAGGATCATAGCAGGTGGCGTTCTGTAGTTTCTGCCTACCCCATGGAAAAAAGGCGTGAGTTTATGTATGAATGTATTTATGTACACATAGTAAATTAAGAATCAGGCCTAGTTCTATGTTCTATGTTATGGGATTGGTTTCCGCACTTAGTCCTTCAGGTGGACCATTGTACGTGGGCCATGGCGGCCGTCGGTGGTTTATTCCAACCAGCCCACCTCCCTCCAGAAGCTTATTAGGTCTCCTGGTCTGTTAAGAACGAATCAGGCCTAATTCTGAAACCTAACTCGGTGCAGTCGACTTTAAGGGCTACTGAACCGCCAGGATATAAAGAATGCGTTAAAATCAAATATTTCTTTTCAAAATCAGGGAGAGATTTATTATCAAAGTAGTTCTCGTGTCATGCAAAAACTTTCATCTATCTGTACTAATAATAAAGCTGAAGGGTTTGTTTGTTTGTTTGAACGCGCTAATCTCTGGAACTACCAGTCGAATTTGAAAAATTTCTATTTGTATTTGATAGCCCAATTCTTGAGGAAGGCTATATGCTATTTAACATCACGTTAGGAGACTTAGGAGCTGAGCAAAAAAAAAAAAAGGAAAAAAGAACGCGAAATCAATCTAATGCCGCGGGCAGGCTGTACCAAGAAATTGTACGAGGATGAAGTTGAAGGCAGAAGCCAGTAATTAATAGTAATAACAACTTTATCTTAGCTCGTAACATGTTATTTTATGGCAAATTAGCATCATCACATCAACACATTAGACATTTCAAGCTCAATTATAAGTTAGTTTCTCTTACACAAACTTAGCAACATTCACTTTTTAAACAATCACAGTGACCTTTGAACGAGGTGCTATTACCAAAAATAGTGTTCCCACTTACTGTAATTTGAAAACATTGTAAAAGCCAATTATTTTTATGAGAGTAACCGTGGAGTTTCTTGCCGACTCTTCTCCATAGGAAACGACCAATTGGAACCGTGCACCTAGCTTCTGACGTTTCATAAGTGCCCATGTTGGTTTATGCGAAATAAAAAATTTTGATTTTGAGTGATAAAGTAATATTTACAACTTTTTTTTTTGTTGGTAGTGTGTATGGTAGGTAGTAGTGCTAATAGGCAATACGTCAATGCACGTATTTTGCGTACGGGTGGGAAAATTGATTATGCGATCCACACCAACTTCTCAAGGAAGGCTACCAAAGCCTTGATTACGCCTTCCTGACCGTCTCACGGAGGGTACCTGGGATACAGAAGGACATTGCCCTGAAAAAAAAGTGATGATATTAAGATAATAGTTTTATCTCAAGGTGGAGCGGTCTTGACTCTTGCTTACTCACCGGAGGCGAACGAAACTGGTGGTATACAGCTAGTCGGGCAGGGCAGCTTAGGTGAAGGTAAGCTCATCATACATTTTATTTTTATTTAATTTTATTTTACACGGAGCAACTGCTAAAAGTATCGGTCTTTAAGACCTGAGGGGCAATTCTCGTAATTTTAAGAACGTTCACAGTCTGATCTCGGTCTCAATCTGTCAAAAATACCTCAAGTTTCCCTACATTTTGACAAGTTTTTAACATTTGTTTTTCGCCGAGATGAAACTGCGACTAGATTTTGAACGTTAAAACGTTATTAAGAGAATTGGCCTTCTGGACTTGTAGTATAAGTCTGAAATCGCCAGCCCGTCTTGAGCAAGCGCGGTGACCAATGCTCGTACCTTCCCTGTATGAGAAAAGGCTTTTGCCCTGTAGTGGGACAGTAATAGGCTGGTCTTATTCGCTTTTTATTTGTGTTTTATTTTTCTATTTATTATTTTTGATCATAAATCATACACATTGTAACCCATCAGACTGAGTAATAGTACTGTAGAGTGGATTTTCGGATACACAGGGGTTTTCAAAATGACATAGCTTATTATTATTATTTTTTTTATTTAATTTTACAAAAGTATCTTTGACCTTTGAGACCTGGACTAAATCGCCGCCCGTCTTGAGCAAGCGTGGTGATCAATGCTCGTGCCTTCTCTGTATGAGAAGAGGCTTTTGGCCTGCAGTGCGACAATAATAGGCTGGTTTTATTCTCTTTTTATTTGTGTTTTTTTTTTAACTCTTACACGTCGTAACCCATCAGTGAGTAATAAACCTGTAGAGTGGATTTTCGCATCCACAGGGAATTTCAAAATGATAAAGGTGTTATCCTATGAGCCCTAAAAATAGCTGTCCTTATATTGTGATTAGAAATCCGCAAGTTATGTAAGATTAAGAAACTTTTATTTTTTTTATTTCGACAAGTCACCATTTTCGAAAAAAAAACTTTAATAGTAAGCCCATAAACAGTTAGAAATATTTAAGAGATATTTAAAATAGTGAATTTTCTACACATTCAGGTACATTCAGGCTGCGATCAGGTGATGTTGCCATTACATAAGAGCTGTTTATGTTCACTAACAAACACTTGTGCACTCGCCTGTACAATGCACTTGCACTTGTGGCAACTTACTTGACTGACAGTTGTTCTATGGTTCAGTTTTCACCAAAGTGAAGAGATATCTCGAACAACCTCACAGTACTACAGGCTTTCAGTATTTTGACATCATCTTTGACGCAATACAATAACCGTCTGGGCGTTGGTTGTTGACGAGCGAAGACAGAGTATAGCAATATACAAGTCACTAAATAATAATAATTATGAGATAAGGTGACGTATTATGTCGTTTTAATGCCATCATGATTCTAGTGTGAGAGAGAGAGATGGGGGTATACTTGACCGATAGCACCATCCCTTTTAAAGACTGGAATCATAATGGCAATAATACTTCATAATACGGCCTAAGGACACACAAGAGATCCTTCAGCAGTAAGAGTAAACGAGACAAATATAGTTTCTCTATTTTCTTCGCGTATGACAACTTTTTGTCTGACCAGTCCCACCCAGGTGTTAGCTTATAAATGGGGCCCAACAAAACGGTGATTTCTTTGGAATGCATTTCTTGACTAAGGGATAATTTCTGCATCGCCAGATAACTTTTATTCGAGGAATAAAATTGACGTTTGACAGTTTTTTTTAATGAAATTACTGTCAAAATTTCAGAATTATTCCTAATAAAGTTATCAGATGACTGAAAAATTTGCCCTAAAGGCTGATTTTTCCAACGCCAGACAATTTTATCCGAGGAATAATTTTGAATTTTTGACAGTTCTTCCATGTAAAATCTGTCAGACGTCAATTTTATTCTACGAATAAAAAATATCTGTCAATTTAAAAATCAGCCCTAAATAAGATAGTAGGTACCTGTTTACAGATGACTGTCAACGACTTGCTTTCGTATAAGGTATACGCTGACAGCTAATCTATACAATTCTCTATCTACGTTTACGAGCCATCTTTTTTCGCTTCGTTGGAACATGAGCCTAACGCTGGGTACAGACAGGGCCAGCGAGCGTTTGCCTTCGTTGGTGCGATGTGAACCCATCTATATATCACTTTGATTTCTTTCACATGAATGTTTTAACAGAGTTGTATGCTAGATTTAACTGGGGATCATTATTGTCAATGTTGTTGTTGCTTAAGACCATATGTCTCTGAATACAAAATCTGCTGTCATATTTATGTAGGACGTTAATTCGAAACACATCATAATTTTAGGAAAACAAATTGAATATGAACGCAGCGATGAGTGAATGAGAGAGTGAGTGGGAAGGAGAAAGGTGAAGGAAAAGAAGATGGCGAGCGATTTATTAAGATGTTAAGACGTTTTCGTGCCAAATTTCATCGAAATTCGTTCAGCTTTTAAGGCGTGATAGGGTGACACAGACAGAGTTACCCTTGCATTTATATGGATACTAGCTATTGCCCACGACTTCTTATGCATTCCAGGATGAAAAGAGCTTATGTCCTTTTCCAGGTCATGATCTACCCATGTGCCAAATTTCATCCAAATCCGTTCAGCCATTTCAGCGTGAAAGCGTAACAAACCAACAAACTCCCTGGCGCCGATTCCCTTGTTCACATAGTAAACTAAATTTAAGTTCAGTGCAGCTTTTTCTTTCTATTTCATTAAGAAAAGGACAGAAGATAAATATTAGTTTAGTCCTGTCAAATTAAGATACTCCATAGACAAGTTAGACGTTTTTAAAAACATGGCGACTAAAAATACGTCAATTTACGTCAGGCGCTGACTAATTTGACAGGACTAAACTAATATTCATCGTCCTTTTCTTAATGGAATACAAAGAAAAAGATGCACTGAAGTTAAATTTATTTAGTTTGTGAACAAGGGAATCGGCGCCACTTTCGCATTTATAATATAACATAATATGGATAATAAATATTATAAATGAAAGGTAATTTGACAGAACTAAACTAATATTCATCTCGTCCTTTTGTTAATGGAATACAAAGAAAAAGCTGCACTGAACTTAAATTTTGTTTAGTTTGTGAACAAGGGAATCGGCGCCACTGTCGCATTTATAATATTACTTAGTATAGATAATACAAATATTATAAATTAAAGGTATATGTATTAATATGGTATATCCAGTAGGTGCAACACAACATTAGATGACTTGGGTAATCGGGGTTTATGATTAGCTGTTGTGGTTGATTGACTACAATAAAAGTTATCAATCATTAATATTGATTTGACATTTGAAAACACAATAACGATTAACTTCTGAAATCAGGGGGTTCTACTACGAAGTGCAAATTGCGAATGATCGCATCGGACCGACACATGGCCGAACCGAATATTATTGAAAAATGCGAAAAAAGTTCGGATCGGCTCAGTTGGGTCGGAACTATAGTCAATATTCGAAAGAGTGTAGGAGTGTAGGATCGGGACCGACCGAACCAAATAGTAACTTCGTAGCAGGAAACGGCCGAACATTCGGCCGATACCACTTCGGAGTAGACCCCCAGGGGTTTAAATTCGAAAGTCCATTGTCAATGTAATTTATTTACCGGAAACACGGTACATAAGATCAAAAACTTGCACTTGCATCTATTACAAGTTATTGAAATTCATTATAAAATAATATATTAATTGTGATTAAATATCATAGGCACCGGTTTTCCGGTATAATGGTAGTTAGTTAGCTAATTTAATGGTAAATAAATAACATTTAAGAATAGATTTTTTATCCCCTATTTTTATTAAGCGGGGTGAGCTGGACTCCTTTAATAAAGATTGGCAACTCTGGAAAGAGATTAGGGAGGCCTTTGCCCAGCTGTGGGACATTAATGGCTAATAATAATAATATTTTTTTTTTATTGCGATGACGAAGAACCCCAGAAAAAGCTACATAAGCTCAATATGATCTATTAAGCATGGTCTCTAAACAAGGCACATTATTATGTATCCCCAGGTCTTCAAGTACTGGCTGCATTACCACATGAGATGCAGTTAGTTCCACAGACGCAAGAAAAGGACCACATGCAACAAAATATGCATCAGGTAAGCATTACGACAAATGTATAAATTATGGAGGGGATTAATTACACAACACGGAACATTTTAATAATAAGAATGATCCTCATCTTGGCTGGGATTTTCTTTAATGATCGTCATGTTCAGAAAGGCTTCTCACACATACCTACCATCTGGCTATAGTATATTACCACGTTAAAATTACAACTAACTCGTGAGACTCCCAACTATGTTGGCGTCGGCTTCCAGTCTAACCTGATGCAACTTAATACCAGTACCTACTTTAACCTTATCCTTTATTTTAACTGACTTCCTCAACTCAGTTACTGGGTAACACGATACCCCTTAGTAAGATTGGTTGCAGAGTTCTGACTACCCGTAACGACTGTCAAAGATCTTCGAATCACGGCCAGGACCACCGGCTTAATGTGTTTTTTGGGGCGCGGAAGGGAAGGATGTTATGTAATGGTGGGTCTCACCTATCCACATACCAACCTCGGCAAGCTTAATTTAACCCTCGATCGACCCTTGCGGCTGTTATTACTTAGCCACGAGGGGCTCGTGGCAAATACGTGAAGCTCATATCGAACATAATTTTGCAGGTGTTCATAACGCCGAACCAGCAGATTATTATCAACAGCCCGGAAAACAAGACACTGAATAACAATACATCTTCTGACAACAACAATTCTGACATGCCGGAAGAGCTTATCATCAAGGAGGAGTGTGAGGAAGCTAATAATGATGACGTGAGTACCTTCCGAATTTGTACCTGTAGTTAATATGAGTTTATTTCTTCTCAGAGTGGTCTGACAGGAAATACCGACATAATGGCTGATATTATAAAATAAAAACTGTTTATATCAGACTATTTATTATGGTCAGGATATTCACAGTCGGCTATTAAATCTTCTACATTTAAATATCATCATCTGCCTAGCCTTTTTCCAAACTGTGTTGGGGTCGGCTTCCAGTCTAATTGCCGATCTGACCTCCGCAACCCAGTTACCGGGTAATACGATACCCCTTGGTAAGACTGGTTGTCAGACTTTCGAGCTTGTGAACTAGCCTTAACGGCTGTCAAAAATCCACGAATGACAGCCGTGACCAACGGCTTAGCATGCTTTTTTCTGTGTAATGAATGGTCACCCATCCACGGACCGACGTCGGCAAGCGTAGCTTAACCTGATCGATAGACCCGTATGGCTGTTATTTCTTAATCCCGACATTTAAATATCTGTATAATTAATACAAAAGCTGCGAGGAAAACCGTGTTAATACGTAAGTAAGCCTTCTAAAATATAGTTCCTTCAAGGGTATTAAGAAGACGCCATTGCATAATAAGCAGCCGATTGTGCCCTCGCAGGAAAACATGCTAGCAAGCATGCTTATAAAGGTCAAATGCGAATAATAAGGAAACTTGTTGCTTTATTTACAATTTTAATGAAACCCAATGTCTGTTATTAATTTACCTGTTATTAGGTACCTCCTCTCTAAGAAATCGAAAATAAAAATACCATGAAAATCCATGCACTTATAAACTTCATTCCACTTTTTTGGTCTAATTCTACTACACTAACCGATGGGTTTTGACGCATTTGGTGCACATCTCAACTTGTACACCATGCTCAAATAGTGAACTTCGCAACTGGTGCACTTCTCAATTGGTGCACTTCGCAAAAGGAGCACTTTATAAGATGAGTGGAGATTTGGTAAAATTGTCTAACAATGAAAGAATCTTTGGTTTTGCGTAGGTAATTTTCTTAAAAATACAATCAACAAAATAATTATAATTAAACTCTACATAATCACTATAACATTTTTATTTTTTCAACAATAAAAAAAAAAGTCACTCGGAAATCTATATCTATACTTACTTATAATAAATCTGTAGACGTGAAAATTCTGTACATTGAAAATATCAAAAAAATAAATGGCAGGGGGTGTTACTAGACCGACACCGAACCCAAAAATGTGATTTAAAAAAAATTTGTCTGTCTGTCTGTTTGTTCATGAAACTTGGGTTTTGTTAGGTAGTAAAGAATAAATTGTAGGTATTATACGAGGTGCATTCAATAAGTACCTAGCCTCATCGCCAGAGGGCGCTGTAGTTTCAAAAGAGTTTAACCACAGTGTAGCACATTCTTTTTTAATTCTTTTTTCAAATTTTCATTCCAATCCCTTCATTTGTTTTAATTTGACAACTTATGGAAGCGAACGTGTCGATCGGTTTTACAAAAATGGAAAAAGAGCAATATCGTTCGGTGATTCGATTCCTATTTTTGGAAGGGAACACGCGCATCGAAATCAAAGAGCGCTTGGATGCTGTGTACGGTGACTCTTCTCCATCGATGGCCACCGTCAAGAATTGGTTCAACGAGTTTGCACGTGGCCGTACGTCGGTTTTTGATGAACCACGTCCAGGTGCACCGAAAACAGCTGCTACGGAGGAAAACATTAAAAAAATCCATGATCTCGTATTGGCAGATCGCCGATTGAAGTTTCGGGAGCTAGCTGAGACTGTAGGCATTTCAGAAGGAACAGTGCATCATATTCTTCACGAGGAACTCGGCATGAGAAAGCTGTCGGCGCGATGAGTGCCGCGTTTACTCACACCAGAAAACAAGCGCAACCGTAAGACCACATCGGAGACGTGTTTGGCGCTGTTAAAGCGGAATCCAGCGGAGTTTTTGCGTCGTTTTGTGACCGTCGATGAAACCTGGATCCACTGGTACACACCAGAGACCAAGGAGCAATCAAAACAATGGATCCAGACCGGGGAACGTGCTCCAAAGAAGGCGAAAACTGTAAAATCGGCCGGAAAAGTTATGGCCACCGTTTTCTGGGATTCACATCTACATCAAAATTACCTACGCAAAACCAAAGATTCTTTCATTTTTAGACAATTTTTCCAAATCTCCACTCATCTTAAAAAAGTGCTCCTTTTGCGAAGTGCACCAGTTACGAAGTGTACCATATGAGAAGTGCACCAGATGCTAAGTTCACCATTTGAGCATGTGTACAAGTTGAGATGTGCACCAAATGCGTCAAACCCTAACCGATGGGTGTAAAAAGATATTTAACGAAGTCGAAAGTCACTTGTACTCCCAGTTATTGCAATAATTTTTTTGTAGTTTTTTCAACATTCAAAAGTGCCTTTTATGTGTCTATTTGAAATTTTACTTCGACTTTGTACTGGACCATATCTGGGAATCTTCTGGTTGTAGGTCAAACTTCCAACTTTTATTGAAATCTTTTTACAAAAACAAGATTTTAATATTATAACACAACTTTAAATATCTCCACGACCCTTGCACCATTGCATGCACCAATAAGCACAATTGTTTGTGTGCATTACATTGCGCACTACCCCTAACAGCAAATGGGAATGCCACCGACCATAGACACTTCGGCCCTGGGTGCACACATATAACAGCATATGGAAATGATAATATGCAATTTAAAGAATGCAATGGTAAAGGAATTGGTTTAAAAAAAAAACTCTGAATTGTTAAGATAAACAATGGTTTTTATTTTCACAAATACAGTTTTTTAACAATCATTTTACTGTAATACATACCTACATTATTAAGTTTTGATTAGATCTGTAAGGTATTTTATGATCTTATACATCATTTCTATCATCTATAAATCAGTATATCATCCAGGAATTGAGCAGGAGGAAAAATATTAGTCTGGTGCCGAGCACAACCGAAATACAGACCAAATATAAATAAAATATTAATATTTATTTCATACTATAAGCACAAGTAAAAAAATACTGCACAAAGGCGGACTTAATGTCCTAAATTAATAATTATATGAATTAATAATTAAGGACTGAGGAACTAGTAGTCCAAAAACAATGAAAAACAACTGTCTCATTTCTCGGTAGTTGACGAGTTAAAAATGGGCAGTCAACCTTGCAACTACCTGAGGGGCAATTCTCGTAATTGTAAGAACGTTCACAGTCTGATCTCGGTCTCAATCTGTCAAAAATACGTCTAATTTCCCTACATTTTGACAAGTTTTTGACATTTGTTTGTCGGTGAGGTGACACTGCGACCAGATTTTGATCGTTTTAAATTACGAGAATTGGCCTTCAGGTGTTGGCTAGCTAATCTTATCACCATGGTATAAATAAGCTATTGTTTGTCATAGCTTGTGCATATGTAAAAAAATAAAATAACTTTTCAAGTTATTAAGCAAACAGACTAAAAAGAATGTATCACTGTCAGATATCGGCACCCCCACTTACATAAATTAAAAACTATTGAACGCTTACCTCACGTGGCGCAATCTGACAGGCAATCCTTATGAGTTCCTAACGTGGAGAATCGGACTTGATTATGTGTGATCTTATTTTCAAAAATGACCTGCCACACATGTCCATGACCAACAATCGGTGCATTTTGATGTTCACTAGTTGGATGTCATATTTGATTTAAGGCTGCAGTCCAACACGAGTGGGACACTACACTGTCACTCGAAACTTGTACCTAATAAAGAAGTCATATTAATTAGATATTGATATTATTTAAGTCAACTCAAATAAAAAGCATTTCTCAGAGGAAGACATGACAGTGATACATGGTTAAGAACATGGAACAACTATTTACCTGGTGTGGTCGAACCCATTGTTGTATAAGATTTCGCACTTTTGCGATTTCCAACAAATGTTTTAATAATTAAATACTAATTAATACATGCGTAATTTCGTGACATTTAAACCACAAATTGACATAGCGTAAATGTCCTCTTGAATGAGTTACTGAGGGCTGGGAAGAACTCTGGCCGGCGGTGTGAAAGCTGGGGTCATCATTATCAGTGGATATGGAGTCCAAGTTCGTGCAGGGTTTATCGTGAGAGGCGGGAGCGGGATCCATGTTCAGGCCGTGGTCAGGGGTGGTTCAGGTAGTAGGGTAAGAAGAATGGTCGGAGTCCACTTAGAAAGCTTATTCGTTGGTTTAAACAAAACATTACAAATGCAAACGAAGTCGACTTGTGATTATTTAGCTATGACAGACAGCCGTGCCACCTAGCTGTCATAATGTCAAATTCGATGTTGTCGCTTAACAGACATAAAATCGATAAGTCGATATCGATTTTTTAATTAAAGTGCCTCATAGATTTTGTTGAACAAAAAATGTTGCCAATTAGGAATTCCGTTAAAAATATGTATAATAATATTTTAAAACTACAAATATAATTATTAACGGAAACGGGAATCGGCGGGGATTATAATATTTTCAACGGAATTCCAAATTGGCAACACATTTTGTTTTATCCACAAACCAATGATTTACGGAAATACCTATAATTACATTTTTATCTTTTCAGTACTTTTTATTGTGCATACATGTTGCAATCTTGTTTGGATAAATGAATACCGCGATTAATAAACATAAAACAAGATATTTTTTTTTAACAAAATCATATTGTTGGCCATATTTTTCTCATCAAAAATAAAAGTCGTTTCCTAGCAATCATTTTTTTGCAATGCTACTTAGTTTGATGTACAGAATGCGTAGTTGACAGCTATGTGATGTATCTTTTTACACCCTGTAAAAACCGCTTTCGTACTCTATATGAATGTATGTACATATAATGTTGTTTTTCATAGGACGAGAGCTCGCAAGGCGCGGAGGTAGGCGAAACCATGCAATGGCAGCTGAACCAGTGCCATCAACAAGATCTGGTCAAGTACCTCAGCACACTGCCTGCACAGGTTACTTACGTTTCTTATCTTCTAGAGTTTTATTCTCAAAAACATATCTTAAATCTCCCTATCCCTAAGTTCAAATTCCATTGCAACTGTAATTTATTTAGGACCTTTTTATTACAAGCAACCAATAAAAAAATTAACTTAAAACTCCATGTGACACTATAGTAGACAGTTGATTCGGTCATTCGTTCATGAAAATGATCTAAGATTGTGTATTTAAATAGGTGTTACTTTTCTATGGTTTCTTCATAGGCTATAATGTTATCATAACATAAGAGTGTGAAATGGAAGAGCGTCCATGAGTAACAGTACTAAGCGATCGTCCGGCGCATCCTAGGCAGCCAATCAACAGTACTGAGAACAATTCAGCCGTCCGATGCATTAGGATCAATTTACACTGTCGTGGAACGGAGTGGAAGCGTTTTTTTTTTTGTACAAAGCATAATGAACTTTATGTCAAAAGAGTAACGCACAAATTAGATACACACATACGCACAGGTCGCGCATCTTCTGGAGAATTATCGCGCATTCTCGGGAATGCCGGCAGTAATAAGCTCGTATCTAGTTTGTACGTTAGACAATTGACATAAAGTTCATTTTGCTATGTATAATATCGCTACCAAAACTCGCTTCCACTCCGTTCAGCGGCAGAAATTGAACCTTAGGATCGAGTAGGTATTGAAGTTTTGAAAGGGACAGTTGATAAGCGATTACGTTGTTGGTCCCAAGGAGAAAGTTGTTCAGTTTTATATGATTCGGGCGCGTAATATCTTTTCTGACGCATTAGAATATATTAATATGAATAAATATTAATTTTATTATGTAGTAACAATCAAATCCAAAGATACATTTTATAATTACAGCAAGCACAAGGCCTCCCGGCTTCCCTGCAACAGTTTTTACGACTAAACCCAACGGACGTGAAGAAAACAGAACCTGTAGACATTGAGATAGAGATGGATGATGTCACTGACGACAAGAAAGAGGAACCCGTTGCTGAAGCAGTTCTCAGTGAAGGTAAATATTCTGATAATGGCGTGCGCCATCATACAGTGGTCCATTGTAAAGCACAAGGATTTTTTGGCACGTGACCGAAATCGGAACTAACGCCGTCATCTGGTTTTTCAATACATTTCACAAAATAATTGCACAAATGTTTACCAACAGCGCCACCCTGTCAAAGTCATTCGAGCACCAAAAATCCTTGTAGCACTTTACATTGACAGCTTTCGGAATTTATATTATCCCTACGTACAATTTAACAGACTGAGCGAAAATTGAATGGCATAACAGCGAAGTATTTTTGCCTCAAACACGAAATTTCAACCTAGTAAAGACTGCTCACGTTAAAACCAGGTACACATCACAGCCACATCGGGCCGCAGCGCATCATACTCTAAAGCCCTTTGTACACACACGTTTTTCTTGCCGTGTAAAACTACGGTTTATTCGTCGTGTGTAGGCACGGTCGTCGGTGTTGTACAGAAGCTTGTTCACAGACACGTTTTTTCTACAGCGCGGTTTCTACGCCGTACCGTAAAGAAACCGTGCCGTGTACAAAGGGCCTAATACAAAAAAGCGCGGTGCGAACTCTTTGTAGTATGCGATGGTTAATACAAGATGCAGCACGAAAGTAATGTCAGAGAATTGTTGCAATGCGCCAGCCTTGTATTCGAAGGTAGGCTAAAACTTTTTCAAAATTTTTGTGACTACCTGATTAAACTCACCAATTGGCACTAACTTTATTCATTAAAAATTTATTAGCATGCAAATGAAAACCAAGAAGATTAAATAATTACATTAAGAAAACAGGAACAGGAAATGTCTGTAAGTAAAGACGATTATTGTTTTTATTTTTGCTTGTTTTTTTTTTTTTTAATGTTTTGCGAACCCTAAGTTTAGTACCTACATCAGATGTGGCTTTTTCAGGAAAGCTCGTGGGTTCAAACCTAGAAAATCGCCACGAGCAGTTACACGATGAGGTCCTATTATCATATTTAAAAGAAAAGGACAACGGAATATGGTTCGATTCTCTCCAACATTTGAAAGATTTTCTGTCTATAGCTTTACCTAATGTGACGTCTGGTTTTGCAAATAAGACTGACAAAATAAAAGTACAGAGAAATGATACTTTAAAAGAAAAACCGACTAAAGATGAACCGCCAGAAATATGTCCTCCAGTATTAAAAACAAGAAATAAGGTGCAGCTGCTAGACAGTCATCTCATAACTATGTTTGGAAGTCATATCAAACAGCCAGAAAAAGTAAAAGTCCCGATGACATACAAAACTCAATCTACGCAATCTGACATGAACGTTAATTCAATTAATGAACCCACAACTAACGCAACTTATGTAAGACCACCAGAAGAATATCCTCAAATAACAGATCAGGCACATGGGCATATCTATAGAGATGCCATTGTACCAAATTCTTGCTATGACAGTTATATAAGAGTGAAAGATCTTCCTTTAGAGAATACTTTTCAATTTGAAAATATGGGAGTAGTAGATGATGATAATGTTCCAAGAACATATCTATCATATGATACACGTCAAACTGTAGATTATTCCCACATTCCCCGTTTCCCCATTACACGTTCCCCCAGTCCCCGATCTTTTATTCCCCTTTCCCCCAATCCCTATTCCTCCATTTCCTGTTCCCACATTACCTGTTCCGCCATTCCCCATTCCCCGACGTTGTCATGGCCAGAACCTAACATAACAATAAAATCAAAGAGTCAACCTTACTTACTTCAAAACTCGTTGGATATTGTAAAAACTCCAGAATATCCTCTAACGCAAAATCTGATCGAATCAATAGAAACATATCCTTCAGGCCCAGTATGTCAGATAACACCACGATCAATAAATAAAGGTGACTTATCAGGAATAGATATTTATGAACAGCGGGAAGAATATCTGCCAAATAAAGATTTAAAACAAAATGAGACAATTGATGAAGCTGTCTCAATTGAACGAATAGAATACATACATAAGAAAAAAAAAGCATTCTGCAGCCTGGATAAAACTGTTCCAGAAAATAATCAAGAGTATAAAGATAATCCTTGGATGAATAGTCAAAAGAAAGAACCTTATATTCATAAGAAAAAAAAAGCATTAATAATAAGTCTGAATGAACATCATGCCACCACAGTGGAAGAACCTGACACCGCCATTATCATTTTCAATCAGGATAAAACTGTTCCAGAGAATAATCAAGAGTATAAAGATAATCCTTGGATGAATAGTCAAAAGAAAGAACCTTATATTCATAAGAAAAAAAAAGCATTAATAATGAGTCTGAATGAACATCATGCCACCACAGTGGAAGAACCTGACACCGCCATTATCATTTTCAATCAGGATAAAACTGTTCCAAAGAATAATCAAGAGGATAATTATGAGATGGTTGAAAAAGATAATCTTTGTAGGGAAAGTGATAAGAAAGAAGTTGTATTTGATCTTAAGCGTAATGTCATAATCCTACAAGACAAAAGAAAAAGAAAAGAAGAGAATAAAGAAATTTTTTACCAAAGAGTACTATGCATTTTTTCTGGAATTAATGAGGTTCGAAACGAACTACGTGCTTTTGCTAAATTAAACAATTATACTATAGATAGTAAAAATCCAGTAAACATCTCATTTCATAATTTAAAAAAAGTTCTAAGAAGTCTAGCCGACTCCAGAAAGAAAAGAAAAACTAAAGTTAAGAGAATAAGAAGAAAAGTTTCGAATAAACCTGAAAACTCTGTAATATACCAACATGCCGCTTTAGAATGTGATCCCGTTGATACTCAAAATGAGACTGAAGCATATCAAGCGTCCTCCTCGCCTAAACCACTAGAAAACGATACCATCGAGTCGAAGAATGAACAAGGCCAACCTTTTCCTGAACAAGAAGTAACTTATATTCACAAGAAAAAAAAAGCGTTTATTAAACATCCTATAGAAGAATATGCAGAAGTAGATCAAAACATACCAGACAAGCAAGTCCCACCGGATCTTAAACGAAATGAAACCCAAAACTGTATCCCAACTGCAGTAATAACACGTTTAGAAGAGCATGCAGTAACAAATCAACATGACTTACAAACACAGGTGTCACAAAACGAAAATAAAAATGAGTTTTCAGTTGAAGATGAAATACCCGCTCATTTTGTAATAAAAACACCGATATATGCGAATGAAAAACCCCGAATCAACTACAATCACGAACCATATCAAGATGTTTCAGTGAGGAACTCGGGCAAAAAAGACTTCATAAACGCCCCAATGACTAAACAGGTTTATGACAATCTGGACCAATTTGACAAAAACATGATAGTCATAACGCCTGTGTATCAAGCTCCTGCAAACTTAAATCCTGTTCTAGTTCTGCCAAAAAAAGAAACAGAAATATTAAGTACATACATCCCGATCATAAATCCAAATAGTTTAATAGTGGAATCGGTCGGTAACCATAATGCTGCGCACTCGACGCCAGCGAGTGAACCCAGTTCGGAGCGGTGGCTGATATACAAAAGTACCGAGCCCCCCGCAACCCCTTCCGCCACTGCCCTATCACTTATACCAGTCCTCGCAGCACCGGTCCCACAGCCGTCTAACAATAATGAATTAACAGGAAATCTCCTTACTATCCCAATTAATAGACCGACTACTGAAAAGCAGTCGATATCCCTCATTAGAAACGAGAGTTTCTTCTTATCCTCCCCTTCGCAGCAGCCAGGACCGCCGCTATCATCAAGAAATCCGCCTAGCATAGGCCCTTTGGAAAATGCTAGAAATAGTCCATTAAAAACAATATCAAATGAACTCATTAGAAACGAGAGTTTCTTCTTATCCTCCCCTTCGCAGCAGCCAGGACCGCCGCTATTATCAAGAAATCCGCCTAGCATAGGCCCTTTGGAAAATGCTAGAAATAGTCCATTAAAAACAATATCAAATGAAATACCGAGAACCGAAATGCAGTTCCTTAGAAAGGATGGACAGCGCATCTTGATCTCCGTGCCGAACCAGCAGCAGCCAGGACCGCCGCTATCATCGACGAAGCGGCCTGCATCAGATGGCTCTTTGGAAAATGCAATAAATAATCTAACAAAAATACCAAATGAAATACCGAGAACCGAAATGCAGTTCCTTAGAAAGGATGGACAGCGCATCTTGATCTCCGTGCCGAAGCAGCAGCAGCCAGGACTGCCGCTATCATCGACGAATCGGCCTGCATCAGATGGCTCTTTGGAAAATGCAATAAATAATCTAACAAAAATACCAAATGAAATACCGAGAAACGAAATGCAGTTCCTTAGAAAGGATGGACAGCGCATCTTGATTTCCGTGCCGAACCAGCAGCAGCCAGGACCGCCGCTATCATCGACGAAGCGGCCTGCATCAGATGGCTCTTTGGAAAATGCAATAAATAATCTAACAAAAATACCAAATGAAATACCGAGAACCGAAATGCAGTTCCTTAGAAAGGATGGACAGCGCATCTTGATCTCCGTGCCGAACCAGCAGCAGCCAGGACCGCCGCTATCATCGACGAAGCGGCCTGCATCAGATGGCTCTTTGGAAAATGCAATAAATAATCTAACAAAAATACCAAATGAAATACCGAGAACCGAAATGCAGTTCCTTAGAAAGGATGGACAGCGCATCTTAATCTCCGTGCCGAAGCAGCAGCATCCAGGATCGCCGCTATCATCGGCGAAGCGGCCAGGTTTAAATTTCCGTTTAGAAAATGCTACGAATAATCTAACAAAAATACCAAATGAAATACCGGGAACCGAAATGCAGTTCCTTAGCGAGGATGGACAGCGCACCTTGATCTCCGCGCCGCAGCAGCCAGGACCGCCGCTATCATTGACGAAGCGGCCTGGAATACATGTCCCTTTCGAAAATATTACAAATAATCCAGCAAAAATAATATCAAATAAAATACCGAGCAACGAGATTCAGTGCATTAAAAAGGATGGACGGTACATCTTGTTCTCCGTGGTGCAGCAGCCAGGGCCGCCGCTATCATCGACGAAGCGGCCTGCATCAGATGGCTGTTTGGAAAATGCCACAAATAATCTAACAAAAATACCAAATAAAATACTGAGAACCGAAATGCCATTGTCGCACATTTTTGTGGCACCGTGCCAACCGCCCCCGCCCCCGCCCCTGCCACCGTTTCCCTCATCAGTCTCACCAGTAACTCTGCCATTGATCCAACCAGCGTTGCCATTGCTGCTACCGCCAAGCCCGCCCCTATCGATGAAGCAACCTGAGGGAGGCCCGCCCCTATCGATGAAGCAACCTGAGGGAGGCCCGCCCTTGTCGATGAAGCAATCTGAGGGAGGCCCGCCCTTGTCGATGAAGCAACCTGAGGGAGGCCCGCCCTTGTCGATGAAGCAACCTGAGGGAGGCCCGCCCTTGTCGATGAAGCAACCTGAGGGAGGCCCGCCCTTGTCGATGAAGCAACCTGAGGGAGGCCCGCCCTTGTCGATGAAGCAACCTGAGGGAGGCCCGCCCTTGTCGATGAAGCAACCTGAGGGAGGCCCGCCCTTGTCGATGAAGCAACCTGAGGGAAGCCTGCCCTTGTCGATGAAGCAACCTGAGGAAGGCCCGCCCTTGTCGATGAAGCAACCTGAGGGAGGCCCTTTGGCAAAGAAATCGGAAAAACTTGCAACACAATTAGAACGTTATAAAAAAGCTAATATTTTGGCACGTACTTATAAACTAGGAACGTGTGAATGTTTAAACGAATGTCAATTAAAATTTGGTGCTGAGCAGCAACGTCTAATATGTAGAAAATTCTACAATCTCTGTAGCTTTAAAAAGCAATCAGTGTATTTAAAAGAACTGTTAATTCTATACATTCGGTTTTTGCAGTCCCCGCGAGATCGAAAAATATACAGTTTCAAATATTATATTCGTAATCTAAAAAAGGGTAAAAAAATAAGGGTGTGTAAAACGTTTTTCAAAAACACTTTTGCGCTCTCAGAAAATAGATTAGTTAGTATTAAACAACTTAAAATGATACATGGTAGTGTCAAATGGACACGTTACGTAGGTAAAGATTTATTTGTTCGACTAACATAAACTGAAACTAATGAACTCTGTAATCGGCATCTATCGTCCCGAAGCCTTGCGTCTAAACTTACCGTGCTAATACAGTGGTCATATTAGCGATTTCATAATTGTAAACGAATAATCTTGCTTTTGACAGATTGCCAATCCACAGCTGGTTTGACTGACCAAGAGATTACAACTCAAAACTTGTCAAACAGATGATTCAGGACGATTTTCTCATTGGAGGATCGTGTGCTAACACGGCTACCGTTTTGCGCTCACCAGTTGGCGCCACTGTCGAGTAAAGTCCTGACTCTCAAAGGTTGTTATTACGGGCGTAAAAACAAAATTTGCATTTAAACAAACAAGAAAAGTATTTATAAACAGTAAACAAACTAACCTCTGAATTAGCTGTTCCTTCAGCCCGCTTAATTTTGCTCTTCTTTTTCTTAGCTCCGATTTTAAAGCACTGATATTCATTTTGGAGACCTCACGCTACACTAGCGCCTCTAGCGGCGAATTCATACACGACAGTCCTCATTCCATCATGCTTATTCAAAACTAAAGGATGCTAATCCAACCCTTTTTAGGGAGCTAAAACTGATGTGCCGCTGAACTTGCGATAGCTGATAATGATTGGTAAGATCTACCTTAGAGTGTATCACCGCATTGAGCAAAGCTTCGTTAAGATAGACGCAGCAAGCAAGCATAAACTTAATCATTAAGGGGCCGGTTGTTTCAAACGGTTGGTTAACGTAACATACGAGCTCGTACGTACATAAGGCAAGGTCATAATTTTGTGATTGTAATTTGAAATAATGCTTTTTTTTTGTTTGACTATAGTTAGCGGCATTTTTAACGTAGGTATACGAGCACGTCAGTGGACGTGAAACAACCCGCCCTAAGGCACTGAAAATAGAGATCTCCAGGTAACTATCGATATTTCACAGTATCCAACCCCTTTTTCTCGGTAACCGGTTTTAAACCGACAATTTTTGTATGACTGATATTTGTGTTGAAGTATTGTCTCCGACTTTTTTTAAGGCCTTTCGCTTCTCTCTTTTTCTATAGACATACTATACAGCTTATACTTATTATTCTGAGTCGATTGGTCATAAACGGCAGTAACAATAGGAATGTGCCAATGACTTGCGAAATATCGATAGTTTTAGTAGCTATATCCTAACCCACCTCCACCTATATGGATAAGACCTTGCACATGTTATGATGTATACTCATGTTTTACAATAAAAATATATTCTATTCTATTCTATGCTTCTACTAAAATTTTTATACAAACATTTGAAATGTCTAAGCAACAAGCAGGTTTATGTGCGGACTGTGAAACATACTTTTGTAATCCTCTATAATGACAAGGGACAGAGACTGCACCTGTGTTTGCGCACACTTTTGCACAATATTATTTCTTACTTACGTATTTAGCTAGTCTCCGTTGAGATTGACCGCCATGACCGAAATTCGGTCGGAAGAAACTTCATTTGTTTTATTCTATGTATGTCAAATCAAGCATAATATTAAAAATGTTTAAAATCAATGAAATTGTCTTCTTCCTACAAGTAAAAAATGTGATCGTTACAATTCATCGATATCCACTCGCCACTATTTATACGGTAGCGGAGTCTGAGTGAGAGAGATAAAAAAAAAGATATATGACCAGACGACTCCGGTCATACTAAATATAAACTAGTGTTAACAAGTTTCTTGCGATCAGGCTTCCAGTTTATCTGGATGCAATTGTAAGGGGCTGTTCAGATATAAGCGATATCGCTGTCGTGCTCGCTAGCGATACTGCGGGCTAATTGCGTAACACACTATCAGTAGCAATGGGTTTCATTTTGACAGTTCAACAACATACATTGTGTTGTTTACGTTGTTCAGCAGACACATTTTTCTAACATACGAAGTAATGGATTAGTAATATCCTTCAAACTGATTCAGATTTAGATTAATAGTGTGTTACGCAATTAGGGTGCTGGTCCGCCTTCTGGTTAGTCACTTTGGACCGGTATCGCTACCGAGCACGACAGAGATATCGCTTAGCGATTCGGTATCGCCACCGAGCAAGACAGCGATATCGCTTATTTCTGAATAGGCCTTAAATATGTATTTTAAGTATTTTTGCTTGGGAGCGAATGAAAATATTATAAGCCGTGCGAATTATATATGAATGATGATTTTAATGGTAATAGGGTATTTGACCATTTTTTCTTCGTTTCTCGAAGCTATTACAATACAGCTATGAGCTGTACTAACAAAGAATAGTTAAATAAAATAACTTAAAAGCGTGCTAGACAGTGACGACACCATAGTAATTATACTCAAACGCCATAAATAGTTTCGCGCAATTTCAGTACAACGACCGTTTCGCATGACGAAGATAGAAAGAACAACTTCTAAAGCGTGTAGCGCATTTCCACCGTTTTAGGGTTCCGTACCTCAAAATGAAAAAAACGAAACCCATATAGGATCACTTTCACAAACAAGAACATGTGGAGGTATCAAGTTGAAAGGACGATGGGTAAAGTACTATAGGCCCCGTCCCCAATTTTTGTTTTATCCACCCGTCGTCATTTTTGTCTCATATTTTTCGTTACGAGCTACAAAATAGCAAAGTGTTTGTTTCAAGTCTTAAAGGTTTCCTGAAAAAAAAACAATTTCAGTTTCATTTATCTTACGAAAATATGGAAGTTTGTTTTCTATTTTTCGTCACAATAAAAAAGATAAAAACATAATAATTGTGGAATTATATAATATGGAACAAATAATAGGCTCCCAGAATATATTCTATTCTATTCTATTCTATTCAATTATTTTAGCTGCTAGTGTGTCTAACCAAATAATAATACGCCGTATATCTACATTGACGTCGTGGTGGGGCTTGCGCGCTCCGAACTCAAGGCCTGTGCCGGAAGAGTTTACTTTGCCGGAACAGGTCTAGGGTGAGGAGCCAGACCAAGAGAGATACAGACCCCACGGACCCTATCTCCCGGGAGAAGTCTTGTTCCTCACCTCTGGCTTGCCTTTATACGCCGGCTGGAGTGAACAATGACTAGGAACAGCTTCCCATCTCATTCTTGCCTTTAATGGCCGGCTTGAGTGGAGATTCATAAGAGCAAACGTGCTCGGAGGAAGGAAGTATTCCAGTAAGATGCTGGTAGGGATCTTGACCGTACTTCCGGGGTTGTCCTAGCCGTAGAAAACCTCTCCACTCCTCCTCATAAGCACCTCAGTACATGTTTGCCCCATTGTCGCTACGACACTCTGTGCTAGCCACCGTTTTCGGGGGCCCATTATTGAATGTGCAAGTCACCCCCAGCCATTTTATCTGTGTAATTTATATAAAACATCGGTCAGGCAGGGGCTATAGTTTTTCTGTACTGTAGATCGGTCAGGCAAGGGAGTTTTTTTAACTGCAATGTTTACTGCAGTGTTTGTCCTATACCTTTTCGTAAATAGAGTCAAAGTGAAATCATTTATTTCAATTAGCTACATTCATAATATTGTGGGAGCCCGACTCACTTTTGGCCTAGTTTTTTTTTACAAATCGTTTTTAGTCTGTAAAATGACAATTATTCATGTCTTTTTTAAATAATATTGCAGTCAAATACCCTATCATACAGGAATGTATTTATGTGTGCTTGTGTTTATGTATTAAAATATGTGCCAAACTTATGTACAAAAACAAAACAAAAAAAAAAAAAACGAAAAAAGTATTCTTGTCTAGTCAATTTATTTTATGCTTATCCATACAAAACAATGTTCCTTATTGCACTATGGTTTGACCAATTAAAAATAAAACAGTATTGAGATTTTGATATTAATAATTTGTGGACTATTTGTAAACTTTTTTTTTAATTATATCTAGTCATTTATAATAATTTTGTACAGTTTTCTAAAATTATATTTTGTATGTGAAAGAAATATGGAGAAAAATGTAAAGATTAAGAAATATAAAGATTACCTACTAGGTAAAATAATGTATCATAAATTAAGAAAAAACTAAAATGTCGAATCAAATGATGGTTTTTATTGTATTTTAAAAAGACATTTAGAAGTTTGTCTATCTTTGGCTCGCATTACAACTCACTAAATATGATTCTTACTATTTAGCGTTCCATTGTAAGTACACAATGTCTTTTGGATTCAGATAGTGATACTGAAACATTCTAGAGAGTATGAAAATGCTATGGGTTCTATAGGTACATGCTTTACACGTGTGCGTGCATGGAGTGGAAGCGCGCAATTTATATAAATACAATTTATTTGAGAGCAATGGCGGCCTAGTGTTAACGGCCGCGACTTGCAAGTTGTAGGTCGTAGGTTCGAACCCAGACAGGCGCTTTACTTTGTGTAAATTATTTCATAACCACTGTTTAAAACGGTGGAGGTAAACATTTTGAGGAAACTAATATGTCTTAGAAGCAATAATTCAAAGACATGTGACATCTACCAACCCGCACTGGGCCCGCATTGTGGTTTACGGCCCACTCTCCCTCTCACCGAGAGGAGGCTTGTATCTGATTATGCGTATGTAATTTATTTATTTTATTTTATACATCTAATGATAGTTCTTTAGTATATAATTAGAGAGATGTCATGCGAGCAGGACTTAGCTTATTAGAGCATCGGACACGAGGCCAGTTGCGAATTCTTCTCACAGATTAACACACCGAACTGTCATCCGATGTATTCGTGACGTGACTTCTCTGTCAACAGAACTGACTCGCCAATTTGCCTCGTGTTCGAAGCCCATTAAGCGCTAAATCGAGCTGGTTTTAGGAAAAAAAAAAAAACTAAAAACAATTTAAACATTGTAATAAAAGTCTTTTACTTTTATAAGATTGGACTGTATCCGCCTCAGTTTTTATGAAGAATAATTTTACTTGATATAAGCTGTCTCTTATGTGTGATATTAAAAAGCATTTGTCTATGTACTAGCACATTATTTTCTCACCATTTTTTTTTTGCTTAATTTTTTTGTTCCCTGAATTGTTTTTGAGAACTCGTTGGGTTTATGGTTAAAATATTACCAGTTTCTTGAAGATTTAGTCCAGGTAGGCACGGGCGTGTTTTTTCTGTGGCGATTTTTTCGCGCACTGGATTTTAAACGCACTGCTTAGCGCCGAGAGTTCAAAATCCAGCAGTATTTTTTTGACGCGCTGGGATACGTTCTATTATATTCTCAACTATCGGCTCATCACCAAGAGTTGAAAATTCGGTGCGCGATAAAAATCCCGCCGCGATATTGATACGTCCGTGCGTACGTGGGCTTATTGTACTAACCAGGAGTGCTCATCCATCTTACTATAGTGTACATGGCTTTGACCTACTTACATAGTAGGTGACAGAGCAAGCCATCTCAACAGAATCGGTTATTACAGAACAAGGTGATCGAACCAGTTTTTGTATTTCAAACTTTAAAGTTAGTTTTTTAAACCCAGATACTAATTTCACAGTGTAATGTCAAATTTCTATACAAAAAAACGCAAACACAAAATACCTACTTAAATGTTACATTACTGTCTGGAATTAAAAAACGAACTCTAATCCGATAAAAATAAAGTTTTTATTACAAAAAATGGCTTTCGTACTAGCACGGTCAGGTTCGTGTCAGTTTTGTATCAAGAACCACAAGATAAATCTTAATCCAAAAATTGACTTCGAACCTGATCCATAGTTACATTTTGTTAAGTAATAAGTTCGATTGAGTTTCAACCTCTGGCGTTTTTGGCGATGATACAATAATGCTATAACCATCGTAAGCCTCTACCCTAAGTATGATATCTTTATATTATAAGTTCAGTTTATACTTATGCGATAACATATCCTAAATTTGTAAAGACTAAATTTATCTGATTGTTTGACTCTCAATTGCAACAATATCGTTATCAGTGACTAATCACCTTCTTCTCTTGCAGACGGCACTCTTAGGATACAGAGTAAAAAAAAGAAAAAATACAAGAAGAAACCGCCGAAGCCCACGCGACCAAAGCCCGGACAAGTCGTGATTGCAACCGCGCTCGACGGCTCGCCGATATTCTGCTGTCCCGAATGCCAGATGGCGTATCCTGAGAAAGAACAGTTGGAGATACATCTAATTGTGCATAAGATTGAGAGGCGGTTCATCTGTGGAATCTGTGGCGCTGGGTAGGTTCACGCTTTATAATTTTCTGCATTGTCTAGTTAGGGTAAACGAAGGTATAAGAGATAAGGCGGTATTGTTTTCTGCGCACAACTTAGGCACTATCTCCACGGGTGATACAATCGCGGTGATAGTCACATCGTGCCAATTATCACCGCGATAATATCGCCATGTGGAGTGTGATTCATAGAGCTTCTATTGAATTTTTTGGCTCGGCGAGATTTATATCACCGTGATTCTCTTGAGCGTGGAGATAGCGCCTAAGGGCATTTGTCCACCGCCACCGTCAACGAGAACGGGATGTTCGGATAATCTCATTTCTCGTTCCCGTTGACGGTGGCAGGTGGACAAACGGTGTAATGATTTCAAACTCAAACTCAAATCATTTATTTCAATTAAACCATTTACAGGCACTTTTGAATTGTCAAAATTAAATAGTCGGTCAGTTAGTCAGAAAGTTGAAGCGTTTTGCCCATTCCAAAACGTAGATCTTTATGGAGAAGAACGGGCAAGAAACTCCACGGATACTCTTTTAAATCAAGATATTATTACGGAATCCTGGGTACATTATTCTTATTGCTTCTATATGTGAGAACAATGTAAAAAAAAAAACAAAGAAACAATTAATAATAAGCCCAGTTAAGAGATGACCAGTCTCAACTCTCAACCAACGGCGCTCGTTCACGAACATGACGCGTGGATCAGCACCATCCAGCTCAACCATTTTGTAGGGAACCGAATGATCCAACACACGCGCCACCACCAGTGAGACATTTAAGCGAGCATGACATATTCTCAACTGCCTTGCTCTTTTAAGTCAACATCAAAATATAATAATAAACGGATCCATGGTTCTGACATTTACAAAATTGCAATTTAAACTATAGTTTGCAATTTATTTAAGAGATGAAAAAAAAATTACTACAAATCAGGAAGAGCTTCAATTAAATCTTGTTTGAATAAAATAAACATTAAGTTCGTAATGTCAGAAACACTAAAAAAAAAGGGGAAGTATCTCTTCCAAATATTGAAATTGTGATCAATTAGTGAGCCCAAGTACCTGTAGAGCAGGACTAGCATTAAGCCAAGCATTTTCATCTACGGTATACTCATCCAACTTATAATACGCTTGTCTACATAGTGTGCGTTTAATGCATGTTTTAAATTTCTTCTCATTTAGTTGAAGAATATCGAGTGGTATTTTATTATAACCTCTTACACAGTAACCGATAAAAGAAGTTTTTACTTTAGACAATCTCAAGCGCGGTTGATCTAGTTTGTTCCTATACCTAGTGTTACAATTATGCCTGTCACTTATCTTACTAAAAAGATGTAATTTTTTCTGAGGTTCTTTTTTGAGATGTAGATTGTAAAACAATCGGCTATCGAATGATGTAATAATGTCTAATGTCTATGATACTATTTAAATTTTTTTTTTTAACTATAAGCGCCTTCATTCTCTCTCCTATTAAAAACTAACTTTGCTATGGCCGACAGGGTCCATAATTGTTTCGATATTTTGACATACCAACTATCATATGTACACATTATGGAATGCAATAAAGTATTGATTATTGAGTATCGTAGTCGAACACCATCTGTCTCATTCCTTTTGTGTAATAAGCATTTGAGATTGCCTCGGTATGTAGAGAGTTTGCTGCATCCCTATCTTACCAACCCAGTCAGAAATGGATCTTTACACATTATGTCACAATAATTAATTATTTTAATGTTTAATTTTCCTTTGTCCAGTTTAAAGCGCAAGGAGCACTTAGAGCGCCACAAGCTGGGCCACAATCCGGAGCGGCCGTACGTGTGCGGCGTGTGTCGCAAGGGCTTCAAGCGACGCGAGCACCTCAACCTGCACACCGTCATACACTCTGGGATCAAGACTGAGATGTGCACCGAGTGCGGGAAAGGTAACGTAAAACTTCAGCTGTGTAACTCCTTGCAGTCGGCTTTCGAAGAGCAATCCTGAAATAGAAGACAGTGAAAAGAGAAATGTCGAAGTTAATGGAGGAAACCTTTGCTTACCAGTGGGATAGGGGAGGGGGGGGGGGGGGGTAGAATCAATTCCATTTTATTGTAAATTCTGACGTTCAAAAGTGAATTTATTGTGCCTATCTGAAATAAATGCTTTGACTTTGATAGTACTAACTGTTCCTCAGGATAATCACTGTTTTGTAAAGAAGAAATAAATAACATATTGTAACACCTAAAGTCAGCAAAAATTATAATGATGCAGAAATCCGCTGGATGCCGGAAACACAGGACGATATTTGGGTGAGGCCCTATATTCAGCAGTAGACGTCTTTCGGCTAAATCATATTGATGATGCCATATTATTGTAACACATTTACTGTCCGCGAAATAGACACACATCATAACAAATAACATAATGCCTAGTTTGCCCTAAGGGTAGAGTATATAATGTGTAGTAGAAATAAAACCTTTTAGTGATTAAAATTATTATTGTAACTATTAATATTGTGACACGTCTAATGAACCATCGATTTTTTATTTCTTACAGGTTTCTACCGTAAAGACCACCTCCGAAAACACACGAGGTCGCACGAAAGTAAGCGAGCTCGCGACGAAGCGGCCGGAGACAGCTCGCCGGCGCCCGCGCAGCCTTCCAGCGGGAATAACAACCTCATGCCTGAGATTACTATACACGTTAGTTCTACCTGACTTGATATCTTGTAATAGATGAATTAGAATGGACGAGAAGTCAGCTCAGTGGCGTACTATTCCAGAGGTCCATGTTCAGAATTGAGTCCACTAATCTCGGAAATGGAATTCGAGATCAAAAATGTAAACAAAGGTGTTGCCAATTTGTAATAATAACCTCAATTGTGTAGTCTGTCGAAAAGTACTATAATATAGTGCTAAAATTATAGGCATATTTTAAACAGGTAAAATATAATAATGCACACAGCTTTCAGCTTTAAAAGTTACGTAAATTACAATCCAAGAATAAAATATGACTGTTTGAAATAAAATAATTTATAGGCAGAAGTTCTAAACATTTGTACTTTCATTTATTATTTTATATTTATAAAATGGTTTTTCTTCTAAACAAGAGAATCGTTAAAAAATCGTAAATAATATTGCGTTATCCTAACAATAATCGATTCAAGTGGGCGTACGTACTGGTCGCCATTTTGTTTTGGTCATTCGAAAACATTCTGTTTCTTAAGTTTGTCGTGAAGTTACTAGGGCGCCTAATTCCAAATCCTGGTCTGTTCAGAGTTATACTGTACCAAATATGGTGGTAGTTTTAGCAATCAAAAATAAGTTTTTTATAGATATTCCATACTTCACTGCCGTTTTGAGGAACATTAGGAATGCGTTGACACCACTCGCACCCAGTAACAGATTATGGGTTCACGACTCTGTCCCGCTTCCTTCTAACAGTAAATCTTGGATCACTACGAAATATGGGTAAGCTTTATGCGATTTCTGACGTTTCTAGCATCTTATCCTCAGTTGGTCCACAAGTGTCTCTGAATCTATGACATGAAACTGTATCGATGTGTAACGTTTTTATTTTTTTATTTATTTAATACTTTACACACAAATGAACAGGCGGACTTAATGCCATAGGCATTCTCTACCAGTCAACCTTTGGGTGATGCAGAGACAACCTGTGGTAGGTGCTATTGTGAAAAATTGAGGAATAAATAGTTTTTCTAGCTGACTGTACCATTTTTTCCAAAATCTGTGAATGCAGTTAGCAATTACTCAAGAAGCTAAGGCAAGCGTCCTAAGGTTTCTCTGTAGCTACAACGATTAAGGTAGCTTCTCTTACTGGCTCGTCTCAACTTCCACCCTGTATTACTCAGATTGGACGAGGAATCAAGGCAAGGGTCCTTGGGATTCTTGTAATAAATCTTAATACCTTTCTATATATAATTTATTCCAATTGGAACGAATACCAGCTTCCGTACATTTCGTGGCATCGTCCTTATATCAAAATAAATAATCATGAGCAAGTTGTTCATAAGAATAATAAATCTTTTATTTTCATTGGTTTACGACGAGACCTTAGGCTATAATATGTTTAATTTTGAGACGCCGCTTCAGCGTGATTTCAAAAGCACGAAATTTAATAAAACTTAAATAACTATAATTACTAGGGAAATGTTGACTACCCCTGAAACGTCACTTTGGAAATGACATTTCTTTGTTTACATTTTTGATCTGGAATGATATGTCTGAGATTAGTGCACTAAGTACTCTGATCATGATAAATGATTTTCATTTCTGAGATTAGTGCAATAAGTACTCTGATCATGGTAACATAAATGATTTTTATTTTTGTAAGTAGGTTTGTACAAATACTTTTACATATTTTAGGCTTAAAGATATTTATTCTCAAAAAAGACACAAAGTCACTTACATGAGAACAATGCTTAAAAAAATTAAATTATATAAAGTTCGTCACAGACGTCACGGTAGCAATTATGATACACCCATCCAATTTATTCAGCTTTTTTAGGAAGGGTGTTATTTGTGATTAAATGTGCATATTTTAAAACTAGATGAGGTCGGTGTAGGCTGATTGTGAGATCGGTGATTCCTATCCGACTACTCTGCGAGTAAAGACCGAAACAAACTCAGAGGTCACAGTCTTTTTTAAAGTCCAGACATAATCTTGGTCAGATCATGTGAAAACCACGTAGATTAGTGGCTGAAATGGCATTTTGAGGAAAGAACCAAATAGATTTGAGTGGACCTGTCCAGTCAGATGTTCAAAGAAAGTCAGATGATGTTGATGACATAAGTCTTTCATTTACAAGTTATTGATCATTTTCGTTGTTGTTTTGTTATTATTTTAACACAAGGATTTCCACTGTTTACTGGGTGTAAACAGTGGAAATCCTTATCTGTATAAATATATAATTTACTTATCTGTATACAAAAATTAGTTTTTTCGCCATTAAATCGCTGTACGCACGGCTACACATCAAGCTATACATAACCAGTTTAAGCTGACTTCTGATTGTACGAAAAATGTATACAATTCGAGGTCAGCTAAAACTGGAAATGTATAGCTTGATGTGTAGCCGTGTGTACCTGTGACTGCTGGAAAATGAACCCCATTTTCTTTTGCCAAAATCACCTGCCTAGTCGGAGGATCTTCGATATCCACACATACCTTCTCCATTGTAAATTATTTTCTATCATAGTACTTATTCCTGTTCCGCAGATACCAACAAGCTCCAACTCTCAAATGCCAGTGCAGATCAACATCCCGCAGCACGTGGTATCTTCTCTGGCCGCCAGTCAGCAACAAGCGGTGGAAAACGCACAAAGCACGCTCGATGCGTTGCTCGCACAACACTCGTGACGTCATAGCGTGCAAAACGCGCACGAAACGCACGACGCCTTGGTGAAGGGTTATAAGAATAAGGAAGATTGAGTCCATGAAAGTAAAGTTTTTATTATATTTGCGTACGCACGACGGCAAATACGTTTCATTTCCAGGATAATTTGACCTTTCATTGTACGGAAAGCATATACAATCCGAGGTCAGCTTATTTTGGAAATGTTAAACTTGATTTGTCCTCCTGTCTACAATACTCGTCACGGACGTGTCTGAAGTTGGCTGTGGTGAGCCTCACAGTATTTTTTTTTTCGGAAATTAATACTAAATTTCGGAACATTGGTCTCATACAAAAAAAAATACGCCAATTATTAGCATTTCCTCTTTCTTTTCTTAAAGTCGGTTTAAAGTGCACAAATCCAATTCGCTACTAACTTCACAGACACAAAGATCAGTGGGGAGTATTGTATGCGCAAACAAAATTCAATATGATGTAATATAATATTACGTACGTTGTGGTACGTACGCTTAAAATCTGAAGCAACATGTATCTTCCTGGTTTCTATAAACTTTTTACGCACAAATTAAACGACTCTAGATAGTACGGGAATGAGGTGCATGTATGTTAAGACTAGAGAGGCCTTATCCAGTCACTCTTCTATCATCTATAGTAAACTCTATGTTACCGCACTCCCGCGCTTTCTGGATGGTACAGTCCACCTCATAATTGCAAAACCCCTTTTGACGAAAACCCCCCAGTAAATAGGAACTTCACTAAGATTGAATCTAGATAGTTTCAACCTTAGTGAAGTTTAGATCAATGTGACAGGTGTCACATTGATCTTAAAGCAAAAATAGACCTTGAAGGTTTTATGACGTGAAAGTGATATTCAACCTTACAAAGTTTGTTCATCACCACCGTCAACGGGACGGCAACGAGAAAAGATTATTCGAACCGAGCGTGACGTCCCGTTGACGTGGCGGTGGACAAACGGCGTCTGGGTAGCAAAGCAATTATGAAGTCGACAAAATTTGTGACGTCACCAAGATCTCGTACAGTGATGTATCCTTGTCCATCTCAGGATTCTCAGGTCATTGCAGAGTAAACTCATGACAATAATTAAGACGATGGCTATGTATGCTAGTTGGTCTGTCTGTTCGGACGTGCTCGCATTGTTTAGTATGATTTTATGACATATGCATTAGTTACAAGCTTTAGAAACTGTTTCGCTTCTGTAGTAGCACTAAAGCACTACATTGGATTTTTTTTTAAACTGTCGAAAATGACGTGGTTTTGCATTGAAAACTGATACGGAGCGGGACTCTAAGATAGCTATTCCGAACTCGAGAGCAATCAGCCCAAAATTAAAATATCGAAGCCAGAAAATAATTAAAAATCTAGCATTGACCTGTCTGTATTTGATCTAAATTTATAAAATGAATGAATGAGTGTAAAAGCTATTGGGATTAAATTAGGGACGGTAATGATTGTGGCTGGTTGTGATTTGTATGGAGCCACCAAACAATACGTCAGTTACTTAACAATTACAGGGTAAGACAGTCGTATTTGAAATATAAGCCCAAAACGCACTGCCGAATTATAACTAAAACGTTGTTTGTAAAAAGTTAATGTAAAAACTTTGAGGAATGTCGCGATATTCGATACGGATTGAACTAAAATGGGTGTTTACAGAACTAAAGTCGTTTTAGACTTATCATAATTTGACTGTAATATACGCCAACGTTCGTCACAGTGGCGGACAGTATACAATTTTTGAGAAATCACGCTCTAAATATTCACTGTCTTACTCGCTCGTTTTAAGACCACAACTGTCGCGAATCTTGACGTTTAGTACAGCACCTTATTTAATTTGAATCATTCATATTATTCTATCTTCAATTTTATTGCATTCGTATCAAATATCGCCATTTTCCAACTCTACGAAGTCGTGGCCTTGTAAGAGTCTATAGAAATTAATCTAACATGGTAAATATTGCGCTCCATGAAGAGACTAGTGTAAGTCGTGTAAAGACATGCTTTGTTTGTAAGGGAACATTAGAATATTATTGCAAAACTCGAACCTAAGCTGGTTCGAGTTTTGCATCTAATCTAATTTATGTTGAAAGGAAAACATGTGATGAAAAGCTTCAAGCATAATGTTTTGTATAATGTGGATACATATCACGTAATTTGTTTTATAATGAAATACCATGACATGACATTTCTCATTCCGAAAAGCGCTGCACAATGTAAAAAAAAAGCGCTGAGCTTTTTGCTCTTAACTTTGAAAAATCAATCGTGATTCCATTCGGCAAATGATTCATCAAAATAAGTACATATTTGTGGTAGGTTTTAAATGACGAAGATATAGATAATAGTTTCTATAATCCATAAAAGCCTGTAGTTTTAACCATTGAAAATAGGTCCTAAAGTCATGTCACCAAATATGCACGACGACATATCAAGCTATACTTTTACAGTATAAACTGACTTATCATTATACGAAAAGCCAATACAATGAGAGGTCAGCCAAAACGAAATTGCTGTATAATAATAATAATGTATTTATTTATGGCTTTGCATAAAAACACGGTATAAAAAGATGGTAAAAGTACAATTTAAAACAAAACATGTTTTGGCAAAATAAGAGCATGTAAATTTTTCAGTATGTAACTGACATTAACATTTTTTGTCAATGAAATCCTCAACACTATAAAAACTATTAACAGATAACCAGTCGTACATTTTATTTTTAAATAACTTAGTATTTAAATGTTTGAGATGATTTGGTAACTTATTATATAAACGTACACATTGTAAGGCAGATGTTATTATATTTGTTTAGCCTTGGCATTTCACTTAGTACGAGCCTGTTGGGGTTTCGTCGGATTCGGACGCAATTACAATCTGCTTTGACAAATAAATTCTGATGCTTTCTGACAAACATACATATCTCATAGATATAAAGAGACGGTAAAGGTAACAAACCAAATTTTCTGAGCAACGAATGCTCTAGCTTGGTATGTCGTCATGTGAACGCAGATACTGGTTACCTTGATAATAATATAACCTTAAAAACCTTTTACTATTCTCCGTAGGAGACTACAGGGCTCATCATAGTATAGTTACTAGATATATTCCAGAGTTTCAATGTTTTGATTAACTAATGTTCAAGAACTTTCAGTACTACACAAGATGTTCTCAAATGCCTGGTCTCCCGTTTGATTTCAACAAAATACGTAGCGCGGATAATACAAATCATTGTAAATATCATCGTCACTGTGATATTTATAACATTACCTGCTTCCTAACGCGTTCTCGTTACTTTTCATGTGCTTATTTTGTATACAAACTTTTTCTATTTCCATCGAATTGTGATATTTATTTTTGGTCCGTTTGTTGGAGTGTGCTAGGATTATACTGTTTCAAAATAAATAATTACAGACCTATGTTCTTCGTGAACACGATCCGTCCCATTTGGAAATTTGTTGTTGTCCTATTTTAAGAAATGTTTCATATATATTACTTGTGTAAAGTTTACCTGTCGGCTTACCGCTTAATTAATAATCCTAGCGACGCAATTGAACGGACTTGTTGAGCTGACTAAGTCCATCGCAAGTGTGTGGGAGATTATATTCTGATTTTTATGATTAAAAAACAAATAGTTAAAATGGAAAATATTTTATTTTAGTCTGTGGTGTTCCGATGTTGACAAGGGCCTTTTCTGGACCTTCCTATGTCTTTTATTTGTTCATAAAATATTTTTGCCTCTTTCTCCACTCTTTTGTTACGTTCAAGAAAATTGAAATTGTGTCACACATTTGCGCGAGTCATAATAAAAAATTATTTTAAATTTAGGCTTTTCCACCACACGATATTAATACTGTCAGCTTTAAAATAGGTGTAAATTATTTTCCAATTATATTTTTGTATTTAGTATTAAGTTTTTTGTAATGCATCACTACACTGTGGCATGTTATGTCTTAGCTTAGAACGCTACTATTGCGAGTTCAAGGTGCTCTATGAACATAAATTAAGTTGCAAGTCTTTTCTGGACATCCTGAATTTCTGGATTATGAAAATCAGACTTCCCTATTTCTGGTAGCTAAATCAAGAGTATTTTAATTAATTAATGTAGTCTAATATCTTGCATTGGTTTTCTGATTCTGTAATAATTAATATAATAAATTGTATTTTTGTACATTTTGTTGATATTTAAGTCTCTTTTTTTAATATACATTGCATAGTCTAGTTCGGTTCGTCATTCTAAATCTCAAAAACTTATTTAATTTTTTTGTGTAACTTTTTAGGCATATCGTGCGTACTTCGGTCGAAAACTTTATTTCTTATCTGTTATCATTGAAGATAACGTTAGCAGTTAACCAATTTAGAAGCGTATTTTTTTATTTGGTATTAAATGAAATTAGTTGCAAGTATTATAAGTTTAAGACATAGCGAATAGACCATTTGCTTCAGTCCGGAGTTGTAAGTGTAAACTTTTGTATGAAACCTTATTTATTAAGAAGACCGTAAGATAAGATTAAAGAATAAAATCACTGATTTTGAAAATATTGTCTTTCAATTCACACTAGTCGTCTAACCAACAGAAAGCTTTTATTACCTTGATCTTTATTTGACATATGCACACACAGATGGAGTACTTACGTGTCATGGATTTATGGTAATATTTAGCATAAATTATAATAATATATGTTTATTCATCAAAAATGATAGATAGTTACAGCAACAAACAGTGGATAGAGAGTATACAGTTAATTAGGTTGTTGTAAATTCTGTACTAAAATGTTTAAAACCCTGCCTCTCATACTAGGCTATAACCTGTATTTTGAGAAACAGTGAACGGCCACAAAATTCTTATTATACACTATTACTGTTACAACAATTTATGAACAGTGTCGTTCTACCGCTGCAATAATTTATGTGATTCTGTGTTAGTTGTGACATAAGTGTGTGTGTGTGTGTGCATGTAGTGGGAAGTGAGTATTGTGTGGGACTGTGTGCATGTGTGATAAGGTGGGGTGGGCCGGGTGCGTGCGCGCATATTTAAATGTGTGTATGTTATCGAAATCGGGGTGCGTGAGAGATTAGGTGATGTATGAAAGTAGAGACTCCGTGTAGGCATAGTCCCCCTCTAGTAGCCACTGTTACTTACTGTTCTGTTACTTTATTTTTCAACGCGTGGGTGTTTAGTTTTAGGATTTTTAATTCTTTATTAATTTTATTCGAGGCAAGTTAAAATTCCAAGGAAAAAGAGTTATAAAGCCGTGGATGACTCCTGGATTGTTAAAATGTATCAAAAATCGGGATAAGATGCACCTTAAGTCTAAAAAAGAACCGGATAATGTAATACTTAAAACTACATATACGCGTTACAGAAATTTCTGTAATAATCTTTAAAAAAAATTAAAAATTGCCTATGAATCCAGTGAATTGTTAAAAGCCAAAAATAACCCTTGTATCTTATGGAAAACTATTAATGAAATAACAGGAAGACAGAAAACTCATATTACTCCTACAGAGCTGCTAAATATTCGTGATACTCCTAATTCATCTTTAAATGAGGAATGCCACTACTTCAGCACTGTTGCGAGTGACTTGGCTGCTGCCATCACCTCGCGGAATACAGCACAACCTATTCTGACTGGCACTCCTTCCCCTACAACTGACACCGATACTTATGACTCTCCCCCCAACTCTCTAGCTCTAGTTGAAGTTCATGAAGCAGAAATTGAGTCACTGATACTCCAACTTCGGAGTGATTGTGCTGTTGGTTGGGATGGCATATCTTCCTCGATTTTGAAGAACAATGGTCATGTATTGGTTCCACCTATTACGTACCTATGTAACCGCTGTCTCCAAACTGGTGTGTTCCCGAATGCTCTTAAAAAGGCCATAATACATCCTGTTCATAAGAGTGGGGACAGGAACTGTGTCAGCAATTATAGACCACTATCCGTTCTGTCTGCACTCTCGAAAATCTTAGAGAAAATTCTCAACACCTGTCTAAAACGCTTCCTAGAAAAATACCAAATAATTGCCCATAACCAGTGTGGCTTTCGCTCGGGAGTTTCGACGGAGGATGCTGTTCTGGCTTTTACACAATCTGCAGCTAGGAACCTAGATAATAAGGTTAAATGCCTAGGCATTCTACTAGATCTCTCCAAAGCATTTGACACAGTTTCTGTTCCCCTCCTCACTTCGAAGCTGGAACGCATCGGGGTACGTGGGCTAGCACTCCAAATCTTCAGAGATTGGCGCCGATTCCCTTTTTCACAAACTAAACTAAATTAAGTGTAGTGTATCTTTTTCTTTTTATTTCATTAAGAAAAGGACAGAAGATAAACATTAGTTTAGTCCTGTCAGCGCCTGACTTAAATTGACGTATTTTTAGTAGCCATGTTTTTAATCACGTCTAAACTGTTTACGGAGTATCTTAATTTGACAGGACTAAACTAATATTTATCTTCTGTCCTTTTCTTAATGAAATAGAAAGAAAAAGATGCATTGAACTTAAATTTAGTTTAGTTTGTGAACAAGGGAATCGGCGCCATTATCTTAATAATCGTAAACAATGCGTAAAAGTGGATAATTATCTCAGCAGTGACGTACCGATAACCTACGGTGTCCCTCAGGGAAGTGTTTTGGGTCCTACACTGTTCCAAATTTACGTGAATGATCTCTGTAAGATGAATTTACCAAATTGTAAAATCTATGCCTATGCTGACGACACCGCCATCCTCGTCTATGGTTCTACCTGGGATATTGTAAAGGCAAGTGCAGAAGCAGCCATGTCCACAATAATGTGCTGGCTGAACTCCAACCTCCTAACTCTAAATCTCAACAAAACCACTTTCATTCCATTCTCCATCAGAAGCAATACCTCTCCACCTAACACCTTTTCCATAGTTGCCCACTCATGCTCTAACCCACAGGTACCGTGTGCATGCCCGACTCTGTCCAGATCAGACTCTGTGAAGTATCTTGGAGTCCTGATAGATGCTAACCTAAGATGGGACAAGCAAATTGACATTTCATTCATTGACAAACGCGCACGAACACACGCACACAGACAGACACACAAACAAACATGACTCACGACATTCATCCTTACAACCTTCGTTCTGTTAAGTAGATCGACACCGCTTCTCTATAGTTGCATTAATTATTAATTAAATAATAATGGCTGAACACTGTCTCTAAGACACAGGTTACCCTAGTTTAAGAGGCAGGGTCAAAAAACTATGTACAGATTACTGCAATATTAAATGTCATTATGTCCCGACTTACTGATTGCTATTCTTGTTCTAAACTATCTGTATTTTCTTTTGGGAAATAAACATATTATTATTATGTCGTTTATTTATTTAGTTATCTTATTTTAATACATTTTTAAATATTAGTATAAAAAAAAACATTTAAAAATATAAAAAAATAGTGATCCACCGATGTCGGGAGCAGGGTCCAAGCTACCGGTGGTTAGGGCTCCAGAGACAGGAACCTCACAATGCGAGCCGTATCGAGGAGTACTGCCTTTTGAATCAGGCCCTTGATCCAACCGCCTAACGAGAGCCTCGATAGATGTTGATCGAGGCTTTCGGCCATCAGGCCATTGGCCGATACGACAATCGGCACAATGATAGCCGAGCTTACATGCCACATGTCAACAACCTCGTGTGCTAAGTCCAGATATTTAATTTGTTTCTCTTTCTCAGCTTTCACGAGGTTCCCGTCATGTGGAATGGTAACATCGACAATCATTGTGCGGCGCGCTAATCGATCTATCACCACTATATCAGGTTTATTGGCGACAATAGTCCTGTCAATAATGATAGACCGATCCCAGTACAACGTGACATGGTCATTTTCAAGAACTGGGTCGACTTTTATTACGGTACCTCAGAATCGACAAGTTTATATTTCAAAGCAAGTTGCTGGTGAATAATCTTGGCTACTTGGTTATGCCTGTGCAAGCAAGTACTCACCGTTAGCCAGACGAGAACAACCAGAGATAATATATGTCTGATGGACTCACCCGGACGGTGGCATGCCCGACACACATCAACCGTCCCGTCCTTCATAATATGTCTCCGATAGTTATTCGTCAAGACAACTTCGTCCATAATTGCACAGACGAAACCTTCAGTTTCCTCGAAAAGGTCCCCAAAATGTAGCCAGGATACGGACGCTAAGAAGTCTACACCGGGCTCATGAAGAGCCCGATAGAAGCGCCCGTGAAGCTCCTTGCTTTGCCATACCTCCTTGCGGTCATCGGTAGTAAGTATTACAGGTTTACGCCAGTTCTCTTTAGCCATGGAGAGCGAGGTGAGTCCCTTGTCCACTGCAACCACATCACGGTGCATACCCACTTCGGCTTTTAAAAAATATTCTCTGAGATTGCACACCTCTCGGTTGTAGAGGGTCTTCGCGTTTAAAAAGCCTCGACCCCCGCATTTCCGCGGGATGTACAATCTCATCACTGATGATCGTGGGTGATGCATCCGGTTTGCGGTCAGTAGTGTACGGACCCTTCTATCCAGGGCATCGAGTTCGGTCTGAGTCCATTTGAGTATGCCGAAAGAGTACATCAAGACAGGCATGACTCGTCGCCGGAAACCATCCCTTCCCCGTTCTAGTGCTCGGGGACTTCAACGCCAAGAATTTGGCCTGGGGTTCCCGTTGCACGGATGTGCGGGGCAGGATGGTGGAGGACTGGGCTCTGGAAACAGGCCTGGTCGTCCTAAATCGGGGCTCTGTTCCCACGTGTGTGCGGATGCGGGGTGAGTCTGTGGTGGACATCTCGTTCGCCAGCCCCGCTCTGTCACAGCGTGTCATTGACTGGCGCGTTATGGAGGAGGTGGAGACCTACTCCGATCACCGGTATATCCGGTTCGACGTCTCCGCCCAGACCTCTAGCGCGCTGGTCCGACAGGCCCCGAGTGGTCCGCGGTGGGCGCTGAAGCAGCTGGACCGGGAGCTCCTCCTGGAAGCCTCGATCGTGCAGGCCTGGGTGTCATCACCGGATAGGCCTGCCGATATCGACGATGAGGCGGAGTGGTTCCGGGAGGCCATGTCCGAGATTTGTGACGTGGCAATGCCCCGAGTCCGGCCAGGACGCGCCCGGCGTCGGGTGTACTGGTGGTCGCAGGAGTTGGAGTCGCTACGCAAGGCGTGCGTCGACGCGCGACACCTGTACACCAGGCACCGCAGGTTCCGCATTCGCCCCCCGGATGCGGAAGCCACGGAGGCGGAGCTGTACGAGGAGTACAGAGCGGCGAAGACCGCCCTCCAAGAGGCTGTCCAGTGGGCCAAGGATATGGTCCGCGAGGAGATGGTAGAGACTCTGAACAGAGATCCATGGGGGCGCCCTTATAAAATGGTGCGGAATAAACTCCGCACCTGCCCCCCCCCCCCGATGACGCTGAGTCTCCGCCCCCAGCTAGTGGAGGAGGTGGTGAGCGCTCTGTTCCCTTCACGGGAGGTGTACACCCCCCCGGCCCATGGCTCCGCCAATTGCGGTGCCCGAAGCGGACCACGCGGACGACGACGACATCCCTGAAGTGACCGGGGTAGAACTGAGAGTGGCGGTAGGAAGGTTGAAGGCCAAAAATACCGCCCCAGGACCCGACGGCTTGCCAGGTAAAGCCTGGGTCCTGGCCTCGAGGGCTCTCGGGCCTCGACTGGAGGCGCTCTTAAGCGCATGTTTGGAGAGAGGCCAGTTCCCGCTTCGTTGGAAGACGGGGAAGCTGGTCCTCATTCGGAAGCCAGGGCGCCCAGCGGACTCTCCGTCCGCATACCGGCCCATCGTGCTGCTCGACGAGGTGGGCAAGCTCTTTGAGAGAGTGATTGTGGACCGCCTCGTCGGGCACTTGGTGAGGATGGGGCCGGATCTTGCGGACAGCCAGTTTGCTTCCGCAAGGGGCGCTCGACGGTGGACGCCATCATGCGCGTGAGAGCCCTCACGACGGGGGACGCGGTGTCCCGAGGTGGGGTCGTCGTGGCAGTGTCACTCGACATCGCCAACGCGTTCAACACCCTGCCCTGGAGCTGCATTGTGGAGGCACTCCGGTATCACCGAGTGCCGGCCTACCTCCGTCGAATAGTCGAGGCGTATCTGACGGACAGAGCCGTCACCTACCCCGGTCGCGATGGGGAGTAGAACCGGCGAGAGATGTCGTGCGGTGTCCCGCAAGGATCGGTTGTGGGGCCGTTCCTGTGGGACATCGGCTATGACTGGGAGCTGCGGACCGACCTCCCTGATGGCGTCAGCGTGGTTTGCTACGCTGACGACACGCTGGTTCTGGCGCAGGGGAGGTCGCACCAGGCGGCGGCCGATGCGATGACACGCGGGGTTGCAATAGTCGTGGAGAGGATCCGGCAGTTGGGTCTCGAGGTGGCATTGCACAAGTCCGAGGCCATGGCGTTTCATGGGCACCGGAACGCGCCACCACCACCGGGATCCGAACTAACGGTAGGAGGGGTTCACATCGGCCTCGAGACGACGATGAAGTACTTGGGTCTCGTCCTCGACAGCCGGTGGAACTTCGTCGAGCACTTCCGACGTTTGGCCCCCAAACTGGAACGGGCTGGGGCCGCCTTCAAGTGGCTCTTGCCCAACCTTAGGGGGCCAAACGCCTCCTGCCGGAGGCTTTACGCGGGGGTCGTGCGGTCCATGGCCCTATACGGGGCCCCGGTGTGGGCGCGTTCACTGCGGCGGCGAGCCGCCCACTACCTGAACGCGCCCCAGAAGGTGGTAGCCGTAAGGCTCATCCGGGGCTACCGCACGATCTCGGGCGAGGCGGCAAGCCTCCTTGCCGGACTACCGCCATGGGATCTGGAGGCGATAGTCCTCGCGCGCCTGTATGAGTGGCGCGCGGAGGCACTACGCCGGGGGGAAAGTCCGCTCCCGCGGCAAATTGCGGCGGAGCGGACGGATCTCCGGCTCGAGCTCATGGCGACATGGAAAGAGCGACTGTCGCAACCCAGCGCAGGGCACGCCGCGATAGCGGCGATAAGACCCCTCTTTGAGGAGTGGCTAGAGAGGCGCCACGGCGCCCTCACCTACCGCCTGACGCAGGTCCTCACCGGACACGGAAGTTTCGGGAGGTTCCTGCACATCATTAGGCGGGAGGAAACGCCCGGGTGTCACCATTGCCAGGACCGCCCAGAGGACACGGTGGAGCACACGGTGGAGGTCTGCCCCGCTTGGGCGTAGCACCGCTGTGTCCTCGTAGAGGCGATCGGCAGCGGCGGCGGCTTCTCGCGCCCGGCCCTGGTGCAAGCCATGGTCCGGGGCGAGAGGGAGTGGGAGGCAGTCGCCTCCTTCTGCGAAGCAGTTATGCTAGCGAAGGAGGTGGCGGGACGGATGACGGAGAGAGCCTCCCGTCCCAGCAGCCGCGGGAGACGCTCCGGGCGTCGGGAGCCGCGTGACGACTCCCGGCCACCGTAGGCGCGGGCCTGCGGGCGGAGAGCAATGGGTAGCTCACCACCCGATCAGAACCAGGCCCGTGCCGGACGGCGCGTAAATGTTCCACGCGCGCCTCAAAGAGATGTTCCCCTTCCGCTCCACCCAGAGCGGGAGGGGTCATTTGATGATTTCCCACCAGAAAAAAAAAAAAAAAAAAAAGACCGACATGACCCAACTGTTGAAGGCGCGCACTTTGTTTCCGCCTGAAAGAAGGCTAATTAACACCTTCTTCAAGCGACCAAAGAAGTGCTCCCTCAACGTTTGCTTCATGTCAGCAGCGTTGATGCCTAACGCTTCCGACATACCCAAATACTTATAGCTTTCGGATGAGGAGAGGGATCTAAGGTGTATGGAATCCGAGAGTTGAATTCCCTCGGATTCCATAATCAGAAAGTTTCATTATTATAATTATTATTGTAAATGTAATTTCTCAGTGTATAAAATTGGTGCATGGCGAAAGTGGTTTTATGTTGAGATCCAGTGATGAGTTGTAGTCGCTTATTTAGATTTGGCAGCGGCAGCTTAGCGTGAATTCTTAAAATCGATCGAAGCACGAAAAGCTGACGCACCGTAAGGACTTTGCAGATGGAGTATAGTTCAGTTGTCTCTTCCAACTCTTAACATTTTAGTTTTTGCTGCTCCGTCCCATGCAGTAATGCAATATCGAATAACAGATCAGCAAAGAGAAAGAGATAACAAAATAAAAATAAAATTAAAATATCTATATTTATATCTGTAATTTTTATGGTATACGTAATAGAATAGAATAATTTATTTCAGATAATTAAAATCCATATCGTGTTAATATATATTAGCTTAAAATTATGTTAGTATTGTTAGTACTTATCTTTATGTAGACTACTTATACAAAATCATTCACTACCCTCACCCAGTGTTTTTGAATGGGGCAGTCAAATCTAGCAGCAATATTTCAGAATGCCATTTTTAGCACCCCGCAGACGTGTCCGTGTGGGCTTCTGCAACCATCCCGGAGGCACTGCAGCGCCACGGTAGCCTTAACAACATTCTGAAAGCATTGTTATATTGAACCCGCAGGATGTCATAAGATCGTCGCGTACCTATAGCTCACCCACAGGCCACTCGACTAAAAAGATTGACAATACGCTTTAAAGAGCGTTATCTTTACTTGAGTTGTACATCGAGCAACCCTGCGAGCAAGCATATTACTTCTCAGCGCCAACGGCCTGCGTTCCCGCTCTATATCCTCGTCATCGTTGAGGTCATCCGTCACAATATGCCCCAGATATTTAAATTATTCAACCAGCTTTAGTGCAACGCCATTGAGGTATACTGCAGGCACATGGGTAGGTCGATGTTTCCCTGCTTTGAAGATCAGCTCGCTCTTTTTGGAATTGTACTTTAGTCCATGCGCTTCTGCATATTGTTCGCAGATATAAAGTAGTTTTGTCAATGCGTTTATCGAGGGACCAAGCAGCACCATGTCATCTGTATAACTAATATTGTTGACACAGGTACCGTCGATATAGCATCCGACATGAGTGCTGCTGACTCTCTCAAGTAGCTGGCTGACGTACAAATGAAACATAAAGGTGAACTCAACCCACCCTGTCTGACGCCACATTCCGAACTGTATTCGCCCGACAACGTACCGGCCCATCTCGCCTGGTTTTATCACCTGGTAATAAAGAGTATTATAATCTTACCATACTTGGCCTGAGTATGGTAAGATTAGCGCTAAACGCATTTAGTGATTTGTGGTACAAACGTGCATAAATGTATGAAAACTTAGTTGGAGTGAGCTGTTATTCCACCTGATGCTACGGATTTACACTAGTGATAGCTCACTTTACCCCAGTTTTCACGTTGATTTTTTTACAGAATAGCACTGCTTTTATCCATCTGGCTCGTCACATGCGCCACAAGTCACACCCCTACACAACAATGTGAACCTAGCTTTAACCAATTAGCATCGTTTACCTATATTTAAGTCCTACAGAGTTAAGTGTCAACCATGACCCTAAAAATTTAAATAAAAATAATTAAATTACTTCCATATTTACACCACATATTTTGTTTGTAATGTGAGTCAGGTGTTCAGATCACAAACAAAATAAAATGTAGCTACTTATAATATGTGAAGAACTCAAAACATTTACACATTATTTAGGTACTTATAATTATTCACGGAGAAGAATATTTATTATGCCTTATTAATGAATATCTGTTATGTACCACTGCCGGGCAAAGGCCTCCCCTTTATGCGTCCTAATTAGTTTCAATTAGGGTGAGAGAATTGATTCGTCATGGATAATAAAAACATTACATAATGCATCATCTTGTGCTCTTTTAGGCACAGTAGATGAGGAAAATAACATTTCATGTTTATTAGTGTAATACTTAGTCAGTCTGTCCAGCAGCATCACAGCTCTCGACGCGAAGCCGCCACGCCGCGCCGCCGCTGTCCGATGATCCGATCTTCACCGCATGAGATTTCCAAGATGAGATGCCACAACAAATACACTGGCAATATTATTACACACCTTACCTGTTTCTACCTAAATATTTGGGTACAAGTTCTGTCATTGGGGCGAAAAAGAAACTCATTTACATTTTTACGGTCCTAAACATGTTTATAAACAAAGAAAAGAGAAAAGTACCTACCTAGACTTACCTTAGGACATCGGTTTTGTTTACTTACTGGTAGGTTTTCTACTTCCTTCCTTAACTCCTAGTTCGAACCAAATCTTCCTAAAGATACTACGTTGTCAACATCTGACCCTGAACTTGCTGTGATCTTGAATTAGAGGGTCCTTTGAGTGGTTCCTGAGCTTGTGTCGTGCGAGGCCCCCGTCCCCAGTCCGCCGCGGGTCTGACGCGCGCCGCGCAGCCGCCCCGCCCGGCTGCGTACCGCGCAACCTGTCCGCGCATGCCGAACATACACCACTTACTTATTTCATCAACGACGAACAATTAAAACGCAATGAAAACCCACTTTCTGGACACAAGACAGGTAACCATTCCATTATTTTTCCACGCTTTTGTGTCTTCTCGTGTCGCGGCGTCTCAGTGCACGTTCCAAGATCGATGGTGTGAGACGGCGGGCCGGTAAAAATAAAGCGTTAGAAATGACTGGGGTGAGGCAGAATGGCGGGGGTTGAGTGAGCGCCCTACTAGGGGCCGCACCCTTTGATTCACTTTGTTGTGGTTCGCACCGAGTACTCCACCTGCTCCACAGGACGAGTGCAGTTTTTTTTATATCTCGCGTGCGACCTTGCGACCCCCGGACGTAACACTATTCGTGAACCTACGATGTCTGCCGCGGTTTCAGATTCAGTAAACGACGATGAACTTTGCTCCGTTCACGGGTCACATTCCGACGGCGGCGGCGATCCCGAATATCCACCAGTTCGCCGCAAAGTTTGGATATGACGGAGGAGGCAGTAGTTCTGGAGGAGTGCTGCAGGAGACGCGGTACCATGCGTCGGGCAGTGGTGGCGGCGTGCAGTTCGCGGTGGCGCCGAGCACGGGAACAGTGGCCGTGGATGGTGTCAAGTTTAGGCAGGCGGAGAGTGTGGTGGTCGTCAGCAGTGCACAGCCTGGTACTGTGGCGCTGGCTGGGTTAGCACCCATACATACAGGTGAGTCAGTGTTTTGTTATCAATAAAGATCATTTAGGCATAATTAATCACGGTGAACCGATCAGGGTTAAATTTACTCATTTGCTTTATTAATTATGATCAAATCACACACATTTCTACCGTCAAAAGTCAGTCTTAAATTCCCGAATGATTTCTGCAAATGTAAACATCAACCTGTTAACTATCCCTCATTCCAAACAGTGAACACTGGCGTGAAATACCAGACGATTTCGTCTTCGTCAGTGAACCTGGGCAACATAGCGTACGGCGGACAGGCCAGCTACGTGCAGGCGGAGACTGTGCATCAGCATCTGAAGGCTGAACAGCGTCAGGACAAGAGGGAGTATCGAGAGGAACTGCATCATGATATCATGGCTACTATGATGCAGCAGCATCAAGGGATCAATAGTAAATAACAACTTCATTTACATTTTTTTTAAGTTTTAGGTCTCTGCTGACTTCTGTGATGATGAATGTTTTGACTTATCAAGAGTTCATCTTGATTCATGATCACTGTAAATTTTCCAGCTTAAAAAAGCTGTTTTTTTTAGACATTTTGAAAATTGTCTCCCACGTTACATGACCTACGGTATGCTTTTGTAAAGTCTAACATCCCCTTTTTTCATCTACAGTAGCGCAAGCTCCCCTACAACAAGGCACACAGCAACTTCTAGTAGTGCTGCACGAGCCAAAGGAAGCAGCAGCCTTGGCTCGAGCAATCAAGCAGGAAGGACGCCTTGATCACCGCAACGGTAACGCCGCCCCTGCTGAGTTTATCAGTAAGTTACTTACCCTGGAATTAAACCCATCATTTACCTAGTAGGTATATATTATTGAGGCCATTAAGGGAATTCAAAATCCTTTGGCTTACATGTTTCATGGCCTGTTTCACAACCTCTGGATAATTTTCGGTTAAGATCCCGAAAACAACCATAGAAATTTTGTCGCAATTTTTTTATCTAATAGGTAGTATCAATCTGTGAAACAGGCTAATTCTGTCATGAAATCAGCCTGAATTTGGAGATACTATAGACCGACCTATTACGTAAATACAAAAACCCACGCCGTTTTCCTATGGTGGTAGGCAGAAACTATAGAACAGCCTATTACTGCTGAAATTATTTCAACGGGGCCTCATTTTCATATCAACTCGGTATGATTCTTTGTTGTAGCCTTATAAGTACGGCCGGTACCTGTAAGTGGATTTAACTTCTCGTGTGTCATACACACATATTATTTTGTAACATAGGTATTTCTCTTGTGCCAGTTTTTTCCCATAGTTACTAAGTAGTTTGATAATTATTAAATTGTTGAATATTTGAATTATTTTTTTTTTGTTTATAATCTTAATTATTACCTGTGTTAAGTCTGTTGTAGTTAGCAATACTACATAACCGTTGTTATTTTTCATTAATTCATCCCGTTTCTCATTGTCGATCAGCACATGACATTTATGCAGTACCTCTAACTCTACTAACTCCATTCTGACATCACCACCAATTACTTCTTTCTCTTCTGATCGTTACCTCTTTATCCTTGCATATCATAATATCATCAATCATGCTCACGCCACTTATCATTCACTCTTAGTATCGTGTGCGTCAGGCATCGGTGACGTGACTGACAGCTCAACGTGGCAGACCCTGGGCGGCGGCGTGGCTGACTACCTATCCGCCCTACCACTGCCTCTCCACCATCTCCTAAAGTACTCCACGCCTGCGACTATAGTGGAGAACAAGAGGGAAGAACAGCCCACTATCGTTGCCACTGTGAATGCAAACGCGTTAAATGCTATGCCTAATATATCTACGGTGAGTTTGGAATATTTATATTAATATTGCCGTAGCCAGAAAAATCTGCTGTTCTGCTGTTGCTGTTTCTACTAAGTGCAATTTGCTGATATTTATTTTTTATATTTCAGGCTAGGTGTGATAGCAAAAGTTGTCCATATTATTTGGTTTATTTTGATTCATGAGATTTTTGTCTTTTAAAATATATTTTTTCCTGTATCACTAATCATGATAAAGGGAATCATAGCCCTTTAGGAACTCGTGGTATATAATATTTTTCTAAATAGCTTACAAAATTTAAATGAATGGTTGTGTATTCCAGATGCCAGTAGCGAACGCAGTAAACAGCGTGGTGGTACAAACATCTACGATAGTGAACCAGACGGTGAACCAGAACACCAACTCGGTCGTCATGTCCAAGAAGAAGAAGAAAAAGAAATCCATGAAGGAGAAGAAACCGCGGCCGAAACCGGGAGAGATACGACTGACTACTGCTTTAGGTAAGGATTCATTATTATTATACCCAATAGCTGAAAGATGACCATGTCCATAGTTGGTAATATCCATTAGGCATTACCACCTCGCATGGTCTTGCGCTGCCCATATTCAGTGGGTTCCCGCAACCTTTACTAGGATTGCGTTCCTCCTTGTGGGGGTCTATTAACATTGCACTTTCGTACACTCAACCGTACGTTCATGGCAACCGTTAGATTTGGATAGCGCTTCTATTTTTTTATCGGTAAGGGTGGTTTTCTTTCAGCGGGATTGTCCGAAAACCCTTACCGCTACCCCGGAACATAAAGGGCAAAGGAAGGAACATGGGTGGGTTTTAGTCAGTAAGAGTCTGACACTCCCTTCCGCTCCACCCAGAGCGGGAGGGGTCATTTGATGATTTCCCATCCGGAAAAAAAAAATGGTGGTTTTCTTAGTTTAAGTGTTATTACATACTTGCATGCGATCGCCACTCGTGAACATAAATTATTTACAGTAAAACTAAATTTAATGTAATTGATTGCAGATGGCAGCACCCTGTACTGCTGTCCAGAATGTCACATGGCGTATCCTGAGCGAGAGCTGTTGGAACAGCATCTAGTCGGACACACTATGGAGCGAAGGTACGATTCAACTCAGTACTGATAGTTTGCCGAGGCAGATAATACCACGTCACTGTAGATAGGTATCTATTTCTGCCCCTCAACCGCTTTGCTGTATTGCCATTCGAAGCGTTTAGGTTCCGATGAAGTTATAGCCGCAAGAGCAACTAGAGTTGCCAGTAGTTAAAAAAAAAACAAAGTCGCTTCAGTCATTTCAGAGCTACGATGACGCAGACAGACACACAGGCACACACTTATAACACCCCTCTAATTCATGAACACCTGAGTGCTAATAAAAAAAAGTCTAATAAGCAAAATTATTTTCTCTCCAGGTTTATCTGCGACATCTGCAACGCGGCTCTGAAGCGTAAAGACCACCTCACACGTCACAAACAGTCGCACAACCCCGACAGGCCGCACGTGTGCTCCGTCTGTATGAAGGCGTTCAAGAGGAAGGAGCAACTAACGCTGCACTTCGTCATACACTCCGGGGAGAAGAGGCATGTGTGCAACGAGTGTGGGAAAGGTGTGTTGAGCTATTTAATAAGTAAAAAAAGCATAAATTTAAATAGGGTAACCATGTAGCACTTTCCGAATGCAATCTTATAAAACAACAGCGTCTTACGGGTTTCCAACAGCCGAAATAGGTACTGCTTGTTATTCTAACCTACTGATTTTTTCCAGTGTTCTTCAAGTTGATTTAGGGCTGATTTTTTAATCTACAACAGATAATTTTTATTCGTGGAATAAAATTGATGTCTGACAGTATTTGTATGGAACAACTGTCAAAAATTCAAAATTATTCCTCCGATTAAATTATCTGGGGATAGAAAAATCAGCCCTTAAACAAATATACTTGTTACAGGATTAATAATAAAGGAATAATAAAATTTATTTAGCTAAGTTTACATTCGAGTGGATTGAATTCCTAGACCTCACACTAGGATTCCCTGTGTTATGAGATCCAGGGTCCCTCGTTCCGTTGACAAGTTCATGTAATATGATACAATTTTAAACTTAAAACTTAAAATTCGGAAGGAGGATTAGGATTTAGGATTCAGAAGCTAACTAAACCATCTTTTTTCCAGGCTTCTACCGCAAGGACCACCTTCGCAAGCACACCCGGTCGCACATAGCGCGGCGCGTGAAGGCCGAGATGTCGCAACAGAGCTCGTCGACCTCCCCTCCCCTCGCGCACGCGGTCCCCGCCCCCACCCCCGACCCTTCTTGACCACAGACTGACGATAAGAACGCCAACGATCTGCTTACACTCATCGCAGCTCGACTTGAGTAGTGTTACTGTAGGTGGGGGTAAAGAAAAGGAGGTGATACTAGTTTAGAAGCGGATATTCTGATCCAATCGCATCCGCAAGCAATCGATCGCTCGTCGATCGTCGTCGTCGATCCCGAACAAATGAGTGACATAATTATGTCACTCATTTGTTCGGGAAACTGGACCGCGCCTTCTGTCGACGCGACCACACGTTCGGGTTCGCCGAACAAAATGAACGCGACGGCCGTGTGTTCGCGCGTCGATTGCTTTGTTTGGGACGCGGCTTTAGGGCTGAGCTAGACTAATCCGCCTGGATTCGCATTTTTTTTTTATAAATGTTTGCAGGGTCGATTTTCCGATTTCGTGGCCACTTTCTCGTTCTAGTGGATGTGCCCGAGCGACAGACAAGGAGAGCTACGGAAAAATACAAATAGGTCTGGGACAGCCCTAAAGTACTCTTCTTACCCTCCATTCACTAATAAAGATGCTAGTTTAAAATGTAATACGCCACGAAAGCGTTCAAAATCGCCGTATAAAGTCCAACGCTTCGGGGCGAGATACGCTGTTACGCTTCTAAATTAAGTATTGACTTCTTTTTCTAAAGTGGAGGCGAGTTGATTCAAGCGTTCATGTACATAGATAATGTGGAATTGTGGAACAGTGTAAATATTTGCTAAGACGTGAATGACTGATGTTTTATGGCCTGGTTTCTACCCTACACAAAGATGAATATTTAAATGGCCGTACCTATTAAATTAGAAACGCTCTTCGTTAGTCGAGGCCTTTTATAGCTAATTTAAATCAAGCCACATCTCATCAATTTCATTAAATTGTCGAGTAAAAACAGGCTTAATAATCAAGGAAAAAGGTTTTTAATAAAAACAGGCAAGGAATCAACTCTCCTATCTAGGACAAAAACGACATGCATTTACAGCTTGGCAAAAAAGTCGTGAAAATAATGGTGGCGACACTATCGTGCATGTTGTAACCCTAAATAGTACGACTAAAACGGTTTTGATATTAGTTTTTTTTTTTAAATTAATGTGAATATTGGCGGGTTTTATGAAAACAAGAAAAGCTCTGAAACGCTTGTTCAGCCACTGCCTAGAACGATAACATTTGCAGTTATTTAATTTAATGAATTAAAAATATAATTATGAGGTATTTCAAAATACTTTGATGTCAACTAATCCCACATTATGTGAGACAATTTTATGTTTCACAAGACCCCAGATCAATTCAATAGGGTTTAGATCCCAGTGACAAGTTAGAAGCTTTACTGAAGCGTGACTGTGTCCCACAAATCCATGTTCTCCTCTAACCACAGGCAAAATGTTCCATAGTTGGTGTTCTAATCAAAAACTAAAATAAAAATCAGAATAATTTTTTTAATCAGAATCAAAAATTTTAATTAAAAATGTTTTCCTCTAAGTATTCCACGCCCGAAAACTCTTCATCCATGTCTTGGTGTGAGCTTTCACCAAAACTCTGCTGGCTATGTTCAGATGTGTCACTGTTGCTGCTTTCATCTTGTAGGTTTATGATATTTTTTTCAATGTCACTATACACAGTTTGCCCCCTTCGAAAATAACCTTTTTTCTATTTTCATGACATGTTGACATTAATTTTTCCAGTCGTCAACTGATATGCTCTGAAACGCTTGTTCAGCCACTGCCTAGAACAATAAAATAAAAACAACTAAACATTTGCAATTACTTATTGTAATGAATTAAAAATATAGCCTTATAGTACTGATAGATTTACCTAAAAAATACTATAGTTATTTTTGTTCAGTGATTTATTTTATGCAATATTAACAAAAAGTATCAAAATTATACGAACGCGCTGCATTCCGAATGTGTTTTGTAAACATAACCTCAAATTCGTGAATGTACATTTCAATAATTGTATGAAAGGTTTATAATAGATATTGCACCTTGAAATACACACATTAGATCTGATTACATGTATAAAATATAATTTTACCTGTCATTTCAGCGGTTCTTTCATACACATCGTTGAGATCGGTTAAAATTTGTCCGGCCTCGAGTTCCGCCAAATATCTCACGTACACTTTATAAATTATTGCTCTTGCGGAGCTGCGAATAACAGATCTGTTCATTATGAACACAATGGGTCACCAGTATCACCACGATAAAGCAAATAAATAAATAATAAACACGAAAAACAGTCACCGATTACAAGAAATGACAGAATATGTACCTTACTCGACGAGGCAGAGCGAGTGTTGCCAATGATTAAATATTTTAGTTCCGTTTCAGGACTTTCTTGCCAAACTGTAGAAGCGTGTAGCTAATAGGACTAGTACTCTGACACTATGAACTTATGGAAAACCTCACTTCAAAGCAATATCGATTAGAAATATATACATTGATCTGCGAATATTTTGTGGATAATAGACCACCTCAATAGCATTCTAAATATTGTAGTAATCTTAATATACATAATTCTTCTGTACGTAATTTTGTCACCTAAATCCTCCTCAACGGATGGACCGATTTGGATGAAATTTTGTGTGTATATTTCAATGGGTTCCTGGATGGTTTGAAAACACAATTGGACCCGGTCGGGCACGACGACGTTTGCCGGGTCCGCTAGTATAATAAGAAAAACTTTATTGCCAAAAAGGTTACAGGGGGTTTTATATTGGCCCCAAATTAGATAAGCCTGTATCGGTCATTTTACGTTAGAAAATGTACATATTTTTGAATAATATAGGTATATAATATCAACATCTTTATATTTTGATGACCCGATCTACATGTGATGTGGATAAAATAAATGTACGGTTATGTTACCAATCTAGTATTTCAATTATTCAATTTCAAACTTTATTAAGTGCCTATAGGCGACCCAACTTCGCTTCCCTCCCTTAGAACCCAGTGGACATGTCTGTAAAAAAAAATTGTAAAAAGTTTCCAAGATCAAGTGATAACCAATAAGAAATTGGGCCGCCTAAAGGAACACTTAACTGACATAAATTAATTAAAATTATTTATTTATTTAGTTATGAAAGACAAAAATCACATTTAATTTGTTATTTGCAAAATGATTGTTCAGTTGAATGCGCTATCGCCGCTACGGCAATCCGCAGTTGCCTGAGATGCGAGTTTCGAAATAAAATAAATACTCGCGAGATCTCGATTTAAGAACTATTTACGTTAGTTCGTACATTGCCAGTATTTAAGACACATGAAATTGTGAGGACTATGAGAATGAAGTGGTATCACATATGATACAGGTAAGGTACTACATCGGGATAACGCGTAGGTTCGATAACTTCAGAGCCTGCGGGGTAATTGCGTAACACACTATCAGTAGCAATCGCTTTCATTGTGACAGTTCATACTCATACTCACAACATACATTGCGTTATTTACTATGTTGAGCAGACAAATTTTCAAACATATGCAGCAATGGATTAGCAATATCCTTCAAAAAGATTCAGATTGAGATTGATAGTCAGTTACGCAATTAGGGTGCAGGATTCTAAAGAATATATTCTGCTGTGATGTAAATTTTTATACATTTATTGTCTTTTAATATAAATTTTAAATGTTGTACACCTTTAAGGGTTGTTTTCTATTATTCTTGTTGTTTGTTTGATGTCCATATCGGTGTTCACTTGTTCAGTTCGTTTATGTGATTCGATGTACTTTATGTAAGTAAATGTTTATGCAATATAGCTGTTATATACCATAGTGTTTGTTCATAACTTGTATATTAGGATAGTATAGTACCTACGGGTAGTGGTTCACATAGGTACGTACAAAACATATTTTTATAGTAAAATTGACGGTCAGTCTTAGATGTTTTAGTACTCGTAATTTTTGAAAAAGTTTAAAGTACAAAATCGTTTTTAACATTTGTTTTGGTCGATTATATTGTTAACGGTGCAGATTTGATGTTTTTCTTGTTGGATCGCTCTGATATTGTAATAGAGTTGATAACAAAATGAGACAGTTAAGAGCAATGAGGAAAGTTAGCCCGCGAAATTCAAATTTTCTTGATTATTACAAATCGCAGGTCCGCGTCATGTTATGTTGATTAAAATATGCTACGCGACCGTAAAAAAATATGACCGTAATATAATATGGTATATGAATTTTAATTTTGCTGGGTGCCCTGACGCCTTTACCTTAAGAATGAGAATAAATAACACAATAATAATATTTCTTTACTTATCACTTTCTAACTCGTATGCTTATATCTAAGTAATTGTTTACAGTAGAATTTCTCATTGTGATATCTCAATGTTGCGCTTGCCCAGTGTAGGTGACGCGAAAGATTGCGTTGTAAATCCTTTTCGAGGGTTGTTTTTTCTTCATTTGCTATTCGCCTACGCTGGACAACCGTTTGTATGATAGGAACCTAACCCAAAATATTTTTTGACAACTCATAATAATAAATAGTGCATAATTATATCCAGCTTCCCTTTACCGACATCGTGCTTTCGTATTTAACTTAAATATAACATTTTACTTGATATTGCTGTTTTATTTGAACCATCGAAGTATGTGAACCATTTAAAATACTAAAATTTTCTACTTTATACGTAATATTATATTTATTAAAAAAAAAAAAAAAAAAAATATGTATATTAGTAATAACAGCTGCACGGGTCGATCGATCAGGTTAAGCTGCGCTTGCCGCAGTTGACCCGTGGATGGGTACCACACACTAAGACCCCTGCGTGCCTCGGAAAGCAAGGCTGTCATTCGTGGATCTTTGACAGTCGTTACGAGTCGTCAGTAGACCGAAAGTATGACAACCAGTCTTACCAAGGGGTATCGTATTACCCAGTAACTGGGTTGTGGAGGTCAGATAGGCAGTCGCTCCATGTAAAATACTGGTATTCAGCTACATCCGGTTAGACTGGAAGCCAACCCCAACATAGTTGGGAAAAGGCTAGGTAGATATAAACGTAATATTTTTGACGAAAATACTGGGAACTGGGATACCACTCGGCAACCACCACCACACTAATTGCGGAAAACACTAATCTAAATATTTTTGAAGGGCTAACCCATTGCTTCATATATTCGTAAAATTTGTCTGCTCACCAACGTAAATAACGCAATGAATGTTGTTGAACTGTCAAAATGGAAGCCATTGCTGCTGTTAGTGTGTTACGCAATTACACCGCAGTATAAATTTTGGAATTTTAGAATAAGAATATGAATTTGCAGAACATATAGGTGTTACCACTTGTAAAACAAATAATAAAAATAATTTGAGTGCAAAATACTTTATTTTTGTACTTCCATGTCACATTAATTAAACTTAGATTAGAATCACAACGTTATTTTCTGTGAAAAGACAAAATAGAGGAACTTTACAGAAAGATAAACTTACAACTAATTTCGATCACATTGCCAGTTACAATAATGTTAATAAATAAAACATGATTTGGAGAGTATTGGACCCAACTTGACAAATAAAAAAACAATAAATTTGAAAAGATTTTTGACCAAATGTTTAGGCAACTTTTTTGGCACTGAGTAGCTAAAACACCACAAAATTGTTGTGAAAAAACAATTAATATTCACGATTTGTTAAAAATCTCTTGTATCTGGCAATAAATCCGAGTATTTGGTTTACATGGCACATTTAGTGACACACTAAAAACTAACAATTTTATCCTCCACATCTTAATACAGCCAGGGAAATTAATTGTTTAGCAAATTGAAACACTACATCAATTGGCACGGTTGGTGCAGCAGTTAAGCGATTGACTGCTGCGCTGCGTGTCGCAGGTTCGTTTCCCGCACGGAACAAATATTTGTATGAACTACAAGTAGTCGTTCTGTCCGTTGTCTGTTGGGTCTGGCTGTTTGTGTATGTGAGTTTAAATGTTTGTAAACGCACCCACGATACAGGAGAAATTCCTAGTGTGGGGCAACGTTTTAAAAAAAAAGAAAGAAATACAGAATTAGCCGAGTTAAGGGAATAATACTTAGATCAAAATGCAACCTTTAAATTGCAAAAAAAAATGTATTTCGCGGGCTACGGGCGCTTTCGCCTTAAAAACATTGCATACAACTGTCAAAGAATGACAGTTGTGTTTTGAATACACGGGTAATTACAGTTGGTAGTCAATTTGCTAAACAATTATTTCCCAGACTACATAACAAATCACAATAATATAGATCAAAGTTTATTACTGAAGAACATTCAATGTTATACTAAAAGAATTCGTAGAAAAATTTGAGAGATATGCAATTCTTTATCATTGAGATCATGGCGGTATACTATGTATTTGGACCCAGTACTCATGCATATTATAAGAAAGTAGGCGACAAGGATTTATAAACAAAAGAAAAATTAAGAAAAATATTATACCAGCTTATTATTGTCCTACTGTAGGGCAAAGGCCTCTCACACAGAGAAGGCACGAGCATTGATCACCACGCTTGCTCTAGACGGGTTGGCGATTTCAGACTTATATTAACTAAAAGTCCAGGTTCAGAAATATATTTAGGTACCTATTGAATACAATAGGTAGAATAAATAATTATTTATTCTAAGGTCAGAGCGCCAATCCTCGTAATTAAAAACGTTTAAAATCTGGTCTTAACCTCATCTCGATGTTTAGTTAAGATTTTTTAACCACATCTCAGCGACAATCAATGTCAAAAACTTGTCAAAAATGTAGGGAAATTAGAGTTATTTTTGACAGATGACTGAGATCAGACTGTGAACGTTCTTAAAATTACAAGAATTGCCCCTCAGGTCCGACACATCCTGGGCAGTCAGCGCACCACCAACCGGCTGACTGGTTAATCCTTTAATACGGATTTCATTTTTTCTATAGCTAGTGACAATAAAAAAAATAGTTTTACTTTGTTCGACTTTTATTATCAGATGGCGTTAACTAATATTGACAAATTTCTCTTTAATAGACAAGATTGAAAGGAGTTTCAATAAAAGTTGAAGAAATACATATTACAAGCACCCTGATTGCGTAACAGACTATCAATCTCGATCTGAATCATTTTCAAGGATATTGCTAATCCATTGCTTCATATGTTCGAAAAGTTTTGTCTGCCCAACAATGTAGATAATGCAATGAATGTTGTTGAACTGTCAGAATGAAAGCCATTGCTACTGATGATGTGTTACGCAATTACCCAGCAGGACTGCGTAAAATGTCACTCAAAGATAAAAGTAGTCATTAAAAAAAATCACGTTTCTAACTAGCAAGAAAACTAACATTCTTTGTCACCTACTTTCGCTTTTTCAACATTTATCTCAAATAACTATGTACAATAATGTAAGTCCATACATAAATGTTCAATTCCATACAAAATTATATGTTAAAATCTCAATACAAATAGATACTTATTGTACAAGAAATCTATGTAATTAATTAGCTATTATTGAATTATTTTGTATGGAGCAGTCATGAAAAAATACAAGATAAAATTATTATTAATCAAAATAGTTTCAAGTTTTATACATACCTAATGCATTAGTGGGGCCAGCCCCCTAGTTGCGTAACACACCTGCAATCTCAATCTGAATCATTTTGAAGGACAATGATAATCCATTGCTTCGTATGTCTGAAAAATTTGTCTGCTCAACAACGTAAATAACGCAATGAATGTTGCTGAACTGTCAAAATAAAAGCTATTGCTACTGTTAGTGTGTTACGCAATTACCCCGCTGCAGACAACCCCAAATGTATGTGAAAATAAATACATTTTATTAAAATACGTGAAGGGTAGCCATTTTTTTTTTGCAGCTGCCTGTCACGTGGAGTATAAAAGTAGGTAAGATTTGTACACACAACATATTCCTTAGGAGCGAAAGGCCCATAGCGGGAGTTCGTAGAATCAGTGGAATGTATCACATTGCAAATGAAAAACCTGCCAATTGAAAATTGAAAATTGGCAGGTTTTTCATTTGCAATTTTGTTCTTCAGGTTCTTACCAACATGTGGGTAATTTCAATTTTTTTTTTTAAATCTAATAGTATTCGTACTTAGTCCGTTTCATCACATCAGGTTAATTTTACTGGCAGATTATGTCATACAATTTATTCCATTTTAAGGATTCACAAAGTGTGCCAACGGAACCCAATTACTAAGGCTCCGCTGTCTGTCCGTCCGTCTGTGTCAGCGAGCTGTCTCATGAACCGAATAGGTAAGTCAGTTGAAATTTTCACAGAGTGTGTATTTCTATTGCCGTTATAACAACCACTAATTAAAATAAAATAAAGATCGGGTTCCTACACGATATGTGTTAAAAAAAATGTACTGTTAAATATCGCACAGTGGTACGGAACCCTTCGTCTGCGTGTGCGACTGGCACTTGGCCGGTTATTAGTCTTTCTGGTAAATAGTGCCCATCCTCACATTGTAAAGCAGGCCTTTTTCCTCAAGAACCGTCCGCCAATGAATACACCAATAAAATTAAAACCACAATCATGAAAACAGAGGAACATGATCTACAAAATCACCAAATATTGATAACTACGACGCCTGCGGGTCTATGGTAACGGCGCGTTGCTCTCCGTTGTCCATAGACACCACCATCTGGTACGGGACTTTGATTTGCAGGGGCACGCGGAGCTTCGTGTTTGATGGCGCCTGCAATTAAGGAAAAGTATTTATAACATAACGCCTCGCCAGTTATCTCTGTAGGCAGAATTTTATAGGACATCCATCATTTCGCCAATCTATACTAATAATAAAGCTGAAGAGTTTGTTTGTTTGAACGCTCTAATCTCTGGAACAGTCGCATTTGATAGCCTAGTTCAAATAAAACGCTGAGCGAAAACGAAGAAATACCGATGGCAGGCGATGCGATGCGACGAGGTGGGTCGGGGAACAAAAAATTTCACGCGGACGAAGTCGCGGAAGCTAGTTATATTGTATACATTATTAATTTTTTCGTTATAGGAGGCAAGCTTATTGTCACTATCCTAAATGGATGTATTACAGGTTCCTTATGTTACAGTATTTTTATCTCACGAAGCGACACGTGCTTTACTTGTGGGAACCAAGTGTACAAACACACACACACACTTCCGATTGCGCCATTGTCTTGGATGTTACCGAAAGCTCCTGCGCTTACACACACATTCACAGCGTATTTGTACACTTGGTTACCACATGTAAAGCCCGCGTCGCTTCGTGGGATTAAAATACTATAGCAAAATCTGACCAATGAAAGATGTATACAGTGTGGCAGGGACAGCGACGCACAACTTGTTCCCATGAAATCAGTACACGATTCTGAACATGCGTAGAAAATTTTCGTCGGTTATTAAAAAAGAAGCTGTTTAGTACCTACATTTTGAGCGCGTATGTATTGCACTTTTCTATTAAACAGCAGATTTTTTTTTCATAACCGACAAAAATAAATTACACTAGAGAGGTTCTAGAATTATGTCAATCTGTATACTTTTGGTAATCATTTTAAAATGAAACGTTTTGCTAGCAAAAGGGGTTACTACGAGTATCTCAAACCAACATAGCTCTCTTTCTTTCCAAAATTATCTCAAATGTATCTTGAGAGTATGTACTTTTCGGGTTTCTACAAACTTTTTTTGAAGAACGACTAGTCGCTTAGGGCCCTTTGTACACACACGTTTTTCTTTACGGTTTATTCGCCGTGTGTAGGCACGATGGCTAGTGTTGCATGGATCATAATATGGAAGCTTGTTGAAGGACACGTTTTTCTACGGCGCGTACAGAAGGTCTTATCCCTTCCGCGTTTATACCCATATACAAATTGTGATACTTGTTTTCAAAAAGTCTTATCAAAGAATTTTTGAAAACATGTATCATGCGTCATCATCTGCCTAGCCTTTTCCCAACTATGTTGAGGTTGGCTTCCAGTCTAACCGGATGCAACTGAATACCAGTACTAAAAAACAACACAAAACATGTATCATACATACAGGGTGGCAGGGACATCGACGTGCAAACATCGTGAAAAGGTTACACCTGATGCCATGAATAAAATTACGAAAGTTATTCATCTCGGAAATGACCGGTTAAAAGAATAATTATTTCAGCCTACTTACATGTATAGTGATCTCAGGTAAGACCTGCTTCTTCTTGGGCACTTTACTAGGTACTTTGTTGATGGGGTACAGCTCAGGCATCTCTTTCTTAGGCTTCACCTTGTTGTGGACCAGCATGTGTTTCTGCAGGTGATCCTTACGGTAGAAACCTGTAAAAAAACAATTATGTTATTACAGACCTTGATTTGGCTTTGATTGGAGAACTAAAGTACGGCCAGCGAGAGGCGATACTAAATGTAAATTAGCAAATGCTTGGGTTTCGTGACTTCTTTGAAAATTATATTAATATTTTATTAGTAGAAAAGTATTTTAAAAATATCTGGCAAATTGAGTAGTATTTAGTAGTATTAAGTGTAATATAAATGATATTTTAAAAAGAATACCTACAAAAGAAAATGTTGTTTTTTAATGTTTGTTAATTAAGGGAATAATAATAATGTTTATGAAATTGAGGAGAAAAAAACAAAAATAAATCTGAGGCTGATTCTTCTAAATCTGTAGACTCAGAATCAGAGTCTGTAATTAAATAACAACACTACAGCCATATACAAATTGTAATACTTGTTTTCAACAAGTGTGTTAAAAGAATTGTTGAAAACCTGTCGTGTATAAAACATGTATCATACAAAACGGGCGTAAAAGGACACGAGACGAAGCCGAGAGTCACTTGTGCTCCCCGTCATTGTTACATTTTTTTTGTATTGAACCCTACCTGGGGAACCTTCTGGTTGCGGAGATATTGAAGGTCAAAACTCCAACTTTTACTGACGTTTTTTTTATATGAAAACAAGTTATTAATGTTTAACACAACTTTAAATACCCCACGTCCCCTGTAACGTTGCAGGCACCCATAAGCACAATTTTTTGTGTTGTGTTGCATTGCGCAATACCGCAATCAGCAAATTTTATTACTTTTATGCAATGTTACTTAGTTTAATATACAGAATGCGTAGTTGACGCCGTTGACGGCTATGTGATGGGTCTTTATACACCCTGTAGAATTTTTCTACTACTCATGTTACTTTGGATTAGTATTAATTAATGTTTTCAAATGCTTACCTTTCCCACACTCGGTGCAGAAGAACGACTTGACCCCGGTGTGTATATGCAGATGTATCTTGTAATGGTCTTTCCTCTTGAAAGGCTTCGAGCAATACTTGCAGACGAACACACGCTGGGGGGTAGGCAGCTCTTTCTCTTCTACTTCCACGTATTGAGCGCTGCCTAATGCTGCTAGCTCTGTTACATCCACCTGGAATGGGGTTTAAGGGTTTAAGAATGGTCCGTGTGGTTCGTGTTTTGGGCCAAAGAGGCGATTTTAAAGTAAAAGCTGTATATCGTTAAACTTGCGAAAACGTCAATGTTTTTTTAAAAAAGAAACGCCATTGTATATTTATCGTCTGTTTGTAATGTTCAGTTTAAATACAGTAAAACTTTTTGGTATTGAATTGATATTTTACTACTTGTTATTTTAATCTTTCTCTGCCAAATAATCATAATCTAAATTTTCAATAGGTATTGGTACAGTGTAGATCTTAGTAATACAGTAATTAATGTTTAAATAAACGTTAGTAACATCGAAGTCTGTAAATAATTTTGCAACCTGATAAATTGCTATTGTGATCAGCATAATCTGCCTATAATGTTCCCACTGCTGGGACACAGGCCGAAGTGGGCCGTAATCTACCACGCAAGTGGGTACATGTCACATGTCTTCGAATTTTTAGTTCTAGAACATGTGCAGTTTTCTCACGATGTTTTCCTTCACAGTTTTGAGAGCAGTGGTAGTAAAATTATTTACACAAAGTTAAGCGCCTACAACTCGTAAGCTGGCGCCATTACCACTGGGCCACCACTGCTCCACTTGTTATGATTGGCAGTTGATAATTTAGTCAACCAAACAGAGTTGAAATGTGTTTGACCGTTTGTTACCTAATTTTTGTGTTGATTTTCGTCCCAAAAACCGAGAGTAAAGGAAGTGGTGTTAAACAAAAATTCATATACTTACATATTCCTGTGGGTATTTGTTTTCCTTCTTGGCCTCTCGCGTGATGACCTGCTGGGACGGCGGCGGTGGAAGTTCTTCGAATTGCATGGGAACCTCATCCAGCTGCGTGCTAACTATGTCAAGTGATGTTGAGATGCACTGGTGGCCCTCGCAGTGCTCGTTTGTTAGGAAACCTGCAAAAAAAAAAACGCGTTAAATCTTGATTGGATGTAGGTTTTTCGTGAACAGCTGATTGGTCACCTTTTCCACTACAGCCTGCCTCATCTTTTGTATCTTTTACATAGGAAAAATAATAACCGACGAAAAATTTCAATGCAGGGTTCAGAATCATGTACTGAATCCATTGCGACATGTTGCGCATCGATGTCCCTGCCAGCCTGTATAGTTGGTGGCGAAGTGAGAGAAGATCAAGCTTCTTCTTTGATACAATTTAACAAACATACATAGCATAGCGTAGGGATTTATAACAGAAAGACGCCATCGCCGCTGTTAAACAAATGCAACACCTAGATATTTCCGATGATTACATTTTTAGAATCTTTAGAGTCTGTTTCCTCTTTAACCTATTACGACTGTGGCGGCATCTATATCGCCGCATGTGAACTACGCATCATACTGGCGTCACGCAAGATCCTACACCGCGCAACTAGCATATATACAACGTCCTGACACCAATCGTCGAGCAGATGCCCACCAGACAGAACACCCGTCTGGTCGGAGGATCGTCCCTATTCTTTGGTGGATGAGTAAACTTTACACCCGGTTCCTCAACAACTAAGAGGTGATTCTCGACTCTCTTGCCTCTAGAGCTGACTATTGCACGTACCTTCTCCGCAGATAGAGCACCACACCTTGAACACGGGCTTGTCATGCACGTGGCGGTGAATTTTGACATGCTGTTTTCTCTTGAACCGTCGGTGGCAGATATCACACTCGTGAGGACGACTCTCGTTGTGTTCGCGGACTGAGCGTGCTATAAGGAGGCTGTTGTCTGTTGCCTGGAAAATAAAAAAGTTTATTTATTCAATGTGTAACTGAATTAATGCACATTATAAAAGTAGTTTGTCCAGAATCGTTTACTGAATCGATTTCTCATTTTAAATATAGGTAATATTTTATCCGAAAAATAATTAAAACTACGTACAGACGCCAGCACATCAAGCTACTACAATCTGTCAAATTTCTTTAATAGATTTTCAACTTTATCTATGAAGCATTAAGGTTCAAGGTTGATTGGAAAATTTTGACAGTTTCGGGTAGCTTGACCTGCTGGCGTCTGTACATTACAACCACACTTCCGTTTTACAGTCAAAACAAACCAAAATGGACGAAGACTACTTCGCTAGACCCTTATTATACAGGTGTGACTGCGTACGTGCCTACATTTGTAATATAAGCACATTTTCTCCCACAATCAGAAGGCCAATTCTCGTAATTTAAAACGTTCAAAATCTAGTCGCAGTCTCACCTCGGCGACAAACAAATGTCAAAAAATTGTCAAAATGAAGGGAAATTTGGGGTTTTTTTGACAGATTGAGACTGAGCTCAGACTGTGAACGTCCTTAAAGTTACGAGAATTGTCGCTCAGTTTTTCTCCCACAATTAAATTAGTTATTAATATAATTAATAAACAATGTTTCATACATAGTAGTAAAAATTCAGTGCAAGTATTATGATTATAACATAATATTCTGATTGGGGTGTGGACACATGACTTTGCTTTTAGAAAGATTTTTACACTGCTTCAAGGGATTGCAGCCCTGAGTATTTGATATTAATTTTAACTTGATAACTCCACGCGTTCCTGAGAAAAAGGGCCTTGACAGAAAACGAAGTGATCTTAAAAGGTTCCGTTTATCCTTTTGAGGTACGGAACCCTAATTAACCTTTTTCGGGATCCCTCAATACGAAAGTAACAGAAATATTATCTAAGTTATCGATTCTCAACGCCCTTCACTCCGCTCATCGGCCCAGTACAAAGCTCATCTCAAAGGTCAAATACTATAATTTCAAAATGTTTGCACATGCAAGTGTGTCACTCAAGATATGTTTTATGACGAAATATTACCGGTTTATTATAGTGCGATATCCTATTCTCGCCTTTTTATATTCACGGAAAGGCGAGACAGATTATAAATAACCTTTTTATACAAAATCAAATTAAATTAGCTAGCGTAACTCCACAGCATAAACATAATAATGATGTTCTTTGTTAGGGGCAAACGACCGAGTATAGTTGTTTGAAGTACGAGTTAAAACTCCACCGACATGATGGGTGATTTTTTTTTATCGTGTTGAGATATCGACAGCCGTCAAATCTGTAGATACACAAAAAAAAAAAGTTTTTTTTTACGAGTATGTAACTCACTTCTTCTTTTCGTGTCGATGGTACTCTTCTTCGATAAATTATATTGTTTGAGCCCAGCTGGTGACCACGTTTTGCGGCTTCGGGGGCATGGTCTGACTAGAGGCACCGCACTCGTACTGGGTATTGGATGGGTCAGTAATCCCCCACTTTGACAAATTGTGTCTGCAGCGGCCTCCCAAGTAGTCCGCTGCAGACGCAATCGATTGAGAGCTTTCCATATAGACCACTACATATTGTCGTGGACGCCAAATAATAATAATAATAATAATATCTTTATTTCCCAAAACTACAGATAGAAAAAAAAAAAGAAAAAAAATTACATAAAACAATTTGGATACTGCAGAAATCTGTACACAAAAAATTAATCTCTGTCTCTTAAACTTAAACTTAAAAAAAATATCAGTCTGCTTTTTGTTTTGTCATGTTTAAATATCGATACCCATAACGTCTGTGGAGTTTCGCTAGTTAATTTAATTTGACCCTGTATTATACCCAGCCATCCTGACCCACAAACACAACATGGTCATACATCAGTTAATAAGGTTAGGTTTATTATTCCTAAAACACACAAGGGGAAGCGAGGCAGTTTCTAAATGCTATGTCAAGAGAGATGAGCTACTTACATATACATCGCTTTCTATAGGTTCTCCCTGCTTATAATCTTCATCCCCGTTGTACGTGGTGTATGACTGTAAGTGCTCGTTCATGTGATTCAGTAGCTGATCTTGTAGGTGAAAAGCTGGAAAATATGTAAAAAACTGTTAATAAATTGTTGCTAAAAAGCAGGCCACCGGTAAGTGGTCACTGCCGGTTTTGAATATTTTTAGGCACGGATCTAGGGTTTCGCATGTAACGGGGGGGGGGGGGGGGTTCTCTCTAGTGAAGGGGAGGGGGATTTCTCAAGCCTTAAATAACCCTTTGGCAACTATTTTCCCTAAACTCGAGAGTGTGCCCCCGTTTCGAGGATGACTGCGACTTATCTATCTATGTATATCTTACTAATATACTGTACACAAAGTAAAAATACAGGTTATAAAACTAAGTACTACCTCCAACAACAATATAGATCACAATGATGTTGACAGTGACTGTATTAGTAACGGGATAAAAGTGACAGTTGTGTTTTCGTAACATTTAAACTGGGGTGTAGCTACAGCGGTATCAATGATCCCCCCCGAATAAAAATTCGTAAAATGTTACCCACAACCTTAAATTCTTATTGATAAAAGGCCCGGAATTCATCAGCATCCCTAATGTAAATATGAAAAATAACGTAATTTGTTTATAGCTTACAAGGCTTCAAGCTACAGGCGCGGTCTAACTCTCAAGCTCTTGGCATTCATTTGCTAATCAGACAAAAAATCTGACCTATCGGAGCAACCTCTCTCAAATTTCCAATATTCGAGCTCGGTCTTGCATTCTCTTTTTTTTTGTTACTAGCCATTAATGACCCACTGCTGGGCAAAGGCCTCCCTACCCTCCTTCCACCTCTCTCTGTCCTAGGCTGCCAAGGACCAATCTTTATTAAAAAGGAGTCCAGTTCATCCCGCCATCTCCGCCCGCATTCTCTTAATAAAACTAAAATACGAAGTAACTTATCCAATTCAGGATTCTCCAGATGTTTAGCTCGATTTGCTCGTTCTTGCATTCTATTAGTAAGATCACAATGGGAGCTTAAACTTCTGAGCCGAATGCTATTTTATTTACGTATTTTGTAGAAAACAAAACAAAACCTTCCTTCAGAACCAATCGGGTAAAAAGGGCACCCAAATTTTTTTGATACAGATCGCCTTCAGCAGTGCGTTTCTGTAACCATCTCACCGTGAAAACTTAGGTGAAGTGAGCGAACACTATTGACAGCTCCCTCTAAGCTCACTTCACGTAACGTTTCACGGTGATATTTTACCAGAATAGATCGGAAGTATTTTCAACGGCACTGCTGAGAATTGTTATATTCCTGTGTATGACTTATGAATGGTAACTCCTTGTACTAGTTTATAGTTCACGGTAATACATGACATAGAATATAAAATCAATACGTGACAGCTGCAAATAGGCTATCTAGCACATCGCTAAGTTGATACGGATGGATAAGCCTAAAAGACCAGTAAATTATTTTTATTTCTGTAAGGAGGTTTGTACAAACAGTTTTACACGTCAATCATATTTTAAAAACTAGATGAGGTCGGCGTTTTCTATCTGACTACTCTCTGAGAAGAAAGGTCGAAACAAATTCTCAGAGGTCACAGTCTCTTTTAAAGTCCAGACATAATCTGGTAGATTGGTGTCTGAAATGGTCTTTTTGCGGAAAGAATAGAAAAAGAAACCTATGTTTATGTTTATACGTCACACTAAACATTCATTATCAAACAATGTAATTGATATTCAATCGCGCTAACTACGCAAAATGATACGAAGAGGGATCGTCGAAAATCAATACTGTACGGATAAATGATATTTCGCAGTGTGCCCTAATTGCTCTGGAAAGGCATAAAGGCAAACTATCTCATTAGAGCGCTCAGTCAATTCTGCGAACCAGCAACCAAAGATGAATAAATTAGTAGAGTCGTCTGCACGCAGTATGAATGAAAGCGTGCTAAAGTAACTTGTTACATTATGAAAAAAAATCAACGATATAAAGTACAAACCAAAATGAATCTCGACAAGAAACAGTCATTGTACTTCACCATTACATTACATTAAATTACTGTACTTCATCATTTGTAGGGGTCGTCGCCGACCCTAAAAATAATCCCGGTCTAAACCCCCCCAAGGCCTCTCCCCAAAATAAATTAGATCTCTAAAACCGTCCATAATCTAGCGTCCCTTGAACCACCCTAACCGTGCCCCCATCGTAAGGCCCATGGGGGATCGCCCCTAAAATAGGGGAGGGTCTAAAAAGGTCGACTGGTCGGTTGCTACGTGCGCATATGTGTTCGCTACGTAATTGTAAACTGGGCACTCGATATTGATTTGGGCTGCTATACAGTTTATGCTGTACAAATAGGTCATACGTGGGTGTAACTATGTTGTGTGGTTAAGTAGGTACTTTTTAATTGTTATAAGGATCGGAGTGGTTTTTTTTTAAATTTTAGTAGTATTTGTCAATTATAAAAAAAAAAAAAAACTTCAAGTAGCTTACGAACAGCTATTGGGTAGCGAAGTTATTTAATTGAATTTCATTACAATACTTATTGATTGGTATCTAGGTCTTAAACGTTCTTCTCATAACTTAGGTACCTATATGACGATGATGATGATAAACTTATATTTATTTGTTTATATATACTTTATTGTAAACTAGAAAATACATAACAAGACCAAATACAATATTTAAAACAAAACATACAAATAATGAAGTTATGGTATGTTTAGATTGGCAAGCATGTATGCATGGGGTGTCCTTGAAGGTTAAGATCCGCGATCTATTTTATCTGAGTCGCTGGAACAAAAATAAGCTTTGGTAGCAATAGCTGTAACGTGGAGATCTGCGTTGGGACTCCCAGTATTTATTCTATGACCATAACACCCCCTCCCGCCCGAACCTGTTCGTCCGCGGGAACGCTGCGCCGCGCAGCTTCCAGCAAATATATATATTAAGGGTATAACTCTATGGGTTGCAGTTGCAATTCCAATTCCTGCGCGTCCAAACGTTGTCTGGATTTTAAGTGAAAACATTTTAATTGTTGTGTTATTTGATTTCACAATGTCAGTGCGAACCGCGAGATTTTGTATCGAAAGACCGACTATGACTGGATGTTTGTTTTGTGAAAAACCGGGAAATTTGGTTATAAACCCCGACGAAGATGCATATCATGCCATAAAAAGTGTGGCAGATGAGCGGCAAGACGCTACCCGCGACAGGTTCTACTTCCTCTACAATGACAGTTTGTCGAGACAGTGCTTTTCGTGGCATGTCAAATGTGCCACTTCCTATATTTGTTTTGCTGATCATAAAAGCCGAAAAAGGCCAATGGTTGTACCCAAACAAGAAGTTAATCAAGAATTTAAAAAAAAAATTAAAAATGAGACTAAAACAGGGGAACCGGATGAGGAAGTTCGAGTCAAACTAGATGGAGTTTCTGGCACACAGGAGTTTCAATATATCGTAAGAAGAGGCATATCACCAGAACCAGAAAGTATAAGATGTTTGATTTGCAACAAACAAGTGAACGTGGCACTCAGTCAATCTCCTCCTAGAAGCTCGAGGTTGTCGACAGCCAAACTGATTTATGATACAGCGCACAGGAAACATGATGACGTCTTTATAAAAATTCGTAGATATCATTCACCCGAAGATATGATCGACAAAGGCATGCACTACCATAAAGAATGCTATGACAGTTATGTGTACCAGCCACCCAAATGCTCCGAAAAGCCACGACCTAGGATGATATCACGAGAAGAAATGTTTAATGGTATGCAGAAACTGCTGGATGAGATAGATCCCAAGCTTTCAACGGGCTGCTTAGAACTGGCATACTTGGCAAAGCGACTGGCGACACTGACTGAAGTGGAAGACGCAATCATAGAACCTGAGACTATCAAAAGTCTTCTTGTTGGATACTATGGAGAGAGATTATTATTCTCGTACCCAGCTGGTGTGGATTCTTGTGTGGTATTCCTGAGTGGAGTCCCTTTGAGCGAAGTTATGAAACGCTTGCGTTGAATTAACTAATGAAAATGAAGTAAACGTAGGTATACGAGTATTTAAAAATAATTAATGTTATTTTGTGTCTAGGCGTCTAAATACATGTATTTAATTTAATTCATCAAATATAGTAGTATAGTAGTAGTTGTGAAGAAACCTGTTTCATTTTCCTCTGCTACTAGGTATTAAATTTTCAAAGAAACTTTAAACCACTTCCAGCACGGGTCATTGTTATTTTTTAATCAAGTGAGTGGTCTTTTACATGTTGGTCCTTTTGCTCATCTTTTGTTTAGGTATCAGTGTGATAGTGGAAACTTATAAATGGCCTTCAATTACTTATTGTTTAAGAATACTCTTTATGTGTGTGTGTATATTTTCCAAATACACACATCAAAAGTGTCTAGGGATCAAGTACATTACATATTAAGTATATAAAATTATCCAATGAATATTTACCAAATCTATCTTCCAGACTGGCTACTTTAATTCCTATGTTCAAGTTAACAACTTATCCCTATATTTTGTAAAAATTAAGAAATAGGTATTGCAATTTTTGCAAATTGTGAGAAATTAACGTTAATGTCGTCAATTAAATGGCAAAAAAAAGGGAAAAAATGAGGATTTTTTACATTTTTATTGTGAAGATAAAAAAAAATTATATCCTGTGTTTACACAATTGACACGAATCACACAATCACAGCGATTTAGCCGACCACGTTCTTTCTAACAAGTCAAAAAGTTGTTGTGGGGTATTCACGGCATCTGTACTCGGCAGAGCTCTTCTTTGGAGCATATCCCATGCGTGCTCAATTGGGTTGAGGTCTGGCGATTGAGCAGGCCACGGCTGAACGTTGATGCGAGCATCGGCAAGAGTGCGTGTTACGACTCTAGCCGTGTGTGGTCGTGCTTTATCGTGCATTAGTCGAAACGAATCACCCTACCGGCTTCACAAAAGGATGATTACGTCTGAAACAATCCTCTCCGCATAAATCTGAGCATTGAGGTTGCCCCTTTTTTTTCCGGATGGGAAATCATCAAATGACCCCTCCCGCTCTGGGTGGAGCGGAACGGAGTGTCCGGCTCTTACTGACTAAAACCCACCCATGTTGCTTCCTTTGCCCTTTATGTTCCGGGGTAACCCTTTCGGACAATCCCGCTGACCCGGCAGGCTTCAACCCTAAGGGGCCCCTCAAATTATGCTGAAAACTCTTTGAGGCGCGCGTGGAACACTTACACGCCGTCCGGCTCGAGCCTGTTCCTGATCGGACCCATTGCTCTCCCCCCGCAGGCCCGCGCTCACTGTGGCCGGGAGTCGTCACGCGGCTCCCGACGCCCGGAGCGTCTCCCGCGGCGGCTGGGACGGGAGGCTCTCTCCCTCATTGAGGTTTCCCCTGATCCAAATGAGATCGGTTCTTCCACCGATCCAAATACCGGACTAAACCATTATTGTTCCCCCTCCATATGAATGAACTTCCTGACAAAATTTCAAACGTTCTTGACGTCCAAAGGTCCTCCAAACTCGAGTACGTCTTGTATCCGGCCTCATACCGAAACGAGATTCATTGGAAAAGCAAACACAACGCCAGTCTTCTTCCTCCCAATTTCTGTGTTCGAGAGCCCATTGTAAACGGGCCCTACTATTGCGGGGTACTACAGGAGGAACTCTCAGCGGCCTTCGGGAACGCAGACCCACTTCACGTAAACGATTTCGAATGGATTGTTCGCTTATCAGCAAGCCTAAAGAGCTGTGGAGCCTCGTAGAAACATCACGGCGGTCATGGTACGATTCCGTCGAGCAGTATTTTGGATGTACCGGTCCTGTCTGCGAGTGGTGATGCGAGATCGTCCATCGTCCTTCATGTCGCTCGGCCACGCTACCCGTGATGCGATAGCGTGTCCAGAGGCGACTTATAACGCTCTCTCCATATCAATACAATTTTTTTCAGTTCCGATGCAAAAATTGTAATGGTTTTGTTTAAAGGCTATTACACACTTTTATGGGAATCCTGATTGACAGTTGATTTTCTATTTTTAATGAAATTTTAAGGATTTTTTTTATTCAAATAGTGAAATTAACTAAAGAGAATCAATAACGATCCAAAAAAAGTTAAAATAATAATCCTCAATTGCGGCGATACTCTAAAACGTACTTGATCCCTACACTTATGATGTGTGTAGAATAAAATTAAATCTAGACTAATAATAAAGTTTGTTTATTTTGAACGCGCTAATCTCTAAAACTACTAGTCGGATTTGATAGCCCAATTCTTGAGGAAGTCTATAGGTTTTTTAACATCACGCTAGGATCCTTAGGAGCCAAGAAAAACCAGAAAAAGTCAGGAAAGAAAGCTGAGCGAAAACGAAGTAATAGCGCGGGCAGGCGATGCGATGCGACGGGTCGGGGTACAAGAAATTTCTAGTAGTCAGCTAGTAACATAAATTAATTACGTAATTTCTTAAGAAATAAGCAGTACCTTTGTACTCATATTTTAAATGTCTTATCCTTATGTGTTTTACTGTGTGTACTTAGATAATAAAATAAATAAATAAATAAAATAACATTATGCTTGCTTGCTCACCAGTAGTGCGTTTATTTAATATACCATTTAACCACAATAATAACTTAGCTCATGCATTGCGATGCGAACAGAAGGTATGTCACGTGTATGTGTGAGATCTAGGACACGCATTACATATTTGCATACTTACTTTGTCCAGACGCCAGCACATCAAGCTACTACAATCTGTCAAATTTCTTTAATAGATTTTCAACTTTATCGCTAAAGCATTAAGGTTCAAGGTTGATTGGGAAAATTTGACAGTTTCGGGTAGCTTGACCTGCTGGCGTCTGTACTTGATAATAGACACGCTTGGCGATATACACATGGGCGAGATTTCAAGTAAGGGAGTGCCATAGGTGCGTCGGTAGGTTAACAAAATATCAGTTACCTATACAAGCATTTGTTTTTAGCAGACTGCTCCAGTAGGAGGGAGTAATTTATCCTACACCTACTAATAAAACGCGAAAGTTTGTGAGGATTGATGGATTGATGTTTGTTACTCTTTCAGGCAATAACTACTGAACGGATTTGGACGAAATTCGGCACACTGATAGTTTTTTACCAGGATTAACACATAGGATACTTTTTAGCCCGATATGCCCACGGGATCGACACTTATGCGGGTGAAATCGCGGGGCGCTGCTAGTCATTTATAATTATTTCGGCTGTTTGCATGGCTGGCATTTTCTCACTACCTATGCAATTGGTATATTTAATGAACTGATTTTTTTCCTTATAAATTGGAATTTCAAAACAGTGGAAACAAACAAACAAACAGTGAAAACAAAAATTTCAACTTATGGGGGATCAGAATCATGTATTCTGATCCCCCATAAGTTGAAATTTTTTGCCGGTTATTTAAAACAAAACAGCTGTTCCATACATTTTGATCGCGTAGGTTTGCACTTTTCTACGAAACAGCAGGTTTTTTTTTAAACCCAAGAACAATTTCTACGCTAGGGAGTCTAGAATCAGGTGCTGAATTCAAGGTTACAGTTTGCGATGTCTCTGCCACCTTGTATAGCGAAATTGACTGCCTATAGTAAGTAAGTAGGTATGTGGTAAGTAATATACCTATAGTCCTAGTTATGCTAGGACTTTTCCCAACTATGTTAGGATCGGCTTCCAGTCTAACCGGATGCAGCTGAGTACCAGTATTTTACATGAAGCCACTGCCTATCTGACCTCCACAACTCAGTGACTGGTTAATACGATACCCCTTGGTAAGACTGGTTGTCAGATTTTTGGACTTCTGACGATTGTCCACGAACGACAGCGGGGACTAACGGCTTAACGTGATTTCCGAGGTACGGAGGGGTCTCGATATGAAAAGTTGGTCACCCATCCACAGACCAACCACGGCAAGCGTAGCTTAACCTGATCGATCGACCTGTGCGGCTATTATTATTTAGACACGGGTAATATACGTATAGTATGAAACATATTCAAGATGTTACAACCAGAATGAAGCAGCATTCCGTGACGCATCATAGGCACATCTGCAGATTAGCTACGCGCAGAGGTGCGGCCGACGCGCACCGTTGATATAGGGACCACTTTAGTAATAGCCATATTCCTGTCTACGTACTTTCTAGATGATATTTGTCACCTTATGTGGGTATCATGACTTTGTTTAAGACGACTTTGTTGCTCTCGGTATAAGGCTCATAATTTGAGAAACCTAAAAATGTTTAAAGCCTTCTCACTCCACGTTAACACCCATATACAAGTTGTAAATACAATAGATAAATAATTTTATTCACCAAAATAGGACACGTTACTAAATTGAATATTGACAATTTAAACTAAATAATGCCTTAAAGTTATTAGTCCCATACTTTGTATATTACAATGCAAAGTTTGGGACTGTCTGCATCCGAACTAGGTGGTAAGCCTGTACTCGGATTACATTTGATCCCCATATATACGAGTTGTGAATATTAAGTAGCCATGTTTAAAGTTGTAAACATTATAAAATTGAGATGTAATAATGTATGTGGAAAGTATGCATAATGTATGAGAAAAATGTAATTGTGGTGTGAGGGGGTGTGTGTGTGTGTGATGCAAATAGGATGACAGTTCATGTTCATATGAGTGAGTAAAGTAGTAGTTTCTCGAAAACATGTCGTGTACTGAGGTTATTTCACTTTTAAGTTCACCTTTTTGACAAGTCTTGTGTGTCTTGTGTCTTACTTTGTATACAAATAGTCTTTACAGGTTGTTTAAGATACAAGCGATAAACGAAAACAGTAGACACAACCTGTATAAAACATAATATTCTATGTTTTATGCCTTGGTGTAAACGCGGGGTAAAGGACACTTCTGCCTCTATGGTTACAGGGAAAAACAAGTACCTAATACCACGTACTCTGGGTTGGACTTACTGGGACTGGGAGGGCTTCAAGGCTACGTAAAGCCTGCCCCTCCCTTGACACCCCCCGTTACGCCTATAATAAGCAATTATGTAATTTGTGGTACAATTAACCTAAAACACGGCTTCATACTGGCCAGAAACAATATGTATTTTTCGCAAAAATTTTATGATATAATTTTTATATTATTTGGTCATGTGATATGGAGGAATAAGAAAATGTTTGAGTATGAACGTTGATGGCTATAAGAGTAGGGAAGCCTAAAGACGATGAATGGACTGTGTGAATGATGATATGGTTAGAAAGGGGGTGACTACCGAGATGACTAATAGAGAAGTATGGAAAAAAAGACATGTTGCGCCGAACCCAAATAAATTGGGATAAGGGCAGGAGAATGACGATGTTAAATTTTATATAATTTAGAAAAAGGATTTCTTTGTTATTACACAATTAATGTAAAACTTTCTATTGTAGTTGAGTATCGTTAGTAGTTGATTTTATTAAAGTTTCAGGACCCTTGAGACCTTTATTCTCAGTGGATTGAGAGCCAAGGTTTATATTCTTAGCAAATAAATATATCCATACAATTGATCAAGTGGAGGGAATAATACAGGGTGGCAAAATGTAGACTCGGTCAAAACATATGCAAGCAATTTCTTTTTTATTTCCCTACAAAAAGTTTCTACGCTGGGTTTAGAATCATGTACTGAATCCATGGTAACAGGTTGCGCATCGATGTCCTTGCCACCCTGTATACTGTTGGAAAAACTTGTAATATTCGCCAGAATTTCTGGCACGGCTAGTTACCATAGTACTTTACATTTATTCAACAATAAATAAAAGTGAGTAATAAAAATACACACGTTATCAAATCGTCTAGCAGGAGGAAGAGGGCGGATGCAGTGTGTCATCGACCGAGGACATGTTGCTGATATCGCTATCTCCTACCTACGTCCGAATCGTGGACAAAAAAAAGTACAACCCAGACCCCTCCCTCCATTTCCCCTGGGTGATTTAAGACGCAGAACTACAGAAGAGGGACAACTGTGATACAATTTTATCGTAAAATAAAGAGTATAGTAGTTAAAAGTAGCCCTAAGTACAACAGTGCGATTCTGTAACAATCTCACTGTGAAAACTTATGTGAAGTGAGCGTGGAGTGAGCTGTCCTTCCAACTAATGCTAAGGGATTGACACTATTGACAGCTCACTCTAAGCTCACTTCACCTAACTTTTCACGGTGAGATTTTTACAGAATCGATCGGCTGAACTGCAAGAAGCACGCAGGGTCGGTAGGGGGAGGCCTTTGTCCAGCAGTGGGCGTCTTTCAGCTGAAATGATGTTAACTTCTACAGAATAACATTGCATGTCTTCAAAAATATTTTTCCTAGGGATAAGTATAATTGATTTTTGTGACGTTACTTTGGTAACAAACATTGTTACTCGTTCAACATTTATCGTCCTCACCAATGATATTGATAATTAATCATTTCATCACCCACTGCTCTCAAAATGGCGAAGGAAAACAACATGAGCAAACCGGCATGTCCAAGAACCAAAAATTCGAAGACATGTGACATCTACCAACGCGCACTGGGCCCGCATGATAGATTACAGTCCACTCCCTCTCGAAGAGAGGAGGCCTGTGTCTCAGCAGTGGGAACATTATAGGCTGATTATGCTTATGTAATGATATAATAAGTAAAAAGAGGCTGCGTGTCAAAACTTGGCTAATTAGCCTAGTTACGTATCGTCTTGTCTCTTTTTAGTTCCCAACAATTACGACATGCCGTCCTACTTCCACGTGTCATCTAATAGTATGACATTGTGCCGTTTTTTAAGATCGAATGTTAGGTAGGTAACCTATCTACCTCTTCTTCGTTTATATCATTGGACCTCACCGCTAATCGCTACATATTCGAAATAATAATTAAAAATAAATAAATAAGCGAAATGTTAGTACATATCTTATTCGCGATCTCCTGACTTTGATTATATGTAAGTTAAAACTTGTTCCCACAAAAACAACTTAATGATCTCCTAAACAGGGCTTCCTCTCTCCTGCCCTTTTGCTGCGCCCTACAGGGTCCATGATGATCTACATTATATATAGTAATCACCTAAGTACACATTACGGTAAAGCAATAAAAATATTGAGTGTTGAGTATTGAAATGTTTAAGTCGATGGTGACATTCGGTTTACCTCAGGTTAGAGAATAAGGGGTTTAATGAAAAAGTGTTTCATTCAGACGTTACCGGTCTCCCCCTTATCCATCTCCACCATAAAAAGGGTCGTCATGACAACGTTAAGCGTGTGAAAAAAGTTTAAGTCACACCCTTTCGTACTTATCTACAGTTTAGGTTGTTTAATCGAGTCAGTGAATCACTGATATAAATAGTTGCATTTGGACGTCAATATCATTCAATTGTAAAAGTTACAGTTATAAATATAACTGCACAATCGCATATTTATATACTTAAACGTAACTTTTATATATTGAACTAAGCAGGCAAGCAAAATTGCAACTTTGTGGGTCTAATAGATTTTGATTTAAGAGGTGGACGAAAGTAGCTCGAATATTTCGTGTAATGTAACACACAGACTGCGCCCCGCACATTAACCCACCTAAGTCTCGATCAAGTGGGAATATCGGGATAAAAACGTATCCTATGTCCTTTTAATGTCTTATCTGCGAATAATGCAGTGGACTGCAACATTACTACTTAAAGCTTTGTTAACCTTATGTATTATATATGTTGTAATTGTTTATTATCCCTTAATAAATAAAATAAAATAAATCCAGACCATGGTCTACCCATGTGCCAAATTTCATTCAAAACCGTTTAGCCGTTTTAGCGTGAAAGCGTAACAAACAAACATACAAAAAATCAATATTTTCGGTTTATAATATTAAGTTTATATAACACACAGGTGTACTTACTCTTTTTTTTCTCTGAACCTGGCTTGACACACGTCCTTATGTCCATATGGAAGCGGTTGATTAAAAAATAGTACTGCTACAATATTCAACACGTCAACCCAACTGTAGATCTATAACTATACACAAGATAATCCTTTACTTTAAGCCATCAACCCCGAGGTATTTGACGCATCGAGAGGGGGATGTACCCTTATGACGTCAGCTGCCCATCGCAAGTAACGGGCACAACCGGTCCGTAGTTACCGACCCTACAGGCCTACGGACGAGAGGGCAAGGCCAGCCCGTTCACTGCGCAAGGATAGAAAGCCAGCCTATGCTGCAATGTTACATTGCATAATGTAGCTTTAGCTTTCATATCTTGATATTGCAGTGGTCTTTGGGTTTTTGGTGGATATTTGGAGACAGAAGGTAGCTATACTTTACAATATTCGTGTGAGCAAGTTTTAAAAACTATCACAAACAATGCTCCACCTCATATCCTGCCCTTTGTGCCCAAAACATGCAGCCAAAGTGACCTCTGCGCTGCCACCCATAACGCCGTGGAAGTGGTGAAGTTTGGGCCAAAAATATTTGAATAACTTTCGTGCCAGCGACACGAAGAAGAAGAACAAACTATCTAGTGTCGGCTCAAGCATTTGTTGGTGAAAAGCTTCCCACAGGAAAGCTATAAGTACTGAAAAGCTTTTTAACGATTACTGATAAGGATTAATCAATCGTGTTGTATTTTCTTTTTCTTGTGTTATGCTTTTTGTTTTTTTTTTTTAGTGTTTATCAGCGGAAACTTGTTATTAGCCTTCAATGATCAATCTTATATTCTTTAGAAACATTGTATACGCTAGGTGTAAGTTTTCCAAGAATCCTACTTAATCCTACTAATATTATAAACGTGGAAGTTTGTATGGATGGATGGATGTTTGTTACTCTTTCACGCAAAAACTACTGAACGGATTTGGATGAAATTTGACACATAGATAGTTTATAACCAGGATTAACACGGATACTTTTTATCCCGATATTGCCACGGGATCGAAACTTATGCGGGTAAAACCGCGGAGCGCAGCTAGTAATATTATAAACGCGAAAGTTTGTGAGGATGTTACTCCTTCACGCAAAAAGGGAAAACAGAAAAAAAAACTTATGCGGGTCAAACCGCGGGGCGCTGCTAGTAATAACATAAAATAAATAAATAAAATATGGTTTAAAAGAATTGTAGTCTTTCATTTCTTGTTTCTGTGGGGGCGAGCGTCAAAATAGAGGGGGAAAACAAAGAGGGGAGCTCTGCCAACGCGTGGGATTGGAACGTAGAACTTTGAAGACTTTATTTTTGTTTCAAGTTTATAATTTAAAAGGTTACTGTGTAGAACACCGCGTTAAGCTACGCTTGCCGCGGTTGGTCCGTGGACGGGTGACCATCTTCACATACCAAGACCCCTCCGTGCCTCGGAAAGCACGTTAAGCCGTTGGTCCCGGCTGTCATTCGTGGATCTTTCGTATCGTATTACCCAGTAACTGGGTTGTGGAGGTCAGATAGGCAGTCGCGCCATGTAAAATACTGGTATTCAGCTGCATCCGGTTAGACTGGAAGCCGACCCCAACATAGTTGGGAAAAGGCTAGGCAGATGATGATGACTTACAGTACAATCACTTACAGTTCGTAATCTATGTTTGCTAGATGTACACTGCTGATATCAGTATTAATAGCAGGGAGGGGTCTGGTAGTCTGACCTATTAATAAAAAAGAAGATTAAAGCTCTAAGACGGGGGTACACCGGCTGGGGGATAGAGGTCACGTCACGACCTTTATCGACAATCCCACGCTAAACTACATCATATTGTATCTATACTTTAACATCTAAAAGGGGGGGAAATAAGGGGGTACTTGCGTCCCCTAGGGCCTTAGGCGAGCTACCCGTGTTTCTTGGACGGTGCTAGAATATATTATACTTAATGCTATTATTAATTACTAGCTGCGCCCCGCGGTGTCACCCGCATAAGTCTCGGTCTCATGGGAATATCGGGATAAAAAGATATCCTATGTCCTACTCCATGTCATGGTCTACCTATGTGCTAAATTTCATCCAAATCCGTTTAGCCGTTTTAGCATGAAAGCGTAACAAACAATCATATAAAAATCAAATCTTTTCTCTTTATAATATTAGTTTTAGACAACAGGTGACGGGTCTATGAGTATGACGATCAACCCGTAATTTTCCCTCAAAGCATACATTATCGTAAAATAAAAATCTAAAAATCCAAACATACCAGATTTGATATTCAATTGATCAACTTTACATTTTTCAAAATCTGTCATTTCGTTACGAAGCGAGGGGACATCCCTACTTACCCCCACTCATGTAGGAGACGACTAAATTAAAGTGTCCCCCTTTCGATGTTGCGTTCGCCGCAGTGGGTTAAAAGTACGTTAAAGTTGGGAACAAGTAAAATATAATCTTAACCGTCGTGGAAGATTATTGAATTTGTACTAGGTACACAAACCTTGCGACCGACGGAGTTTCCCATCGGAAAAATGACGAAGTTCATACAAACTTTCTACTTAAACCCCTTAGGAGATGAATTTTCAAAAATCCTTCCTTAGTCTCATCTTCGTTATGTAAAGAACTCTTGTGCAAAATTTCCAGCCTCTAGACCCCAGCAGTTTAGGCTGTGCGTTGCCTGCCAGTGAATGAACGAATTTAAGATTGTTATTCCTTCCATACCTATTAACACTGCAATTTGAAAACATTGTAGAAGCCAATTATTTTTAAAAGAGTAACCGTGGAGTTTGTTGCTGGCTCTTCTCCATGGGAAACGATCAATTGGAACCGTGCACCTAGCTACTGACGTTTCAAAGTGCCCATGTAGGTTTATGTGAAATAAAATATTTTAATTAAGTAGATAATATATTACTTTGTTGGACTGTGCCTTAATTTGTTTTAGTGGCTTTACCATTATCTTAGCTGATGTTGTCAATTCGACACGCGAAACATGTCTTTTACGAGTGAATTTAAACCACATAACATAATCAGCCTATAAAGTTCCCAGAACTGGGACAAGCCTCCTCTCTCTGTGAGAGTGAAAACCACATAACGATAGGTTGAAAATCTGATATTAGAAGGAATCCAAACAAGTCTGGAAGAGCAGTTATCGATTCCGAAGTTATGATACAGCAAACTTCGACCTCTTTACTTTGCAAACTTTTATGTGGGTTTTAGGCGGATTGTGTTCAAAACCGGGGCGAAACTGTGCTGACAAGACAAGCCAAGCATACACGAATATAACCTGCGGATAAGACATAGAAGTAGATGTAAACAGTCAAACCATAAAGAGTATACTTTGAACTACGGATTCAACAAAAACCTTCTTTTAAACATCCCTTTTCATTATTTAGCCCCCGAAGTAAAACTCATCCTTTTTCGAGCCGTGAAACTTTAGCAAACCCTTTTCACATTTATTCCGAAATGTTCTGAAATACCCAAGACCCATAAAAACCGATACAAAGAGGAGGGGGACCCTTTTAGCTCACCCAAAATAAAAAGATATAGCAAAAAATGGAGGGGCTGGGGTTGCTCCCTAGTGACTCAAAATGGGAGATACAAAAAAACTATAATATTCCTTTATGGTTTTTTTTAGCAGGGTGCGCGAGTTTTATAAAATACAACAGAAAAATTATAAAGGTATTTGGCCTTGTCTCGCGAGTAACAAGAATATTTTCTACTAAATATATTTTTTATTTATTTATAATTAAGTGTATCTTTTATTTTAATAAGATTAGAGAAGAAGAAAAATAAGGGTTACAGAAAATGTATTACAGTAGAAAAAATATTAGTTTTCTAAGACTGTATGCTAGGCCGGTCCCTCAGGCAGACATGATAAAAATTTTCCATGAAATTACAAGTCAAGCTCTAAGCAGAATGAAATGCGTCATAACATAACCTTGAAAAACGTTAGGTCCTCGACAGCACAGAGAGGATAAAGATGAAATGTACCAAATGTGATCACCCCCTACTAAATGAAGCTACAATGAAATCAGAATCAAAACATGATAACAATAAAGTCAGTTTTCCTCTACAACATCATTCTTCGTAAGAAAAGGTTTTTTTTTTTTCGTCTCTGGCTACCATCTGAGTCAGACATACCTGCGTTAAGTGTAAAAACTTTTTGGATTGAAAGGTCCCCGCTGAGTCATCGAAGACGTACTCTTCGTTATAAAGGAGAATATTACAAAGTTAGCTTGCGATCATAAATGGAGTGGCGCAAGCCTTCTACCCCTTGTTTATAAATAGAAAATATGTATGGCTTGGCGTGAAGCTTGCTGCTGAATCGTTCTTGCGAAATACATATAATTTTTATAACATTTGAAAGGATATTTGAAGTCGGATCGTCATATAACGACTTGAAAATTTATAGTAGGTACCTAAGAACCGAAATACTTACATTATTTCTGGTATGAAGCTGTTATTTTAATGGAATATTTGAAACTTGATTCCTATTTACGGCTTGCCAACAATTTGAGGGGTGTAACCACACCCCTAGCCATGACCTTGGCTTTGGCACTTGGGGCACGAGTTCAAATATTTTGTAAATAATAAACGGCTGTACTTTGCCTCTTTCGAATGTCAACCTTCGATCCCTGATAAAATAACTTACAGTCAAGAGCACACATAAGTATACGGTTAGTTAAAACACAAACGAACTTTCTTAAAAAAATATATATATTATTAAAGCCATGATACTTGGTGTTTGCAGATTATGTACTTTTGTTAAAAATAAAAAATAAATTATTCAGGTTAAACATAAGCACAAAAACAAATTAAAATTCGTAAGTGGCGAGAGCAGTAGTGGCCCAGTGGTAACGGCCGCGAATTAAGAGTTGTAGGTCGTAGGTTCGAACCCAGACAGGCGCTTTACTTTGTGTAAATTATTTCATTATCACTGCTCTCAAAACGATGAAGGCAAACATCGTGAGGAAACCGGCATGTCCTAGAACCAAAAAATCGAAGACATGTGGACTCTACCAACACACTGGGCCCGTAAGGTGGTTTACCGCCCGCTCCCTCTCGAAGAGAGGAGAGCTGTGTTGTGGCCCAGCAGTGGGAACATCATAGGCTGATTATGTAAGTGGCTTAAAATTATATCTACAAGTAGTTAGTGTTAAATGCCAGTTAGCCACAAACAAGACAGTCAGTCTCTAATATCTCAGAATTTCAATAAACAGTTTATCACAAAAGAGCCTGTGAATAGGTATGCCTAACATATTATCGTCCTTGACCGTACAGAGTACATTTTTATTTCCAGCCAGTCCAGTAAAACCGTTTGAAAAGTAACCCTCCCCATTTTTCCTAAATAAAATAAAATATGAGAACACGTGCACGACTATCGTAAGGAGGGTTGACAGAGCGCCAGGGGAGGGCTGAGCGAAACTTTGGGGATTTTACTAAGACTCTCGTCGAAAAAATGCATGTTATATGGGTACCGTGATAAGTAAGGGAGATGATAGGTGAAATAATTCAGAAGTACTTAGAATCCATTCTAAAATCATAAAATCGAAAGTAACTCACGCCTAAACCACCGAACGGATTTCGATAAAAGACAATGACCAAAAGTCGTACCAAAAAGTCTCATGCACCAAGATCAAAATATTGTAGTAATTATTTTCATAATTTTTTACGACATTACGGGATTTGATTATTGAACAGGGAATTTAATTTAATGTAAAAAAGTGTTGATATTGTTTTATTCCCTTTACATGACGTTCCGTTTCAAATGATATTTTATGATTAATATAACCTTGAACTTTGAAAGTGTCATGATCACGTCTTTCAAAAAACTTGTAAAAAATTATACTTCGCCGATTCTACAGTTTGGCAAGAAAGTCCTGAAACGGAACTAAAATATTTAATCATTGGCAACACTCGATCTGCCTCGTCGAGTAAGGTACTGTATTCTGTCATTTCTTGTAATCGGTGACTGTTTCTCGTGTTTATTATGTATTTATTTGCTTTATCGTGGTGATACTGGTGACCCATTGTGTTCATAATGAACAGATCTGTTATTCGCAGCTCCGCAAGAGCAATAATTTATAAAGTGTAGGTACGTGAAATATTTGGCGGAACTCGAGGCCGGACAAATTTTATCCGATCTCATCGATGTGTATAAAAGAACCGCTGAAATGACAGGTAAAATTATATTTTATACGTGTAATCAGATCTAATGTGTGTATTTCAAGGTGCAATATCTATTATGAACCTTTCATACAATTATTGAAATGTATATTCACGAATTTGAGGTTATGTTTACAAAACACATTCGGACTGCAGCGCGTTCGTATAATTTTGATACTTTTTGTTAATATTGCATAAAATAAATCACTGAACAAAAATAACTATAGTATTTTTTAGGTAAATCCATCAGTACTATAAGGCTATATTTTTAATTCATTACAATAAGTAATTGCAAATGTTTAGTTGTTTTTATTTTATTGTTCTAGGCAGTGGCTGAACAAGCGTTTCAGAGCATATCAATTGACGACTGGAAAAATTCATGTCATCATGTCATGAAAATAGAAAAAGGTTATTTTCGAAGGGGGCAAACTGTGTATAGTGACATTGAAAAAAATATCATAAACCAACAAGACGAAAGCAGCAACAGTGACACATCTGAATATAGCCAGCAGAGTTTTGGTGAAAGGTTACACCAAGACATGAATGAAGAGTTTTCGGGCGTGGAATACTTAGAGGAAAACATTTTTTATTCTGATTAAAATTTTTGATTCTGATTAAAAAAAAATATTCTGATTATTTTTTTAGTTTTTGATTAGAACACCAACTATGGAACATTTTGCCTGTGGTTAGAGGAGAACTTGGATTTGTGGTACACAGTCAGACAGTAGTAAAGCTTCCAACTTGTCACTGGGAACCCTATTGAATTGATCTGGGGTCTTGTGAAACATAAAATTGTCTCACATAATGTGGGATTAGTTGACATTAAAGTATTTTGAAATACCTAATAATTTTATTTTTAATTCATTAAATTTAATAACTGCAAATGTTATCGTTCTAGGCAGTGGCTGAACAAGCGTTTCAGAGCTTTTCTTGTTTTCATAAAACCCGCCAATATTCACATTAATTAAAAAAAAACTAATATCAAAACCGTTTTAGTCGTACTATTTAGGGTTACCATATGCAAGATAGTGGCGCCACCATTATTTTCACGACTTTTTGGCCAAGCTGTACATTAATTAAAAATAAATAGATGTTTTATATAAACGATTTGGAGCAATAATGGCCGTTCGTTCGTAGGTATGACATGTCAAACAAAATAAAGTAAGTACCTAGTTTTTAGGTTATTTCGATTTTTTTTTTTAATCTCCGAAACCTGGGTTTTGTTTACAAAAATAACTTTTGTAGGAGTTAATATGATAACTGTAGTATATAAAAACAAAGTTTGACTTTAATGCAGCACGGTACGGGATTCCTTACATCCATGAGCATTGTCCTTTGGCAAGGAGATATAATATGGCATCCTGGGAAAGGACATAGGCCGCAAAGGACACAGGGAGACATACTCGTACTTTTGGTCCGACGTCATACTTTTTGTGGTTATGCGGGCGAAACCGCGGGCAAAAGCGACTACGATTACCCTGTTAATTTTTCAGGCCGTAACGACTGAACGAATTTGGATCAGATGTCGTACACGGATAGACCATGAACCCATGTTATGGTATAGTATGACATAGGATATTTTCCGGCAGTACATGGGACATCAAAAAATAACCTTTGTTCCTACGTTTGGACGCCGACCTAAGTCTATAATCCAGAATGGCCATTAAACCCCGTGGAGACAGTGACCACACGGGACATTAAGACCCAAAAACCCTTATTATTATTATAACCTTTTTCCCCTTCAGCCAGCATTATCGTGCCATGCCTGCTCCGGCCACGACTGCCTAAGCCCATTCCCCCATTCCGGGGAAATTGTCGTAATCGCCACGTTCGAAGAACGGGTTGCGCACTACGGTATTATTAGCCGTGGTAGGTGGCTACTATGTTATCCTTACTTCGGATGTATACTCCCCCCCCCCCCCCCGCTTTTCGAAGAAGGGACGTAATTGAAGGACGGGTAGCCGATAAAACTTATATATATGTTGCTGATGACAGTTGGAGCTTTGCTCGGGTACCTTATGAAACTGTAAGTACTAATGTAGGTCGTTAAGTACTTAAATGTAAAAATAACATGTCTGTAAGTATCCTGTATTCCCCAAAGGGAGAGCACCTAAGACGTGTTTCGTATAAGTCCATTTCGCGCGTGTTGTTTAAGTCCCTTGTAATGGGGTGAAGCCTATTGCCGCAATAGGCACTATGTGTAAACATCTACATATATCTATGAATATGTACGGTCACCAAAACAGATAAGTAACCAGAGTCGTCCATCCATCAGTCAACGTCCATCGGTTTCTTACTAAACTTCAACTACATCCAGTTGAAGTTTAGTAAGAAACCGATGGACGTTTTAAAATTAATTTGATAAATTAACTGTCTGTTTTCTATTTAATAAATTAAATTGTATTCGAATCCGACGAAAACACAGTCATTTTTCGTGTCGTGTCTGTCTGTATAACCACTTATGTTAGATCTTCTAAACTACACAATCGATTTTGATGTAGTACCTATTCACCGTCATTTAATACTCGTATAAGAGTATTTATTCAGGAAGGTCTATGTGTAGGTTTGTGTAATACATTAATTTTTAACTTAGATTTAGAAAACACGATGTCCTAACATGTCGCCATTGTAAGATTGCATCCGTGCGAAGCAGGGGTCTACTCTCTTAGAACTAAATCCGTAGTTTCGGCCGAAAATACGGGAGCTTTTTCCTAAACCGTATGACCTAAGGACTTCAGATTAGTTCGGAACTAAGAACGAATGACAACACGATTTGACAAATGTCCTCCCAATGTGTTATTATCTGTCCGAAAAACTTAATTAATCGGGAGTAGGGTTCATTTCGAAGTATCGAACTACTTTTTGACAGACCCATATCTTCGTTGACAGACTCACGGCCGAACCAGATCTATCACCAGTTTTGGCATACTGGACGTAGAAAGACCTATCTATATCTGGTTTTAACGTCCCAATAATCTGTATCAGTAGCGATCTGTATGATTATATTATACTGGCTACCATCAGTAACGATCTGTCAATAGGTTATTGGGTTCGGCCGTTGGACAGTAGGCCCTCCTGGGGCGGGTCGTTAGTAAGATTAAAATAACTTACTCCTGAATCTTATTCCTAAAAATATTATCATTTAAAATATTGAAAGCTTACCTATCCCGCACAAGGAGCAAACTTTGTCCTTCTTCAAATGCGTCCAGCTGTGTATTTTGAGGGCTTCTTTCTTCTTGAACGACTTCTTGCACATAACACACTTGAACGGTCTCTCTATTGGCTCTTCTGGAATGATGTACTTTTCTTCCGGTATCTTAAAAAAAAAATACATGTTTACGTTAACTTGCGCTTTTCTAAAAGCGACAATCTTCTTCATCTGTCGGATCGTGATTAGACATTGTGTCAGATATACCTACTGTGGGTGCAGGATCGGGATACGGGTTCATAATCACCCTATAATGTTCCCACTGCTGGGACACAGGCCTCCTATCTTCGAGAGGGAGTGGGCTGTGAGCCCAGTGCGGGTTGGTAGATGTCACGCCTTCGAACGTTGGTCGTTTTGAGACCAGTGACGATGAATTAATTTACAGAAAGTAAAACGCCTGTCTCGGTTCGAACATATGTACAGACGCCAGCAGGTCAACCTACCCAAAACTGTCAAATTTTCCCAATCAACCTTGAACCTTAATGCTTTTGTGATAAAGTTGAAAATCTATTAAAGAAATTTGACAGATTGTAGTAGCTTGATGTGCTGGCGTCTGTACGACCGAGAACTCGCAAGTCGCGGGATACGGGTAAACTAGAGGTATAACTCCTTATTATAACGTCCACAACTCCACACTGGGCGTCGTTATAGTCAACTATAGGGACGTTACTTAACACTACAGAACTAATACTCTATATAAAAATCAATGTTTGTTCATATTTTATGCGGTGCCATACCGACAAGGCTCTCCCCCACAGGCGCAGTACTATCGGTCGATAATATCGGATGCGTTATGGCAATATCTGTTTTCAGTACATTTTGTATTAGGACGGCCACGAAGTTACACACTGCTGTACTGCATTTTGGATTAGGACGCATACGATCTTACACACACCTGCGTTAATAACGTAACGTATATTGCGGACGTTAGAAATATCGGACGATAAAAACGCAGCTGTGTGGCAAAGCATCGGTTCGCATTATCGCAATAACGCATCCGATATTACTTTGTCGACGCGTCTTTAATGCAATTGCTTTGTCAACTTCATGCTGGCACTTGCAACATGGATATAGCCATTAAAAAAATTGTTGCGGGGTAGTTTTTAAAAAATCCGAGCCATTTGTCACTTTTGAAACAATCAATCGTCTTTATTTGTAAACATAGGTTACAACAGTGTGCAAGATGTTACAGTTGAAGTTTCGTATCTGGATTCCTTGCCCTTAAGATTACTTAATACATGGTCAAATTAATATTAACTAAGGTCAAATTCAATGATCTAGGTATCGATACCTAAAATATGTAAAAAATATCCATAACCCATTTTTTTTGGGTGGGAAAGCATCAGATGACTTCTTCCGCTCTGGGCGGAGCGGGAGGGCGTGTCAGACTTTTACTGACTAAAACCCACCCGTGTTCCTTCAGTTGCCTGTGCCAGGTGCCACAGTATCTCTTTCGGACAGCCGGCGGCACTGGCATACCCCATCACTGTCGTCAGTTCATTTAATTTTACCCTGTATTTTTGTATGTATTATAAAAACTGCATATTTAAACGGAAAGAATTACTAAATAATAATAATAATCAATTCATTTATTTCAAGTAAATAACACCCATTGCCACACATAAATTAATAGAAAACGTATAAAATCAGATAAAACCAAATAAGAGCACATCAAATCAAATAAATTCAAATTAAATAAAATAAAAAACTAAAGCAAACGCTTTTTTCTCATCCGATCTCTTTTTTTATCATCGCAGATGGTGTTTTTCCTGCTTCATCGGTCAACGACGCGCACAGATGCTCCGAGCCGGCCTAAACTGATCATAACAAGGCTGGCGCGCCTGTAGGGGATTTAGACGGGGTTCGGGAAAGGGCGTCGCCGGGACGAATATGGAGGCAAATAGGATTTGAAGCGACTTATGCTCGCTTAACCTAAACCTAGGCTTCACATACTGGGTGTATCAGAAAAGTGTGGTAAGATTCAAGGGTGTGGTAAAGACCATCAAAGTGAACAACTTTCTCCATGGGACCAACATCGTAATCGAGAAAAAAAAAACATCAGATGTCCCATACGTCGGTCGAGTAGGTATTGTTTTATTTTATTTATTCGGGAAAACAAACAATTAAACATTAAGGAGTACAAAAAGATAGGATGCAGAAATGATACAAATGTGAAATCAATCACGTTCTCCACAGATACACAATGAGACAATTTGGTAAATTTTAAGACTAACGTTGTAAACAATAAAAAAGAGGAATATTATTAGTAAAAGTATTGAAGCTTTGTACGGGACAGCGGAGCGTTTGGAGAAAGTTCTTCAATTTGATGGTCTGTACCACACCCTTAAATTTGACCACACCTTTCTGATATACCCGGTATACATACAAAGTTAAGCATTATTAGATCCTGAATTTGTGGAGCACCAACTTTAGAAACCGCCTAAATACCTATCTCGTATTAACAATACACAACAGGGCGCCAATTCTCGTAATTTTAAGAACGTTCAGTCTGATTTCAGTCTCAATTTGTCAAAAATATCTCTAAAATCCCTACATTTTTCTTTTTTTTCATCCCTAGAGTTTTTGATATTTGCTTGTAGCCGAGATGAGACTGCGACAAGATTTTGAAAGTGTCAAATTACGAAAATTGTCCTTCAGGAGGGGCTTACTATGACCTTTTAAGAAAACGTACAATTTTCATTCAATTCAGAAGCAAGCCTAATTTAGTTCTGCTAATAATCGTACTATGAGAGTAATAAAAGTGAACAACTATTGAACGAAGTTCACCGAAGTTGAATGGTAATGCTTGTCTGTAGCCTGCTGTAATGCCATTGTCTTTTTAATAAGCATCGTTCAAAAACTTAAATCTAATTCTATTTTCACTTTACCGGTTTTTAAAAAATAATAGAAACATGAGTTTCTTGGGTATATACCTATTTTAACTATGTTTACGTATAACAAGTTATCTTGATACATTATCTAAAAGCACTACAAAGCTCAATTTCCCGTTCAAAACAACTTTGTAACTTTGAAGGATTCGACGTGATTTTAAACGTGTGAGTGGATAATTGTCACGCAACAATTAAAAAAAAAAAAAAATTTTGCGCGCCAATTATTTTTTTATGTATGTACCTATACCTCTTCACAATGTCGTAACTTTCCAAGTTTGTTTACTTACATGAAAATATCATAATGGCGTACGAGATTAATTATAATGAATGTGGTGAATTTATTTTTAGTGAAACACGAACAAGTCGTTGTGTTAGTATGACCCAACTGCTTCGCCGGGAGTTCTTAAATAATCATAGAGAAATTGCAGTTATGTATAACAAATCCACCCAAGTACGGGAACATAGCAAGCTAATGTGGAAAAGGGTTGCAGAGAGAATATAGTATTTTGCCCCCCTTGTATTGTAACGTCTATTAATCGTATTACTTATACCTTAAAAAAGTAACCAATTTATCATTTAAAATGGTTTTTTTTTATAAAGCCTAACCGAGATCACGATATCGTATTAAAAAGAAAATGTATTGATAATGTACTCAATTGATTCAATTCCCGGATATTATGGTCGTTAATGTAATAAATACGTGTATTGAAGCGTATTTAACGATTTTACATTTAAAAAAAAAACAATTAAGTATATACCTAATTAAACTTCGAGTTCGTAACCAAATCTATTTTTATTAAGTAAAACAATTATACCATTGACGCTGCAGCAGGTCCACCTGGACTTGCTGCAGCGTCAATGGTATAATTGTATGTTGTTACTTAAACATGAGATTAAACACAGGAGTGTTTAATCTCATTTTTAAATTTGCTTACTCTCGCGTAAAGTAGTGTAAAAATCATCGTGAAACGGATTGTAATTTTTGGTTTCTTGTCAGTTTGACTCTAGTGTTGTTACTCAGTCATTAACGGTCAGGCACTCAATTGCCTCGATTACATAATTAGAAAACTCAATTCACGTTGAATCTAACCCATTCAATTGAACCTAGCAGCTTCTTACGTTTGAAACGCACACAAAAAAATCTTACATAATCAGCCTATTATGTTCCCACTGCTGGGACACAGGCCTCCTCTCGGTGAGAGGCAGCCTTGAAGGGCCTTAATCCACCATGCGGGCCCAGTGCGGGTTGGTAGATGTCACATGTCTTCGAATTTTGGTTCTAGGACATGCCGGTTTCCTCACGATGTTTTCCTTCACCGTTTTGAGAGCAGTGGTGATGAAATAATTTACACAAAGTAAAGCGCCTGTTTGGGTTCGAACCTACGACCTAAAACTCTTTAAGTCGCGGCCGAATTCGCAGTTTATAAGTGCTATAAACATTCGTAGTTATAGATATTAATACAGCTTAGATTCTAAATTTTTCGTTTCGTTACTTTTTAAGCCTTATAAAGTAATAAAATAAAATTTTGGGACTTTTTAATAACACTTAGCATTAACAGTGTACCCAGGCGTAAAATATGGCCATTGAGCCTTAGAAAGAGACGGTCAAACAGGTAAGACGACGACGCTCTAAAGGCTCCCGCAGACACACGGGACGCGACTATAGCAGAACAATATCTATGAAAAATTAATGGAAATTGTTTTGCCAGATCGCGTCGAACCGTCGGGTCTCGCCTGTCTGCGGGAGCCTTAATGCTCTACCTCTTTTATCTGTTCTGTGCTCTACAAGGCCGTACTTTTCTAAAACTTGATGTGCTATATTTACGGCCGTGTACAGTATGTTGCACGCATTTAAAATATCATAATTTAATTATGATGCCATTGTCATTTATTTCATCACCATTGCTCTCAAAACGGTGAAGGAAAACATCTTGAGGAAACCGACATGTCCCAGAAATAAATTCGAACACACGTGGCATCTACCAACCCGCACTGGGCCCTCTCACAGAGGGAGGTCTGTGTCCCAGCGGTGGGAACATAATAAGACTGTTTTTGCTATTATGCTATGATGCCTCCATGCGGCAGAGTGGCCAGAGAGTGTTGGGAATAGAGAAGGTTAGAGGTTCTAATCGTATGATGCACTGGTTGACGTAATTACGTCAACACCGGCTGTCGCTGTAAACCAGCGCTGGGGCTCTGTCTCGTATAGGGTCCTAGCATTATGCTGAGCGATGGCCGTTTTGCGTGGATGTGACGCATGTTTTCCTCCAACTTGTTATTTTTTTGTGTTTGTGTTCTTTTTATGCGTCATGTTTACCGCAAATAAACATATTTTCTTTCTTAGAGAAGGCCTTTGCCGACTGGCAAACCTACATACTAAATATAAACGCCAAAGGAGAGAGTGACGACTGCACTTTGTTTGTCCGACTTAAAAGGCTAATAATAATATGTCTCCATAAATCCTTACCTCCATCTCTTCATCATGCTGCTCCTCAAACACAATGGGACTACTGTACTCATCGATGATCTCCTGCTTGATCTTCACTAGCTGGTCATTGCCCATGTCCACATACCCCTGGTCATACACGACTTCCGCATTTTCCACTATGAACGCTTTCGTGTGCGTTTGTAGGTGTTTCCGTAAGTGGTCTTTGCGGTAGAAAGCTAAAATAAATTTTGTTTTAAAATAATAAATTTTGTGATGAGATATAAAGACTGCTGCTGACTGCGACCACTATTACATACAGGGTGGCAGGGGCATCGAGGAGCAAATCTGTTACCGTGGATTCAGTATATGATTCTGAACGGCTTGAGTCGTAATTATTCACATAAAAATCAGCTGTTCCATATATTTTGACACCGTAGATATTGCACTTTTCTATGAAACAGCAGATTTTTTTTATAATCTACGAAGAATTTCAACACCGGGGCGTACAGAAATCATGTAGGTACAGACGCCAGCACATCAAGCTACTACAATCTGTCAAATTTCTTTAATAAATTTTCAACTTTATCGCTAAAGCAATACGGTTCAAGGTTGATATCGAAAATTTGACAGTTTCGGGTAGCTTGACCTGCTGGCGTCTGTACCTAATCCATGGTAACAGGTTGCGCATCGATGTCCCTGCCATCCTGAGCCTGACTACTTTATTCGAATTGAAGCGAGATCACGAGTAGATAGAAGTTTTTAGGTGATAACTATAGAACCAATGATATTCAAAGAGGCAGGTGCGGAATGACAAGTCGGACATTTCTACCCTTTCCCGTCATTTCGGCGAAGATAGCACTGCAGTTAATACGTCAGAAAAGGTACTCAATAAATTTATTTTTTATAACATCATCTGACTAGTCTTTCCCAATTATGTTGGGGTCGGCTTCCGACTTTACATGGAGCGACTGCCTATCTGACCTCCACAACCCAGTTACTGAGTAACACGTTACTCCTTGGTAAGGTTGTCAGACTTTCGGGCTACTGACGACCCGTAACGAATGTCAAAGATCCACGAATGACAGCCAGGACCAACGGCTTACCGTGCTTTCCGAGGCACGGAGGGGTCTTGGTATGTGAGGACGGTCAGCCATTTCTTATAACAATGGAGGTTTAATAGGTAGGTACCCAAAGATTTAATACTTACCTACACAACGCAATAAAACGACATTGGACTAGCCCAAAGAGATTTAAGATAGGTACGCACGGCTACACATCAAGCTATACAAAACCAGTATAAGCTGTCTTCTGATTGTACGAAAAACCTATACAATACGAGGTCAGCTAAAACTGGAAATGCATAGCTTGATGTGTAGCCGTGTGTACAAAGTAAATAATTTAATGTCATTGGACTAGCCTAAGCCAAAATTCGTACAGACGTAAAAATATCGCGGTGGGATTTTATCGCGCACTCAATGTTCAACTCTAGGTGTCGAGCCGAGTATTGAGAATCCAACAAAGCGCATCCCAGCGCGTCAAAAAAACTCTCAGTGCGTGAAAAAAATCGGGAAACGCGAACCTGCACCCTACTTGCGTTTTGAATAATATTGCTAATCCATTGCTCAATATATTCAAAAAAATTGTCTGCTCAACAACGTAAATGATGCAATGAATTTTGAATGTTGTTGAACTTTTAAAATAAAACCCATTGCTACTGATAGTGTTACGCAATTACCCCGCTAGGCTCAGAATATGAGGCCATAGACTACTATCAACATTTCATTGAATGTTTTATGCATTTTAATTTTATTAATCTATACATATTATAAATTAAAGTCGCATTTCGTGTCTGCCTGTGGGACCTCGTTGTTTCTCTAAACTACGCAACGGATTTTGATGCAGTTTTCACCATCATTTAGTTAGAGAACTTATTTCGGAAGATTTATGTGTAATACTAAATAATACTATAATATTAAAATTAAATAAAATAAAGAAATCCCGATGTTTTTTTAAAGTCGTACAAACCGAGCGACGCAAGGGCGAGTCGCTATTATTATCATGTTATAGGTTGCATCAGTTAGTCAGGTAGACAGTTAGTGGGGTTGGTCAGGATATTTTATCTATTCAATTGTAAACCGTTCTCATGGTGAACAAGGGTGAGATAAAAACGGTTATTATTATTACTACACACACCCTTTGTATGACCTTCACCCCTTTACATGTTATTTGAACAGAGATTCAATTCAAACAGTACCACTTAGGTAATAAGAGTGACCCTGAACTTCTTATACTTTGTTGTAATTTTAGACACAGCCACAACTCATTTAATCTATACTTATAATAAATCTGTAGAAGTGAAAATACTGTACATTGAAAATATCAAAAAAATAAATGGCAGGGGGTGTTACTAGACCGACACCGAACCCAAAAATGTGATTTAAAAAATTTTTGTCTGTCTGTCTGTTTGTTCAGGCATCACGCAAAAACTACCGGTTCGATTACGATGAAACTTGGTATAATTATTCTTTAATATCCTGGGCACCACACTGGGTACTTTTTATCCCGGAAAAGTATATACAATAAAAAACAAACTTAATTTTGCGGTTCGATCCCTAGACCCGATTACTGTACCAACCGCAAATAATAAGTTTGTCGTAGGTTACGTCACCCGCAGTGGAGTTCACTAAGGGGCGCTGCACACGGCTAAGATACTAGTATAATATTTTATCTTAAGATACAATATCGCAAAATCCCTAAAAACTAATATCTTAGTTTTTAGGGATTTTGCTTATTTATTGAATTTAGATTAGTTATCATCAGAAATAGGTTTATTTAGGTAGGTAGGTACCTACTTTATTTTCTGTTATTGAGTTTTTTTTTTTTTTAATTAGGTAGGTACTTAGGTTTACTTTTATAAGGCGTAGACGTAAATAATAAATAATGATTAGGATATCATAATTCATCCATTTCTGAATGAATTATGAGATCTTAATCATTATTTTCAAAAACAACTACCTGTTGAAGAGTGAAGTGGGGTCTTAAAAAATAACAGACTTGACTAAATGCGTATAAAAATGAAAATATACACGCTAAGTACTTATATAAAAAACATTTTTTTTTAATTTTTGTTTGTCTGTTTGTTGCGGCTAATCTTCGAAACAGCTGGACCGGTTCTGACGGGACTTTCACTAGCAGATAGCTGATGTTATCGAGTAACATAGATTTAATGATTTAAACTTTTTGCATACAAAAAAGGTACAAAGGCTGACTTAATGCCTTAATAGGCTGTATAGGCTACTTTTTGTTTCGGTAGCATGTTCCCGTGGGATAATTTCCGACATCCACGCGGGCGAAGCCGCGGGCAGAAGCTAGTTTATACTAAACTTATTAAGCTTAGCAAACGTAAACGAGGCCAAAGAAGTATGTAAAGATCGTAGCAGGTGGCGTTCTGTAGTTTCTGCCTACCCCCATGGGAAGAAGGCGTGAGTTTATGTATTATGTTTTCCCCCCAACTTTTTCTTTTTGTGTTTGTGTTCTTTCTCTGCGTCATGTTTGCCGAAAATAAACGTATTTTCTTTCTTTCTAAGTTTAGCAAAGATTTTATTTTGAAGAAGTTTTCGAGTTCTTCATCAGCTTGTTTCTCTTCAAAATAACATCTATAACTAACTTTGTGGTTATACTTGAGAAAATTAAATATATCTAAAAATGCCATACTTTATTTATACCTCTAATACTATTATAATGCAGTATTTGCATCTTATGTTGTGTGTAGTATAAATTAACATTAAATATCTGAACTTCCTTCTTATTTTGTTGAACCAACAGGTTTAGAGTAAAAAAAAATATGAACAGAGGAACCTGATTATCTAGAATTCTAGATTGACATTGTGAATGCATGTTACAACATAATTTGTTTCACACATACTGTACTGTACTTTTTTTTCAAGCTCAAATGATTTTTATGTTACATGCTTCTATTTAAGTAGCTTTACAAAATCAAAATCAAAAGGTATCAATTTATTTGTGACATAATATAGGTATTTACATTATATAAGCTAATATTTAAAATAATGATATGTACATGAGAAAAAATAAGCAAAATAATCATAGGGCATCAAAAAATTTGTCCGCATCGCTGTTAACAGGAACAGTGCTAAAAAGGCTGGCAGCATTGCCACATTGTATGGAGATGCTAATTCTTTGGCCAAATCAAAAGTCATTTATTCAAAATAGGCTGAGAATCAGCACTTTTCGAATGTCAAAATTACAAAAGGCAGTCCCCCAAAAACGCCCGCCCTTCACCTACATACATTTTGTCTATCTAGGGGTCCTAACTTGAGTCTAACGTTTAGAGTCTAATTTCATTATTTTGTTAGATCTAATCAGCCAGTCTAAACTCTAAAGTATAGACTTAACTGGTTATGATTGGGAAGTCTCTGGAATTATATCCATTAATAACAATAATCACTTACTTTTATTGCACACAGGACATGCTTCGCTCTTGTCTCCGCTGTGTATGGACCGGTGAATGTTCATGTGCTCTTTCCTCTTGAAGGCCTTCCCGCAGTCAGGACAGACATGAGGCCTGACTTCTTGGTGTTCTAGGGTATGCCTGTCTAGGTGTTCCTTACGTTTAAGCCTGTTGGAGGGAAATGGTGTAAGAGTTGAGTAGGAATAAAGTTGTTCAATGTGTTTTTAAAAGATGATTTTTATTCTTGGACTAAATTAAGATTAGACATAAAATTGGATGAGTTAAAAATCAATCAATCAACTCAGCCTATTGCAGTCCACTGCTGGACATAGGCCTCTCCCAGTTAGTTCCAGTTACAAATAATGTAGGCTTATTTGAATGTAAGACTAGTTAGTAAATTAAAAATTAAATCCCTTAGTTTGGTATCTATTTTATTTAAACTGAATTGGTTGATGAATTCTATATAATGTTTGGTGGATTATTTATAGATCTTTCAAAGGCCATACAAAATGCTCTCAACAGAAAAGGAGCTTTATTTACTGCTAATGTTAGTATCATGACGTGTAAGATTAGGAAAATTAAACATACCCAGTGCCACATATCCCACAGAGGTATCTATAGTCCTTGTTATGGACCAACAGATGCCTCTCAAGCTCCTCCTTGCTATGGTACCACGCTGAGCAGTCCACACAGGAGTAGTGCACCACTCCATCAGGCTTTTTCACTATCATAGCCAACTTATTCTTAGCTAACATACTCCTTTTTATGGCCAACTCCAAGTTTGGTACTGGCTCTGGAAGAATCTCTTTGGTTTATAGTTAAAAAAAAAAAAGGATTTTGAATACTGTTTAAAAAAAGAATGTCATACCATTATTACTGTCCATGTTCCTCACAGTATACTTTCACCTGAAATATCAAACTTTTTAGACCAGTTTCTTTTTTTGTTCAGATTAGAAACTTAGAACGTCGTTTTAGACAACTTTCCCGGGTGGATTTTCATTTTATAATTTTTATTAACGGTTTTTGTGTGATTCCTTTATTTTACTTAAAAACTAAGAAATAGCGCCTAAATTACGATGTTATTTAAAAAACTAACCCTGTAATATATTTGCACTATGATTTAGATGGCGAAATCATGAGAAAAACCAAAAAATAGAAATATCTCGTTGAAGTGAATGATATTGTGTAGAGGATAATGATAATGCCTATTGTGGTAAATGACAAGACGTTGAAGGTAATGAGGCAAATAAAAATATCGACGTGTAATCAGCTTTTTTAATAAGAAAACAATAACAATATATCTCCATTCTTTCTTCTAAATGAAATAAAATCAAACAAAACTAAAAATAAGTATATACCTACCTCAGTATCACAAAAATTCTTTGATTCAAAATCTTAAGGCGATTAGTGCCGCTAACAATCAGATATAAATAATCGACAATATTTCCAAATATTTTTATTATTAAACGTTAAGGTTCTATGAATAATTAGAGATAATGGTACTCATGAATACAATTTACGATTACAATTAAAAATATTTAGTGTATGTTACCTTACAAATATAAAAATTTAAATCCTCAATATATTTTTATTTTTATACAATAATAAACACCTTAATTATAAATAATCAGCTTTGATCTCTCTTTGGCAATGTTTCCAATTCTTTTTTTAATTTTATCACAAAAACAAGATACGTATTTATTTTTTTTGTCTAGTAAAAATCAAATTATTCTTCAATATTCTTCATTTTGACAAACATAATTAACTTGATAGCTTGAATTTCAAAATTATCAATATTTTTTAAGTAAAGCATTATTGTGGTTTTAATGCTTTACTTAAAAAAATCTGATGATTTAGATGTAGATGGTTGATTCAAATAATGCAACAAATTCTCATTATTTTTTAATGTTATATCTGATAGTATTTTAATTTTTTTATTGTTTACTCTTGGTTTGGGGGCAGTTGCTGATAACATCGTTACATTTTCTGATTCATTATCAGTCACACTTTTTGCATAATATTTCGGTGTAATGTCATAGAACCCAAGGTGTTTGCCGTGTATGCAACGCTCATCGATATCACATAAGAAACAACTTACGGTTCTTAGAGTAAGCTTTTTAGATAGCATATCCCAAAGAACCTGGTGGACTGATAAAGTGCCTCTGAAAGGCTTAAGGTTTTTTGGAAGGAGAATTTCTTTTTCTTTTACATTATCTTCCTTTACTATCTTTATAATTATATTTTCCACATTCTCTTTTAATACCTCACAAAATGAATTAAAATCTCCCACATCTCGTCCGAAATGAACCATTCTATCGGCAGTTCTCTTCAGAACGGCACCTACACCGTCTGGGGCTCCCTTTCCATGCCCTGCCTCTGTGTAATTCCAAGTTATTCTCGAAATTTGTTCAAAATCGTTCTGAATTTGTGCTATTATATAAAACATAAATTTATTTCGGTACTGTGATATGGGTGAGTCTGACAGAAAATGTAATATTGTAATAAAAGGATTGATTTCCAAAGCCTGTTTTATCAGCGGAATTAAATGGGCCCAAATGGCTGCCGCATCATGACGAACACAACTACTAATAGTACAAACAGATGTTGGTCGAATGCTCCCTATAGAAAAATCATGAGTATAAATAACTGATGTATGCAAACTAACTTGCTGCCTGCTGCCTCCAAAATGAAATGACTGGACTTCTTCCGCATACTTTAACAAGTAATTTTCTGAGAAGTCTACGTGGATAACGGCTTCAGAAACAAGCAGATTTTCTTTTAAGTGTTTCATGGTGGTATATTGGGCTTCAATATTATGAACATGTATGAGAAACGGATTCAACAGTGTTTCTAACTCTTTTATTGCTGTCAACGGTTGTGTAGTTATTTTGTCCTTTACTGTTAATACTTGTTTCTTTTTTAGCGCCTTTTTGGTTACTACTTCTTTTGTTATTTTTTTCCATTTAAAATATGTCAAACTCAAGTCATTTGAAAACTCTTTATAGTTTAACGCCTTATCTTTGCAAGAAGTGCACTGCCTCAGCAAACATTCGGTGTTTCTGGGTTCACAACATAAATGCGAAACTACTTCATTTGAGTTTTTTTCACCTATAATAGATGCGTTGTATAGAGCTCTTATTAATAGTTCTATATTGGTATGTTGAGCGCACAAACATGTTTCCCTGTTTGTAGGTTTAGGATGAAGCACCCAAAACGGACGATGTTTAGTGAAAAATGAATAACTTACTTTTACTTCCGTTTCTGACAGTAATTTTTTATGTAAAACCTTTAATGGAGCAGTAAGATATCTTTTCTGCATTCTTCTCTTATTTCGGGTGATAAATTCTTTCTTTCCAGCGGCAATAGTACTAACTGCATCATCGTTGTAAAATGTAATTATTGCTTCTATTACCTGCTGGCGAAGTAAGCGAAACTTCGTATCATTTCTTGATCTCAAATTGCTTATTGCACTAGAATGAATTACCCTTTTTTTAGGTTGATTTTGCAAATTATCGGGAACTGTAGTATCTAGTTGTTCGCTGTTACCTTCGATCCGGTTATTAGTTATATTATTTTTGTTGACTTTTGATTTTAATCTCATTATTGTGATTTTCTGATTTTTATTAATTTTCTGCAGATTTTTAATAATACTTGTCAATCTTATTCTCTTTTTCAATTCTCGATACCGTATCTTTCTTACTTCTTTTTGTAAATCTTGTTTTGAAAATAAACCGATGGGATCTTCACTAGGATTGTTAGTTTCTTCGCAAAATCCGTCAGCTTGAACATGTTCTACATTCGGAAAAACTGCTGATGTTTCTTCTTTCTTACGCTGTCTATATTTTTTTGCATTTGCCTTCCACTGCTTACGTAATTGTCTTTGTTCACGTGGACTTCTTTCTGTGATAGATTTCTGTTTCTTTTCTTCTTTACGTTTTTGATATTTTGCACGTTGTTTTTCTTTTTCTAACGCATACAATTCTGGGTCATTTTTTATTTCTGCATACTTACGTCTCTTGCATAGCCTTTGTTGAGCTAGACGCTCTGCTTTTGTTTTTGCCATAATCTCCTGCACAATGAAATAAAGTACCTATTACTTTCATCCAGTTAAAAAAAATCGAAGACTTAAATATGACTTCAAAATCGTACGTACGTAAACGTACTAGATGTATTGCTCTAATATTCCTACCTATTTATTATACCTGCATCATTAAACGCTACCATGCTTCATCAAACACAACAGAAATGTCATTTCCCTCAAAAGGAATCATTCACCTCATCCAGAATTATACGGTGAATGATGTTACGATAAATGACGAAACGAAACGATTCATGTCGCAACTTGTTCAAATTTGGACAAAGAGGAATTCAATTAACTTCTATATTTAATACAAATTAGGTAATCTACATGCTTTCTTTTCATTTGAATAAAGAAAATTTACTTACCACAAATATGTTCAGTCGTTTAATGATGAGATTTGTTGACAAATTTGTTATTGCAAACACTTTTAACGTACTTTTACCACAATCACGTACGAACTCGTTGATATTTCGATGGCGACTGAGAGGCCGCGCGGCGGGGGGCCCTTTGGATGCGTTCAGATGTTAAAACTAGCAATTTCGTTGAACAATTTTTTTAAAATCATATTCGTGGAAGCTAATGATGAAAAACTTGTGACAAATTTTTAAATTGTAAAATAATAATAACAGAGGCAACTTATGGGTTAAAAGAAACAATAATTACTAAGTGAAGACATTCATTAGTACGTTTGGAAAATAATCAGACAAAATTTAGGAATGGATTTTGAGTTTCTCATGATCTTAATAATCGTGTTGTAAAATAACGAGGCGGGAAATGATTTTCAGGGCATTATTTTTAAATTTATTATATTTTAAGATCGTGATTTCTATATTGTATTACATTCAAGTTATAAATAAATATATAAAGATATTTTTGAACTATGTTTTGATTAATATTGTTTTTATTCCGAGACGCAAAGTTCAACAACACACATAATTAGTTATTTTGAAAATCCACCCTCCCACTCGCGCACAACCGTTAGAAAGGGCAAGGGCCAAAAAAACTGAACTTGAATTAGTGATCCCTTCCCCTTCCAACGAATATCGCCCAAGGCCCAAAAGCTCCCCTCTGCTTAGGGGTGACTACCCTTTGTCTACCCAAACTTCCCCTAAAGGAGGGGAGGGAACCCCACTCCGTACTCGACCCGATAGGAGGGGTGGATTTACCTTGCCCGAGCCCGACATTGATTCAAAATCTTCTACCTGAGTCCCAAACCGGGTTTAAAAACGTCTAACTATTAAATAAACTACACCAATCACTCCCAATAATTGTAACTATTCAATATTATTTATCTTTATAAGCGCGCGAAAAAGTTCTGTAACTTACACAAAGCAAAATGTTTTTAGTGACATTGCAACATAAACATACTTACGATTTTGTCATTTAACACGTCACAAAAGTTCAGATATTAACAAATAAGCACAAAGTAAATTATAAACAACGAACTTCGAAAATGAATACGAAAAATAAAAATAGCCGAAGAAATCGGACACAGACGCGCACTCCCCACTCAAGTTTGAATGACTGGCAGTGTTGCCTGCTCTCACGTCTGAATTTTGAAAACGTAATTCTTGAGGCAATTATTTACGATTTCTTCATTATCCTACTCTTTGAAGATAAACGTTCCCTACAGCTGCCTCAATTTTGGTATTGTTCATACAGTAAAAGATTGGAGTAAATAAAGGTGAATTTATAAATAAATGTTTTTCAACAACAAGATGGAATATATTTTAAGAGAAAATTGTATGGAAATAAAAATAAATACTAACAATTTAGTGTATGCAAGACCGCCGGGATCACTTGTCAAAAAAATATCTTTGAATAAAATATACAAAAAAAAAATAAATTTCAGTTAGGCGTTGATCAATTCGTTCAAACCTTAGTCATATTAATAACCATAATTAATTGCTTTGATAAAAGTAGAGATTATGCGGCTTATGTTCCCAAACTGATGACAACTTTAAAAAGACGTTAACCAGACAAACGAGAAAACGTCAATCATTTTTTAAACTGTCACTTGCCGTCATTCGGTTGTCACAAACAAAGTCACAATCACGATTACACGTTCATCCATCACTAAACCAAAATTGAATGGTTATTTCCGTCGAAATTCACGCGTAAATTCGAAAAGTAACTAAATACTAAAATGTCTTACGACAAACAACTTGTTGACCTAGCAATTAAGCTCTTTTCAATAGATGCTGTAAAGTTTGGGGAGTTTACAACGAAGAGCGGTATAAAAACACCTGTTTATTTTGATTTGAGGGTTATAGTTAGTTACCCTGATGTTATGGTATGTGTTTCAAATTAATTCATTAATTGCTTAAACATAGCTTACCCGCAATAAATATGAGTACAAAATTTTAACATTACTAAGCGTGAGCAAGCAGATATCTCAAATATCTGAAATAAAAACAAAAATAAAGTCTGTCTTTCTATATTTATTTACAAATATTTTAAATGTATTGTTTTTTTTTTTTGTAGGAATCAATATCAAACCAATTATTGGAAATTGCTATGAAGGATTTGAAATATGATCACTTATGCGGTGTGCCGTACACAGCCCTGCCCATTGCTACAATACTCAGCATAATAACCAAGAAGTCTATGCTAATGAGACGCAAAGAAACGAAGGCATACGGTACTAAGAAATCAATTGAAGGCCACTACAAGGCAAACCAGACTTGCCTTATAGTTGAAGATGTGGTTACATCCGGCTCCAGTGTGCTGGAAACTGTAAAAGACTTACGCAAAGAAGGTTTGATAGTCACAGATGCAGTCATTATATTAGACAGAGAACAAGGTGGCAGCAAAAATCTTGAAGTAGACGATGTAAAAATTAAATCTTTGTTTACAATGTCTTCTTTGATTGATATATTGGTGAAGAATGGGAAGATTACTGAAGAAACCGTGGTAAAGGTTAAAAATTACCTCAAGGAGACACAAGCTCCTGTTATAGGTAAGAATAAAAAACACGTAATTGAACTCACACTGTTATTTGGAGCATACCTGTGTCATCAATCCTTATTAGCGACACTATCGAATGGTGTAATAATAGTGTTTTGTTTTTCAAAATCAACGCGTTTGATGCCTGGTTAAAAATATTGATTTTTCAAAAATCCAATGATGCAGGTTTAGTTTTCATCAAAATTGAGCCCGAGACTCTACTCCTTTGAGTGCTTTTCGCTATTCCTCATAGTTTCGGCTTTGGCCATCCACGCCCGCTTGAAAAATTCACCCTGTATACTTTATTGTACACCACAAAAATACATAACATATAAAATACATCAAACACTACAAAGTATACAATGGGCGACCTTGCAATTTGCTTTCATTGAAATGATAATTTAATTTTTCAGATAAGCCATTGGACCGAATCTTGCTTACTTATGAGAAGCGTGCTGAATTAGCCAAGAATGGTATAGCAAAACAACTGTTCGGCATCATGGCAACAAAAAAAACAAACTTGTGTCTCTCGGTCGACCTGACATCCAGTTCGAAGATCCTTGATCTATTAGAAAAAGTTGGGGAACATGTCTGTCTAATAAAGACTCATGCAGACATTATCGAAGACTACAGCAATGATTTTATTACCAGAATCAAACATCTGGCTGGCAGATTCAACTTTTTAATACTAGAAGACCGCAAGTATGCTGATATTGGACATACAGTCTCCTTGCAGTATTTGAAAGGGTTGTACAAAGTTGGCGACTGGGCAGATTGTGTGACTGCCCATTCTTTGCCTGGTGAGGGAATACTAAAAGCCCTGAATTCACCAAATGGTGTCAATCGTGGTGTGTTCTTGTTAGCTGAAATGAGTAGTGAGGTAAGATTTCTTTCATAGATATTATGTTTAATTAGCAATAACAAATACTTCAGACCAATCAATCTGCCTAGCCATTTTCCAACTATTTTGGGGTCAGCTTCCAGTCTAACCGGATGCAGTTAAATACCAGTATCTTAGAGCAACTGGTTATCTGACCTCCACAACCTTTTATTACTGGGTAACATGATAATGATAACCCTCGGCAAGAGTGTTTGTCAGCTCCTGACTACCAGTAATGATTTTCCAAGATCTACACATGAGAGTTGGGACCAACTGCTTAACATGGTTTCTGAGGCACGGAGGAGTCTCGATTCGATATGTAATGGATGGACACCCATCCACGACCGAGTGCGGCAAGCATAGCTTAATCTTCGATCAACCTGTGTGGCTGTTATTATTTAGCTACCAAATACTTCAGACCATGTTAGTTAAAAAAAAGTAAAAGTTATTTCATTTATTTTGTTTTTGTTTCCAGGGGAACCTTATAACACCAGACTACAAAGAAGCAACAGTATCTATGGCATCTAAATATCCAGAATTGATCACTGGATTTGTCTGTCAGAATAAGGACACTTTCAAGGACCCAGGTCTCATACAGCTGACTCCTGGAGTACAGCTGGAAAGCAGCAAAGATGATCTGGGCCAGATCTACAATACTCCGGAGAAGGTTATCTTAGAGAATGGAGCTGATGTCATAGTTGTGGGGCGGGGAATTGTTGCGGCAAAAAGCCCAGAGGCCCAAGCAGTTATTTATAAGGATACTTTGTGGAAATGTTACATGAAGAGAGTTTCTGGGAAACTTGAGTAGGAAAATTCTAACATATCGCATTCTTTCTGCGCCGCCTAAACTCTTTAAGTTTTTCTAAAATTTTACATTTCGTTATTCCATATACATAATGTTTTGAGTAAGTTTATTTGTGTTACTAGAAATTAGCGGTACTGTTCCGTAGTCTTGAATATTCCTCTAGACATTAAGCATTTATAAACAAGGACCAATAACTGTTGTGACAGCATATCATAGGTAGAATTATAATTAACATTCGGTGCTAATACCCAATACACTTAGTGCCTTAACATTCCTAGGTGTTACTACACCAATAAAAACTTTGTTTTAAACATAAGCTAAACAAGTAGGTATTGTATTCATGTTATGAACTAATAAACAGTGAAATTTATCTAAAATCTTTGGTTATTGTTTTCTTTGACCCTTTTGTGATGATGAAATGAAAATCTGAAGGAAGCACAGCTTCGTAAATATCGCGGAAGTCAAATAGCAACACCGTGTTGTGGAAGGCACAGGAGACCAGGGGGCCTACTCCCAAGTGGTATCGGCCGAATGTTCGGCCGTTTCCTGCTACGAAGTTACTATTTGGTTCGGTCAGTCCCAATCCTATACTCTTTCGAAAATTGACTATGGTCCTGACCCAACTGAGCCGATCCGAACTTTTTTCGCCTTTTTCAATAATATTCGGTTCGGCCATGTGTCGGTCCGATCCGATCATTCGCACTTTGCACTTCGTAGTAGACCCCCAGTTTGATGCAGAACATTACAATATTATTTTCCCATAAGATAATCCTTGTATGATTTTCGAATTCGACATACGCGTATTTACAGTTGCACCCAAGCTTGGCTACCATCAATCATATTTAATTGCTTTGATAAAAGTAGAGATTTTCTGCTTGTATTCCCAAACTAATAACAACTTTAAAACGGCGATTTCTAGATAAACGAGAAAACATCAATTATTTTATTAAATTACAAGCTTTTATTTAGTTTCCCCTGTCCCGATGTTTGTCTGTAATCAAATCTTGCAAGTTAAATTTGATCCACTTCCCGGTTACCGATTGAGCTGAAATTTTGCATGCATGTGTAAATCGGACGACAATGCAAAATTATTATGACATGAAGCTGATCTGATGATGGAACCGGAAGGTGGCCATAGGAACTCGGTAGTTAAACGACACAACCACATCGAGTTTGGACTCGTTTCATCCGTCTTGATGAGTAGGTACTTTGGTGTTTGGTGTTAGATGGTAACCAGGGTCTGATAATGAAGCTGGAAGATGGCCATGGGATCTCGGTAATTAAACGACACAACCCCATCGAGTTTGGGCTCGTATGATTCGTCTTGACGAGTACTTTGGTATTATACAACGTGCCGCTACAATGGCGACATTAATTTAACACACGAGTAGGGCTAGTGGTCGGTAATCTTAAAAGTTATAACAACATAAAAAAACCTAACTTGAAAACTTCCACCTGCGCCGCTCGCCGCCATAGGGCTCTCTCTGTTTCCTTCAATTCGCATTCTATTTGCACGTTATTTGTTTTAATTACGTGACCCCGGCGAATGACCCCTGCGGTATAGTTCTTTAAGTCAGGTTGCTCTAAGATGCTATTTTAGAAAACTGTTATTAAATAAATAAATATTAATGTTTAATTTAATTAAAATATATTCATACAACTGAAAGAAAGAAAAATATTTTATTCTGCACAAACAAAACGCACAATTACAAGTAAAAAAAAAATAATAATAATAAAATTAAAAAAAAACGAAAAAGACAAGATACACACAGTCAAAAGACACGTACTCATGCATTAAAATGTTGACACTTTTGTCTATTGCTCGCTGTCAAGGCCATGGACCAATGACAACTTACATTAATTGACAGTTGACAGTACAGATATTGGCAATTTGGCAGATGACCACAAAACGAGATTCTTGCGACATTGTGCTTTTGGGTAACACGTGCGTTACGGTTCTTGCTGTTTTTGTGTGATATTGTGTTTATTGTGACTTGTTACTGTGATTGTTTGTGTTCTGTCTCGCTGTTACCTGCTAGCAGGTTTGTCTAGTGTTTGTTTTCTTTATCTTTTAACTTGGGTCACGATTATCCTTTTCCAATATGAATATGGATAAAAATAAACCCCCAGACCCTGATGATATACCCATTACCCCCCTATCTGGCTTCTCTACTTCCATCCCAAGTCCTACCCCCAACCCATTAACCCTTTTACTGGTAGATGCATTTTTTTATGTCAATGAAATAAAATCGCGTTTTATGGAATCATTGTGGGTAGTTTAATAATAAATGTTCAAGAAAAAAAATTAGACATGTTTTGGATAAGAAAAAAACATGGTGGCAATATGGTTGCCAGCACCAGTTTGGAGTCTGGTCACCTTCATGATTTTCTGGCAGTTGGTGAAATATTTTAAAACAGGGAACTTTACATCGTTCACATTCTATTTTAGATCTCTTATTATTTACTTTAGTGCTGCAGTAGCGACACCTCTTATATGTCTCTATTTCTATAGGCCAGTGTTCTCCTAATCTTTCAAATCTAATTTCTTCTGGTACCCCAAAAATTCTTTTCTGTCTTTCATAACTCTCTTCCACTCGTTTCATTTTTTTACCTAAATAATTTGGCGTTGATTGGAATGATCTTTTTCTATAGGTTTTATTATCCACCAGCTCCCTTGAAAGAGTAATTCTAAATTCTTTTTGACTCATAACATTGTGCACTCTGGTGTTCGTTTTATGTAATATATAGGCGTTGGTTATTGGGTGTTTTTCACAATAAATGACCATAGCAAAATCGGGCTGTCCCACGACTTTAAACATTTTTATTTAAAGTTTTTTATATGGCATGTGTCGAAATGAAATTTTATATGACTAAAGTAAATGTTTCTACATTGAATTAAATTAAAAAATACCATAAAAAGTAGACAGTTATTTTTATAATAAAAAAAAGCAAAATAAAAGGTGAAAATTTCGCGTGTCCCACGGTGGTCTCGGTGATTTCAAACACATCTCACTTAAAGAATATTAGTGTTTGAGTATGTTTTAGTATTTGAACATAGTCTCTGTAAGTCTATAAGTGTATTTTCATTTAATATGTGATAAATTTATAGTTATTTTACGAAATATCATTATTTTAATGTTGTGCTACGAAAACGATAGTACCGGAAAATCCGGTTTCGTCACGGTGAATTTGATATCTTACACAAGACAAAATCTACTAATTAGTATTTTTTCTACCTCCCTGGCAACATTGTGATCGTTTATGGTACTGCTTTTCTTGTTTTAAACGTCAGTTGCGACAAAAACTGAGACGAAAGTGTTGGTGTCTTCGGTGCACAGAAAAAGTTTTCTGGATAGTAGCAGTATTTTAAGGTAAATAAACTCGTTTTCTTTACTTTATCTTATTGAATTTAAAACAATAAACTAACCTATTTTAGATTAGTGAAGGTAAAAACACGGTAATTTAACGAAATATTAGTTATTTTTAATTTTAAAAGTTTTGAGGGATGAAACTGTCACATCCTGTGCGTCACGTGATATACTACCGGAACAACATCGTGACGAACTTGAATTGTAAAGCTTAGTGTACAAAGAAATATTTTTAAAAAATTATTTATAGTTCACTCATGTGGTAGATACTTACACAACTAAGTTAACTAATTTCGTTAATAGGTATTGCAAAGAGTTAAAATTTGTCGGTTAGTCCCCCTATCTATGCTTGACTCGAAAAATACCTACTTAAAAGTTTCGCAACAATATAAAACTTATTCTATCTTCAAACAAACGGCCGGATCGCGAGTCATACCTACGCGCCTCGAGTTCGGTATCTGTACCGACACTCGGTAGGTTCGCAAACAGTGACGAATGGACGATTTAGTAGGTATTTTACGAATCGAGCAAAGAGACTGACCGAAGTTTGTATTGTTTTTTTGTATGTAGGTATAACCTGGTTCATTAAAGAATGGAATCTTAAATGGCGGCGCTTATCACATGATAAGACGGCAACCGCGCGTACCGTAAGCAGAAAATAGTCTTGATTTACTTCCTTTTTAGGTACCGGTCAAACGCTGCAACTTTGCCATGATGCCCATCTTTGCCTTCCTTGTTTCAACGCACGATACGCGACGTTTATTGGTGACAACGCGGCGTCCACCTGTCGACAGGTGGTCCACGGGTGGACGCCGTGTTATCACCAATAAACGTCGCGCGTCGTGCTTTGTTAATTATGTAAGTAAGTGTAACAAAACTTTAAAATAACCACCAACGACTAAGTTGGTTCTCGTAATATAAGTTATGTGATCTCAAATTGATAATTTTTTTTATATCTTTTAATACTTTTATGTGTAAAAAAAAGGTTTAATGACTCTAAAAGGTTTCATTAATAATATCAAGTTACTTAAGGCTTTATTCTTTGTAATTTTGTATTTTTAAACAGGCAGTGTAGACACTGCTCAAATTATTCCTATTCGTCACGCAATTTTCGTAATAGTCACTGTCCCATTTTTTAAATGACACAAAAATAGTTTTAAAATATCTTATTTTCATTTTATTTTTATTTTGTAATTATCAGCATTTTGTTATTGCCCAGAATTCTTTACTTCATTAGATTGTTTAATTTATAGTACGTATCATTAGTAAAGACAACTTTTCTAGTGCGATGTGGCCGAAAAGTGACGAACTTGAAACTATTTCGCTGATTATTTATTAATGTGATAGATTTATGCTACCTTTTTGTTGATTTTAGAACGATTTTAAGCATATCTTTACGCTAAATATAATTTTATTTTGTTTCAATATCTAGTTGTTTTATTTCTGATTGATTATATTTTGTGACGTTCAGGAATACTTTGCATCATATGCTGACAGAAAATCTTGAATATTTCTGATGTTTATGGTTTAATTTTAATATAAATAGCATATTTAGATACTTAATAATATACTCTTTAATACCAGAGTCAATTTAAACAATTTCATGAAATGAAAAAAAAAAAAATCCTGATCGTCACAGGGTCAATTTTTCTGAATATCACCCTATTGCATATCTGTTTGTCTGTACTATAATATTATCCATTACTTCGTTATCAAAAAACAGCTCGAAATATGTAACTGGCCTTGTTCAGTTTGGTAGATTTTTGGTACAGCGTAAAGGTGGACAATCAAAGTTTTCCAAGTTGGGACTTTGTTGCCAAGATTGCTTTTTCCATTGGACCTCATCAGCATCTGATTCATCATCAGATGAAGAAGAAAAGTCTGAAATGTTTGGGATTTCTCCGTCTTCATGTACAGGTGACTGAAATCTTGCAGTTTCCAATGGAGAATTATGAACTTCTGTTCTAGACGTAGAAGGTTGAGGTGAATTTGCTAGGCCGGGACTCTCGCCGGGATGCTCCGCTGCTGAGCTAATAAGAACTCTTCACCTAATAATACAGAAAGCAAGTCTGATTTTTCTACACACTCGGTATCTGTCACTTCTTCATCATCTTCAGATATAGAGCCATCTGGCATACCGAATAGACTTTCAAGCTCTTCTTCTATTTGCTGGTCTACCAGTAGATACTTGTCTTCGCTTACTGATCGTCTAATAAAATGTAAAAAGTAAAAGTTAGTTGTACATTTCTATACAAATCTAAAAAAAGCTACACAAATGCAATGGTAATGGTAACTGGTAGTGGCAAATATGTGGCCACCATGTTCAAAGCCATTTTTAAGAACAATTAGTAATTATTATTTGAAAATATACAGTAAAACATAATTAGAATACCATTTACTTTACAATAAATATAAAATCTTACCGTGGTTATGTTGCAATTTGAAGATTTTCTTGGATTTATGTGCAGATCGCTAACTTACGAAAACAGTTAAAACATTAACGGACAAATAAATGTCAAATGTCAAATGTGGCTTAATGTGGTAATGTCATAGTTTAGTTTTAATCTGTAATTCGTTCCTTTTCACACAGAATTGGTACTTTAAAAGTAGTAGTATTGCCGTATGAGAAAAAAAATAAAAAAGTTTGTGGCATGAATATTGCCTGCACCAGTAAAAGGGTTAAGCCAGTTTGCAGATGTGATCTGTAACCTGGAGTCCCAGATCCTTCCCTCCCAGAATTCCCAGACTAACATTCGGAAACGCCCCGGTAATGAAGAGGATGTATCTAATCGCCCTACCAAACAACCGAGAACTCACATAGGCCGTGTTAGGTACTCGGCAATTGACAAAGGCCCTTTCAATGTCCACGTTTCCCGTCAGGAAACTCAAGCCAATTCTGGAACAACATTACACCCAGTTACATTTGGGCGCTTTTTGGCAAACCAGAATCTGAATAATATTGTTGCAGTCAAGCGTGTTGGTCGAAACCGCATATCAGTGGAGTTTACATCCCCTCAAGACGCCAATGCCTTCATTTCAAATAACATTTTGGGCTCAAATTTATATGAAGCTACAATTCCGTCCTATAATATAACCCGTATGGGTGTTGTAAGTGGGATCCCTATTCACTTCTCAGAAGAGGAAGTCCTAACATATTTATAAGTTCCAGTGGGCTGTGGACCAATTATAAAAGTTAGACGATTGAACAGGAAAGTTAACAAAGACGGTTTAACTGAATACAGGCCCACAGAAACTTGTGTCATCACATTTGATGGTCAAGTCTTACCGAACCGGATTTTCTGTTTCTACACATCTCTTACCGTAAAACAGTATGTGTACCCCACCATTCAATGCCGCAAGTGTTGCCGATTTGGTCATGTAGAATCCCTTTGTCGTTCCAAACCCCGCTGCAACAAATGTGGCAATGATCACCCCGGTGATGGTTGCAGCATTGCTAAGAGCGAAGCTTTCTGCGTGTTGTGCTCTGGAAGTCATTTTGCAAATAGCAGGTCCTGTCCGGAGTACAGCAGGCAGAGGCTATTAAAACAATCATGGCTGAGAAAGTGATTTCATATTCTGAGGCAAGTAAAACTGTTCCTATTTCTACTCGTAGCTATGCAGACATTGCTAAATCACAAAGCCAGTACCGCAAAACTGTTTTTCTTAAGCCAAAGATCCAAGCTCCCCTTTCTCCTTCCTATGATAAAACAGCTCATCAGCAGCTCACTACCACTCCTCAATCTTCTCAGCCTAATGGCTGTGCTCTCAATAGTCAACTAGCAGAATCTCCTGAAAACTCGTCTTCAATAATTGAAAATCTTAGTAAACTCCTGTTAACTTTAATGTCTTCATCCAATAAAATTCAATTACCGTCCAACGTTGCCATTTCACTCATTAAATCTCTTTCATCCCACAATAATGCCTCGGTTCGTGTTCCTTCAATGGAATGTGAGGAGAGTGTGGCATAAGAAGCACGAGCTCACATTCCTTCTGAACAAATACAAACCCTTAGCTTGTTCCCTCGCCGAGACTTGGCTAGTTCCGAGTCTTAGCTTCCGTTTACCTTCCTTTAATATTCTCAGATGCGACCGATCTGATGGCTATGGCGGGTCGGCTCTCTGCATGAACAATCGTGCTCCACTTGTGGCTGTATTGTTGCCTTCTATAGGAGGCGATATTAGCATTGTGGCCGGTAGGGTAGAGGGTATAACCCTCTTATCTGTCTATATTGCTCATCTTCACCAAAGTTTCCTCCCAATCCTAAAACGTACCCTGGAAAGCATAGAAGGCCCTGTTCTTGTTATGGGGGACTTCAACTGCCATCACTTTAGGTGGGGCTCTGAACGTTGCGACTCTTTTGGGGAAGGCTTGGTTGAAATCTTGGATGACCTTAACCTGTGTATTTTAACTTCTCGAGCGCTTTACGAACACCGTTTGTACATAAGCAAAAACGCCTCGAGCGCCTTACGTACACCATCTGTACACAACAGACGTCGCTCAAAATGATAAAAGTCAACGTCCAATGAGCGACGTCTGTTGTGTACAGATGGTGTACGTAAGGCGCTCGAGGCGTTTTTGCTTATGTACAAACGGTGTTCGTAAAGCGCTCGAGAGGTTAAACAATGGTTGCCCAACTCGTAGGACTCTTCCTGGACAGCATAAGAGTTGTGTTGACCTCACATTTTGCACATAGGATATCGCAGCGTCGTGTCATTGGGAGTGTACCGGTTTGTCACATGGAACTGACCACTCCATCCAATTGTAATATCTTTGGCTGATAAATCTATACGATACGGAGTGTTCAGGATTACGGATCTTTCCTTTTAATTCCCTGTAACAAAGGTGCTTTGGCAAGGTTAGACAGAATTCAGCCTATGTGTCTACGGATCATATCGGGTTGTATGAAGTCCTCACCAATTAACGCATTGCAGGTAGAGTGCGCAGAACCTCCGTTGGCCTTGAGAAGGCAGTATTTAGCATCGAGATTTTGGGCTAGAGTCATTACCAAATCATCCCACCCTCTGGTCCAAAAAGTGGATGACCTGGATGTCGTATGCCGTAGTTCCAATTATTGGAACCATAAAGAAGTTCCTTTGTTTTTAAAATCCTTCCGTTGTAATCAAAAGGGTTTAGCCGTCCTTCCATAAGCAAACTGCCCCCGATAGGAACCTATATCGTAACCTATGTTATATTGTAGAGGGTACTAATAGTAGTTCATCGCGTAGATATTAGCTCTATATCTTAGATAATTGAGGAGCTATTTGAAAAAAAGTGTCCGGAGACGACTTTTTTTCAAAGTGATATATCTCTGTTGATTTCAAAGCTAGAAAAATAAAACTAATTCCAGTGTTTATGGTACACTTTACAGTTTATTTTATATAAATTTTCAAGAGCCAAGCTTAAATAAAAATATTTAAAAAATGCAAATATATTTTCACACACAAAAATATTTATGCAAATATATTTTTACACTTCCATAAGTCAGGGAACGTGTGGGTATCTATCGACTTATTTACTATTGTGGTGATAGCCTGAAGGGTGGTTGGTAATGTTAGCATTATCATATCCAGACTCACTACAACTAAGACGCGAAACCGTAAACGTGTGTTAAATTAATGTCACCATTAAAGCGCCACGCTGTATACTTTACATAACATACACACATCAACAGAATCTAGGGATATTTTATATTTCATCAAATATTTAAAATAGTAAATGGAAGAACGATGGGTTATTTAAGGTCTAAAATAAAAGATAAAAAACGTCGTAATTTTTTTTGTTTAAAATTTAAATGTTAATTTTTTTAATTGCCGTAGAAAATTCGTATGTAAAAAAACTTCATTTCTTCTTATAAAATTATTAATTTTAATTAAATTTGAAAAAATCTTAATTATTAACAATCAGTTGCTACCTATTACATTAATTACACATCGACATCGATTGTTCACACGGCTACACATCAAGCTATACATTTCCAGTTTTAGCTGACCTCGCATTGTATAGGTTTTTCTTACAATCAGAAGTCAGCTTATACTGGTTATGTATAGCTTGAAGTGTATTCTATTCTATTTTCCTCTATGGCAATGGTGCCGATGTCGACAATTCTGCCAATGTCAGATGTGATATGAGAAAACGTGCGGAGAAAACAAAAAAAAAAAAAAAACTTAGAATTCTAACTCCAAAACTAGTTAATTGTTAACACTTTGGATTTAATGTGAAACTTGTTGACGGATGTTAGTAGGCACACTGAAACAACCAAATTAAAAATATTGTTAATTATGTTATCAAATATGTACATAAACGATCACACAAAAATCATCATAAATTGATGTCATTGACACGGATAAAATACATCAAAGCCCCGAAGAGCTTTGGGGAGGAATGTGTTAGTAGGGATGGAAAGTTAGTTGGGACAGGGATCTTTAATTTAGGGAGGTGGCTATACAAGTCATGGGCTGGGTTATTATTGGAACAGTTAAAAAAGATGTGGTCCAAAGTACCTTCATCCAACCCACATTCGCAGAGCGACGTATCTCTGACCCGGATTTTGTGAAGGAATACCGGGGAACAACAATGACCTATGCGGAGACGGGAAATAGTTGATATTACCCTCTTCGAAATTTTTTTATAGGGGTAAAACCAAGGTTTAGGAGTAACCTTAGGCTGGATTGCGTAATAAAAAGCACCTTTCCGCTTACTTGAATTTTGCCACTGCACCTGCCATGAGGTTAGCAAGCTCTTTTTTGGAAGGCTCAGCAAATCGTAGCCCGGAGTTTTAAAATGTTTAAGATCAACGGCTTGGGACGTAACAGCATCCTTAGCAAGAGCATCCACATATTCGTTACCTCTTATGCCACAATGACTTGGAATCCAGACCAAGTGAACGGTTTTGTGATTCTTGGCACAAGAGAAAAGGGACTTTTTAATTTGCAGTAGGATTGGGCTGTGCAGTTTACTCTTGAAAGGACTCTGCTCCAAAGCTTGCAAGCAACTAAGTGAGTCCGTAAAGATGACACCGAAATTTATACTATGGGATTCTATAAATAAGCAAGCTTCTAATATGGCCACGCACTCACCCGTAAACACTGATGATTGTATAGGGCATTTGAATTTTAAAACGATTTTAGAGTTTTGGTAGTATACCGCAGCCCCAGTGCAGCTTGAATCTGATAATTTGGAGGCGTCCGTGAAAAATCTTTCAAAATTGTACCATCGCTCACCAACCGCCGCATTGAAAATAGAGTTCGCCGAAGGAGACTTTTTGGATATGCCAATATTGTAGAAAATATCAGGTTTAAAACATATAATTTCATAATCAAAACTGTAAATAGGGAGTTTCGGAAACTGAATAATGGGGGAATCTAAATTTTGATAACAACGGAAGGATTTTAAAAACAAAGGAACTTCTTTATGGTTCCAATAATTGGAGCTACGGCATACGACATCCAGATCATCCACTTTTTGGACCAGAGGGTGGGATGATTTGGTAATGACTCTAGCCCAAAATCTCGATGCTAAATACTGCCTTCTCAAGGCCAACGGAGGTTCTGCGCACTCTACCTGCAATGCGTTAATTGGTGAACATGTCTGTCTAATAAAGACTCATGCAGACATTATCGAAGACTACAGCAACGATTTTATTACCAGAATCAAACATCTGGCTGGCAGATTCAACTTTTTAATACTAGAAGACCGCAAGTATGCTGATATTGGACATACAGTCTCCTTGCAGTATTTGAAAGGGTTGTACAAAGTTGGCGACTGGGCGGATTGTGTGACTGCCCATTCTTTGCCTGGTGAGGGAATACTAAAAGCCCTGAATTCACCAAATGGTGTCAATCGTGGTGTGTTCTTGTTAGTTGAAATGAGTAGTGAGGTACTCCTTGCAGTATTTGAAAGGGTTGTATAAAGTTGGCGACTGGGCGGATTGTGTGACTGCCCATTCTTTGCCTGGTGAGGGCATACTAAAAGCCCTGAATTCACCAAATGGTGTCAATCGTGGTGTGTTCTTGTTAGTTGAAATGAGTAGTGAGGTAAGATTTCTTTCATAGATATTATGTTTAATTAGCAATAACAAATACTTAGGACCAATCAATCTGCCTAGCCATTTCCAACTATTTTGGGGGTCAGCTTCCAGTCTAACCGGATGCAGTTAAATACCAGTATCTTAGAGCAACTGGTTATCTGACCTCCACAACCTTTTATTACTGGGTAACATGATAATGATAACCCTCGGCAAGAGTGTTTGTCAGCTCCTGACTACCAGTAATGATTGTCCAAGATCTACACATGAGAGTTGGGACCAACTGCTTAACATGGTTTCTGAGGCACGGAGGAGTCTCGATATGTAATGGATGGTCACCCATCCACGAACCGAGTGCGGCAAGCATAGCTTAATCTTCGATCAACCTGTCTGGCTGTTATTATTTAGCTACCAAATACTTCAGACCATGTTAGTTAAAAAAAAGTAAATGTTATTTCATTTATGTATTTTGTTTTTGTTCCCAGGGGAACCTTATAACACCAGACTACAAAGAAGCAACAGTATCTATGGCATCTAAATATGCTGATATTGGACATACAGTCTCCTTGCAGTATTTGAAAGGGTTGTACAAAGTTGGCGACTGGGCGGATTGTGTGACTGCCCATTCTTTGCCTGGTGAGGGAATACTAAAAGCCCTGAATTCACTAAATGGTGTCAATCGTGGTGTGTTCTTGTTAGCTGAAATGAGTAGTGAGGTAAGATTTCTTTCATAGATATTATGTTTAATTAGCAATAACAAATACTTCAGACCAATCAATCTACCTAGCCATTTTCCAACTATTTTGGGGTCAGCTTCCAGTCTAACCGGATGCAGTTAAATACCAGTATCTTAGAGCAACTGGTTATCTGACCTCCACAACCTTTTATTACTGGGTAACATGATAATGATAACCCTCGGCAAGAGTGTTTGTCAGCTCCTGACTACCAGTAATGATTGTCCAAGATCTACACATGAGAGTTGGGACCAACTGCTTAACATGGTTTCTGAGGCACGGAGGAGTCTCGATTCGATATGTAATGGATGGTCACCCATCCACGAACCGAGTGCGGCAAGCATAGCTTAATCTTCGATCAACCTGTGTGGCTGTTATTATTTAGCTACCAAATACTTCAGACCATGTTAGTTAAAAAAAAGTAAATGTTATTTCATTTATGTATTTTGTTTTTGTTCCCAGGGGAACCTTATAACACCAGACTACAAAGAAGCAACAGTATCTATGGCATCTAAATATGCTGATATTGGACATACAGTCTCCTTGCAGTATTTGAAAGGGTTGTACAAAGTTGGCGACTGGGCGGATTGTGTGACTGCCCATTCTTTGCCTGGTGAGGGAATACTAAAAGCCCTGAATTCACTAAATGGTGTCAATCGTGGTGTGTTCTTGTTAGCTGAAATGAGTAGTGCGGTAAGATTTCTTTCATAGATATTATGTTTAATTAGCAATAACAAATACTTCAGACCAATCAATCTACCTAGCCATTTTCCAACTATTTTGGGGTCAGCTTCCAGTCTAACCGGATGCAGTTAAATACCAGTATCTTAGAGCAACTGGTTATCTGACCTCCACAACCTTTTATTACTGGGTAACATGATAATGATAACCCTCGGCAAGAGTGTTTGTCAGCTCCTGACTACCAGTAATGATTGTCCAAGATCTACACATGAGAGTTGGGACCAACTGCTTAACATGGTTTCTGAGGCACGGAGGAGGTTCGATATGTAATGGATGGTCACCCATCCACGAACCGAGTGCGGCAAGCATAGCTTAATCTTCGATCAACCTGTGTGGCTGTTATTATTTAGCTACCAAATACTTCAGACCATGTTAGTTAAAAAAAAGTAAATGTTATTTCATTTATGTATTTTGTTTTTGTTCCCAGGGGAACCTTATAACACCAGACTACAAAGAAGCAACAGTATCTATGGCATCTAAATATGCTGATATTGGACATACAGTCTCCTTGCAGTATTTGAAAGGGTTGTACAAAGTTGGCGACTGGGCGGATTGTGTGACTGCCCATTCTTTGCCTGGTGAGGGAATACTAAAAGCCCTGAATTCACTAAATGGTGTCAATCGTGGTGTGTTCTTGTTAGCTGAAATGAGTAGTGAGGTAAGATTTCTTTCATAGATATTATGTTTAATTAGCAATAACAAATACTTCAGACCAATCAATCTACCTAGCCATTTTCCAACTATTTTGGGGTCAGCTTCCAGTCTAACCGGATGCAGTTAAATACCAGTATCTTAGAGCAACTGGTTATCTGACCTCCACAACCTTTTATTACTGGGTAACATGATAATGATAACCCTCGGCAAGAGTGTTTGTCAGCTCCTGACTACCAGTAATGATTGTCCAAGATCTACACATGAGAGTTGGGACCAACTGCTTAACATGGTTTCTGAGGCACGGAGGAGTCTCGATTCGATATGTAATGGATGGTCACCCATCCACGAACCGAGTGCGGCAAGCATAGCTTAATCTTCGATCAACCTGTGTGGCTGTTATTATTTAGCTACCAAATACTTCAGACCATGTTAGTTAAAAAAAAGTAAATGTTATTTCATTTATGTATTTTGTTTTTGTTCCCAGGGGAACCTTATAACACCAGACTACAAAGAAGCAACAGTATCTATGGCATCTAAATATGCTGATATTGGACATACAGTCTCCTTGCAGTATTTGAAAGGGTTGTACAAAGTTGGCGACTGGGCGGATTGTGTGACTGCCCATTCTTTGCCTGGTGAGGGAATACTAAAAGCCCTGAATTCACTAAATGGTGTCAATCGTGGTGTGTTCTTGTTAGCTGAAATGAGTAGTGAGGTAAGATTTCTTTCATAGATATTATGTTTAATTAGCAATAACAAATACTTCAGACCAATCAATCTACCTAGCCATTTTCCAACTATTTTGGGGTCAGCTTCCAGTCTAACCGGATGCAGTTAAATACCAGTATCTTAGAGCAACTGGTTATCTGACCTCCACAACCTTTTATTACTGGGTAACATGATAATGATAACCCTCGGCAAGAGTGTTTGTCAGCTCCTGACTACCAGTAATGATTGTCCAAGATCTACACATGAGAGTTGGGACCAACTGCTTAACATGGTTTCTGAGGCACGGAGGAGTCTCGATATGTAATGGATGGTCACCCATCCACGAACCGAGTGCGGCAAGCATAGCTTAATCTTCGATCAACCTGTCTGGCTGTTATTATTTAGCTACCAAATACTTCAGACCATGTTAGTTAAAAAAAAGTAAATGTTATTTCATTTATGTATTTTGTTTTTGTTCCCAGGGGAACCTTATAACACCAGACTACAAAGAAGCAACAGTATCTATGGCATCTAAATATGCTGATATTGGACATACAGTCTCCTTGCAGTATTTGAAAGGGTTGTACAAAGTTGGCGACTGGGCGGATTGTGTGACTGCCCATTCTTTGCCTGGTGAGGGAATACTAAAAGCCCTGAATTCACTAAATGGTGTCAATCGTGGTGTGTTCTTGTTAGCTGAAATGAGTAGTGAGGTAAGATTTCTTTCATAGATATTATGTTTAATTAGCAATAACAAATACTTCAGACCAATCAATCTACCTAGCCATTTTCCAACTATTTTGGGGTCAGCTTCCAGTCTAACCGGATGCAGTTAAATACCAGTATCTTAGAGCAACTGGTTATCTGACCTCCACAACCTTTTATTACTGGGTAACATGATAATGATAACCCTCGGCAAGAGTGTTTGTCAGCTCCTGACTACCAGTAATGATTGTCCAAGATCTACACATGAGAGTTGGGACCAACTGCTTAACATGGTTTCTGAGGCACGGAGGAGTCTCGATATGTAATGGATGGTCACCCATCCACGAACCGAGTGCGGCAAGCATAGCTTAATCTTCGATCAACCTGTCTGGCTGTTATTATTTAGCTACCAAATACTTCAGACCATGTTAGTTAAAAAAAAGTAAATGTTATTTCATTTATGTATTTTGTTTTTGTTCCCAGGGGAACCTTATAACACCAGACTACAAAGAAGCAACAGTATCTATGGCATCTAAATATGCTGATATTGGACATACAGTCTCCTTGCAGTATTTGAAAGGGTTGTACAAAGTTGGCGACTGGGCGGATTGTGTGACTGCCCATTCTTTGCCTGGTGAGGGAATACTAAAAGCCCTGAATTCACTAAATGGTGTCAATCGTGGTGTGTTCTTGTTAGCTGAAATGAGTAGTGAGGTAAGATTTCTTTCATAGATATTATGTTTAATTAGCAATAACAAATACTTCAGACCAATCAATCTACCTAGCCATTTTCCAACTATTTTGGGGTCAGCTTCCAGTCTAACCGGATGCAGTTAAATACCAGTATCTTAGAGCAACTGGTTATCTGACCTCCACAACCTTTTATTACTGGGTAACATGATAATGATAACCCTCGGCAAGAGTGTTTGTCAGCTCCTGACTACCAGTAATGATTGTCCAAGATCTACACATGAGAGTTGGGACCAACTGCTTAACATGGTTTCTGAGGCACGGAGGAGTCTCGATATGTAATGGATGGTCACCCATCCACGAACCGAGTGCGGCAAGCATAGCTTAATCTTCGATCAACCTGTGTGGCTGTTATTATTTAGCTACCAAATACTTCAGACCATGTTAGTTAAAAAAAAGTAAATGTTATTTCATTTATGTATTTTGTTTTTGTTCCCAGGGGAACCTTATAACACCAGACTACAAAGAAGCAACAGTATCTATGGCATCTAAATATGCTGATATTGGACATACAGTCTCCTTGCAGTATTTGAAAGGGTTGTACAAAGTTGGCGACTGGGCGGATTGTGTGACTGCCCATTCTTTGCCTGGTGAGGGAATACTAAAAGCCCTGAATTCACTAAATGGTGTCAATCGTGGTGTGTTCTTGTTAGCTGAAATGAGTAGTGAGGTAAGATTTCTTTCATAGATATTATGTTTAATTAGCAATAACAAATACTTCAGACCAATCAATCTACCTAGCCACTTTCCAACTATTTTGGGGTCAGCTTCCAGTCTAACCGGATGCAGTTAAATACCAGTATCTTAGAGCAACTGGTTATCTGACCTCCACAACCTTTTATTACTGGGTAACATGATAATGATAACCCTCGGCAAGAGTGTTTGTCAGCTCCTGACTACCAGTAATGATTGTCCAAGATCTACACATGAGAGTTGGGACCAACTGCTTAACATGGTTTCTGAGGCACGGAGGAGTCTCGATTCGATATGTAATGGATGGTCACCCATCCACGAACCGAGTGCGGCAAGCATAGCTTAATCTTCGATCAACCTGTGTGGCTGTTATTATTTAGCTACCAAATACTTCAGACCATGTTAGTTAAAAAAAAGTAAATGTTATTTCATTTATGTATTTTGTTTTTGTTCCCAGGGGAACCTTATAACACCAGACTACAAAGAAGCAACAGTATCTATGGCATCTAAATATGCTGATATTGGACATACAGTCTCCTTGCAGTATTTGAAAGGGTTGTACAAAGTTGGCGACTGGGCGGATTGTGTGACTGCCCATTCTTTGCCTGGTGAGGGAATACTAAAAGCCCTGAATTCACTAAATGGTGTCAATCGTGGTGTGTTCTTGTTAGCTGAAATGAGTAGTGAGGTAAGATTTCTTTCATAGATATTATGTTTAATTAGCAATAACAAATACTTCAGACCAATCAATCTACCTAGCCATTTTCCAACTATTTTGGGGTCAGCTTCCAGTCTAACCGGATGCAGTTAAATACCAGTATCTTAGAGCAACTGGTTATCTGACCTCCACAACCTTTTATTACTGGGTAACATGATAATGATAACCCTCGGCAAGAGTGTTTGTCAGCTCCTGACTACCAGTAATGATTGTCCAAGATCTACACATGAGAGTTGGGACCAACTGCTTAACATGGTTTCTGAGGCACGGAGGAGTCTCGATTCGATATGTAATGGATGGTCACCCATCCACGAACCGAGTGCGGCAAGCATAGCTTAATCTTCGATCAACCTGTGTGGCTGTTATTATTTAGCTACCAAATACTTCAGACCATGTTAGTTAAAAAAAAGTAAATGTTATTTCATTTATGTATTTTGTTTTTGTTTCCAGGGGAACCTTATAACACCAGACTACAAAGAAGCAACAGTATCTATGGCATCTAAATATCCAGAATTGATCACTGGATTTGTCTGTCAGAATAAGGACACTTTCAAGGACCCAGGTCTCATACAGCTGACTCCTGGAGTACAGCTGGAAAACAGCAAAGATGATCTGGGCCAGATCTACAATACTCCGGAGAAGGTTATCTTAGAGAATGGAGCTGATGTCATAGTTGTGGGGCGGGGAATTGTTGCGGCAAAAAGCCCAGAGGCCCAAGCAGTTATTTATAAGGATACTTTGTGGAAATGTTACATGAAGAGAGTTTCTGGGAAACTTGAGTAGGAAAATTCTAACATATCGCATTCTTTCTGCGCCGCCTAAACTCTTTAAATTTTTCTAAAATTTTACGCAAAGAAGGTTTGATAGTCACAGATGCAGTCATTATATTAGACAGAGAACAAGGTGGCAGCAAAAATCTTGAAGTAGACGATGAGATTTCCGTCAGAATTCACGCGTGAATTCGAAAAGTAACTAAATACTAAAATGTCTTACGACAAACAACTTGTTGACCTAGCAATTAAGCTCTTTTCGATAGATGCTGTAAAGTTTGGGGAGTTTACAACGAAGAGCACTATAAAAACACCTGTTTATTTTGATTTGAGGGTTATAGTTAGTTACCCTGATGTTATGGTATGTGTTTCAAATTAATTAATTAATTGCTTAAACATAGCTTACCCGCAATAAATATGAGTACAAAATTTTAACATTATTAAGCGTGAGCAAGCAGATATCTCAAATATCTGAAATAAAAACAAAAATAAAGTCCGTCTTTCTATATTTATTTACAAATATTTTAAATGTATTGTTTTTTTTTTATTTTGTAGGAATCGATATCAAACCAATTATTGGAAATTGCTATGAAGGATTTGAAATATGATCACTTATGCGGTGTGCCGTACACAGCCCTGCCCATTGCTACAATACTCAGCATAATAACCAAGAAGTCTATGCTAATGAGACGCAAAGAAACGAAGGCATACGGTACTAAGAAATCAATTGAAGGTCACTACAAGGCAAACCAGACTTGCCTTATAGTTGAAGATGTGGTTACATCTGGCTCCAGTGTGCTGGAAACTGTAAAAGACTTAGGCAAAGAAGGTTTGATAGTCACAGATGCAGTCATTATATTAAACGGAATAACCTTCCTCCACCAGTAAGAGTCCTGAGAACAAAGAAGCATTTTTTGAGTATTGTAAAGAAATATTTCGTGCTGAATTAGCCAAGAATGGTATAGCAAAACAACTGTTCGGCATCATGGCAACAAAGAAAACAAACTTGTGTCTCTCGGTCGACTTGACATCCACTTCGAAGATCCTTGATCTATTAGAAAAAGTTGGGGAACATGTCTGTCTAATAAAGACTCATGCAGACATTATCGAAGACTACAGCAACGATTTTATTACCAGAATCAAACATCTGGCTGGCAGATTCAACTTTTTAATACTAGAAGACCGCAAGTATGCTGATATTGGACATACAGTCTCCTTGCAGTATTTGAAAGGGTTGTACAAAGTTGGCGACTGGGCGGATTGTGTGACTGCCCATTCTTTGCCTGGTGAGGGAATACTAAAAGCCCTGAATTCACCAAATGGTGTCAATCGTGGTGTGTTCTTGTTAGTTGAAATGAGTAGTGAGGTACTCCTTGCAGTATTTGAAAGGGTTGTATAAAGTTGGCGACTGGGCGGATTGTGTGACTGCCCATTCTTTGCCTGGTGAGGGCATACTAAAAGCCCTGAATTCACCAAATGGTGTCAATCGTGGTGTGTTCTTGTTAGTTGAAATGAGTAGTGAGGTAAGATTTCTTTCATAGATATTATGTTTAATTAGCAATAACAAATACTTAGGACCAATCAATCTGCCTAGCCATTTCCAACTATTTTGGGGGTCAGCTTCCAGTCTAACCGGATGCAGTTAAATACCAGTATCTTAGAGCAACTGGTTATCTGACCTCCACAACCTTTTATTACTGGGTAACATGATAATGATAACCCTCGGCAAGAGTGTTTGTCAGCTCCTGACTACCAGTAATGATTGTCCAAGATCTACACATGAGAGTTGGGACCAACTGCTTAACATGGTTTCTGAGGCACGGAGGAGTCTCGATATGTAATGGATGGTCACCCATCCACGAACCGAGTGCGGCAAGCATAGCTTAATCTTCGATCAACCTGTCTGGCTGTTATTATTTAGCTACCAAATACTTCAGACCATGTTAGTTAAAAAAAAGTAAATGTTATTTCATTTATGTATTTTGTTTTTGTTCCCAGGGGAACCTTATAACACCAGACTACAAAGAAGCAACAGTATCTATGGCATCTAAATATGCTGATATTGGACATACAGTCTCCTTGCAGTATTTGAAAGGGTTGTACAAAGTTGGCGACTGGGCGGATTGTGTGACTGCCCATTCTTTGCCTGGTGAGGGAATACTAAAAGCCCTGAATTCACTAAATGGTGTCAATCGTGGTGTGTTCTTGTTAGCTGAAATGAGTAGTGAGGTAAGATTTCTTTCATAGATATTATGTTTAATTAGCAATAACAAATACTTCAGACCAATCAATCTACCTAGCCATTTTCCAACTATTTTGGGGTCAGCTTCCAGTCTAACCGGATGCAGTTAAATACCAGTATCTTAGAGCAACTGGTTATCTGACCTCCACAACCTTTTATTACTGGGTAACATGATAATGATAACCCTCGGCAAGAGTGTTTGTCAGCTCCTGACTACCAGTAATGATTGTCCAAGATCTACACATGAGAGTTGGGACCAACTGCTTAACATGGTTTCTGAGGCACGGAGGAGTCTCGATTCGATATGTAATGGATGGTCACCCATCCACGAACCGAGTGCGGCAAGCATAGCTTAATCTTCGATCAACCTGTGTGGCTGTTATTATTTAGCTACCAAATACTTCAGACCATGTTAGTTAAAAAAAAGTAAATGTTATTTCATTTATGTATTTTGTTTTTGTTCCCAGGGGAACCTTATAACACCAGACTACAAAGAAGCAACAGTATCTATGGCATCTAAATATGCTGATATTGGACATACAGTCTCCTTGCAGTATTTGAAAGGGTTGTACAAAGTTGGCGACTGGGCGGATTGTGTGACTGCCCATTCTTTGCCTGGTGAGGGAATACTAAAAGCCCTGAATTCACTAAATGGTGTCAATCGTGGTGTGTTCTTGTTAGCTGAAATGAGTAGTGAGGTAAGATTTCTTTCATAGATATTATGTTTAATTAGCAATAACAAATACTTCAGACCAATCAATCTACCTAGCCATTTTCCAACTATTTTGGGGTCAGCTTCCAGTCTAACCGGATGCAGTTAAATACCAGTATCTTAGAGCAACTGGTTATCTGACCTCCACAACCTTTTATTACTGGGTAACATGATAATGATAACCCTCGGCAAGAGTGTTTGTCAGCTCCTGACTACCAGTAATGATTGTCCAAGATCTACACATGAGAGTTGGGACCAACTGCTTAACATGGTTTCTGAGGCACGGAGGAGTCTCGATATGTAATGGATGGTCACCCATCCACGAACCGAGTGCGGCAAGCATAGCTTAATCTTCGATCAACCTGTCTGGCTGTTATTATTTAGCTACCAAATACTTCAGACCATGTTAGTTAAAAAAAAGTAAATGTTATTTCATTTATGTATTTTGTTTTTGTTCCCAGGGGAACCTTATAACACCAGACTACAAAGAAGCAACAGTATCTATGGCATCTAAATATGCTGATATTGGACATACAGTCTCCTTGCAGTATTTGAAAGGGTTGTACAAAGTTGGCGACTGGGCGGATTGTGTGACTGCCCATTCTTTGCCTGGTGAGGGAATACTAAAAGCCCTGAATTCACTAAATGGTGTCAATCGTGGTGTGTTCTTGTTAGCTGAAATGAGTAGTGAGGTAAGATTTCTTTCATAGATATTATGTTTAATTAGCAATAACAAATACTTCAGACCAATCAATCTACCTAGCCATTTTCCAACTATTTTGGGGTCAGCTTCCAGTCTAACCGGATGCAGTTAAATACCAGTATCTTAGAGCAACTGGTTATCTGACCTCCACAACCTTTTATTACTGGGTAACATGATAATGATAACCCTCGGCAAGAGTGTTTGTCAGCTCCTGACTACCAGTAATGATTGTCCAAGATCTACACATGAGAGTTGGGACCAACTGCTTAACATGGTTTCTGAGGCACGGAGGAGTCTCGATATGTAATGGATGGTCACCCATCCACGAACCGAGTGCGGCAAGCATAGCTTAATCTTCGATCAACCTGTCTGGCTGTTATTATTTAGCTACCAAATACTTCAGACCATGTTAGTTAAAAAAAAGTAAATGTTATTTCATTTATGTATTTTGTTTTTGTTCCCAGGGGAACCTTATAACACCAGACTACAAAGAAGCAACAGTATCTATGGCATCTAAATATGCTGATATTGGACATACAGTAAATAATAAATAAATAAATCCCTGGACATTTCACACAGCACCATTTGTCCCAAGCTAAGCAACCTAATGCTTGTGTTATGGTAACAAGATGGCTGATAAACTACTTATATACAATTTTTTTTTTTTGTAAATACATACATATTATAGATAGAAAAACACCCAGACTCGGAACAAATACATGTAGGTCATACAAATATTTGTTCCGTGCGGGAATCGAACCCGCGACACGCAGCGCAGCAGTCAATTGCTTAACCACTGCGCCAACCGTGCCGTCATCAACAGTCTCCTTGCAGTATTTGAAAGGGTTGTACAAAGTTGGCGACTGGGCGGATTGTGTGACTGCCCATTCTTTGCCTGGTGAGGGAATACTAAAAGCCCTGAATTCACTAAATGGTGTCAATCGTGGTGTGTTCTTGTTAGCTGAAATGAGTAGTGAGGTAAGATTTCTTTCATAGATATTATGTTTAATTAGCAATAACAAATACTTCAGACCAATCAATCTACCTAGCCATTTTCCAACTATTTTGGGGTCAGCTTCCAGTCTAACCGGATGCAGTTAAATACCAGTATCTTAGAGCAACTGGTTATCTGACCTCCACAACCTTTTATTACTGGGTAACATGATAATGATAACCCTCGGCAAGAGTGTTTGTCAGCTCCTGACTACCAGTAATGATTGTCCAAGATCTACACATGAGAGTTGGGACCAACTGCTTAACATGGTTTCTGAGGCACGGAGGAGTCTCGATTCGATATGTAATGGATGGTCACCCATCCACGAACCGAGTGCGGCAAGCATAGCTTAATCTTCGATCAACCTGTGTGGCTGTTATTATTTAGCTACCAAATACTTCAGACCATGTTAGTTAAAAAAAAGTAAATGTTATTTCATTTATGTATTTTGTGTTTGTTCCCAGGGGAACCTTATAACACCAGACTACAAAGAAGCAACAGTATCTATGGCATCTAAATATGCTGATATTGGACATACAGTCTCCTTGCAGTATTTGAAAGGGTTGTACAAAGTTGGCGACTGGGCGGATTGTGTGACTGCCCATTCTTTGCCTGGCGAGGGAATACTAAAAGCCCTGAATTCACTAAATGGTGTCAATCGTGGTGTGTTCTTGTTAGCTGAAATGAGTAGTGAGGTAAGATTTCTTTCATAGATATTATGTTTAATTAGCAATAACAAATACTTCAGACCAATCAATCTACCTAGCCATTTTCCAACTATTTTGGGGTCAGCTTCCAGTCTAACCGGATGCAGTTAAATACCAGTATCTTAGAGCAACTGGTTATCTGACCTCCACAACCTTTTATTACTGGGTAACATGATAATGATAACCCTCGGCAAGAGTGTTTGTCAGCTCCTGACTACCAGTAATGATTGTCCAAGATCTACACATGAGAGTTGGGACCAACTGCTTAACATGGTTTCTGAGGCACGGAGGAGTCTCGATATGTAATGGATGGTCACCCATCCACGAACCGAGTGCGGCAAGCATAGCTTAATCTTCGATCAACCTGTGTGGCTGTTATTATTTAGCTACCAAATACTTCAGACCATGTTAGTTAAAAAAAAGTAAATGTTATTTCATTTATGTATTTTGTTTTTGTTCCCAGGGGAACCTTATAACACCAGACTACAAAGAAGCAACAGTATCTATGGCATCTAAATATGCTGATATTGGACATACAGTCTCCTTGCAGTATTTGAAAGGGTTGTACAAAGTTGGCGACTGGGCGGATTGTGTGACTGCCCATTCTTTGCCTGGTGAGGGAATACTAAAAGCCCTGAATTCACTAAATGGTGTCAATCGTGGTGTGTTCTTGTTAGCTGAAATGAGTAGTGAGGTAAGATTTCTTTCATAGATATTATGTTTAATTAGCAATAACAAATACTTCAGACCAATCAATCTACCTAGCCATTTTCCAACTATTTTGGGGTCAGCTTCCAGTCTAACCGGATGCAGTTAAATACCAGTATCTTAGAGCAACTGGTTATCTGACCTCCACAACCTTTTATTACTGGGTAACATGATAATGATAACCCTCGGCAAGAGTGTTTGTCAGCTCCTGACTACCAGTAATGATTGTCCAAGATCTACACATGAGAGTTGGGACCAACTGCTTAACATGGTTTCTGAGGCACGGAGGAGTCTCGATTCGATATGTAATGGATGGTCACCCATCCACGAACCGAGTGCGGCAAGCATAGCTTAATCTTCGATCAACCTGTGTGGCTGTTATTATTTAGCTACCAAATACTTCAGACCACGTTAGTTAAAAAAAAGTAAATGTTATTTCATTTATGTATTTTGTTTTTGTTTCCAGGGGAACCTTATAACACCAGACTACAAAGAAGCAACAGTATCTATGGCATCTAAATATCCAGAATTGATCACTGGATTTGTCTGTCAGAATAAGGACACTTTCAAGGACCCAGGTCTCATACAGCTGACTCCTGGAGTACAGCTGGAAAACAGCAAAGATGATCTGGGCCAGATCTACAATACTCCGGAGAAGGTTATCTTAGAGAATGGAGCTGATGTCATAGTTGTGGGGCGGGGAATTGTTGCGGCAAAAAGCCCAGAGGCCCAAGCAGTTATTTATAAGGATACTTTGTGGAAATGTTACATGAAGAGAGTTTCTGGGAAACTTGAGTAGGAAAATTCTAACATATCGCATTCTTTCTGCGCCGCCTAAACTCTTTAAATTTTTCTAAAATTTTACGCAAAGAAGGTTTGATAGTCACAGATGCAGTCATTATATTAGACAGAGAACAAGGTGGCAGCAAAAATCTTGAAGTAGACGATGAGATTTCCGTCAGAATTCACGCGTGAATTCGAAAAGTAACTAAATACTAAAATGTCTTACGACAAACAACTTGTTGACCTAGCAATTAAGCTCTTTTCGATAGATGCTGTAAAGTTTGGGGAGTTTACAACGAAGAGCACTATAAAAACACCTGTTTATTTTGATTTGAGGGTTATAGTTAGTTACCCTGATGTTATGGTATGTGTTTCAAATTAATTAATTAATTGCTTAAACATAGCTTACCCGCAATAAATATGAGTACAAAATTTTAACATTATTAAGCGTGAGCAAGCAGATATCTCAAATATCTGAAATAAAAACAAAAATAAAGTCCGTCTTTCTATATTTATTTACAAATATTTTAAATGTATTGTTTTTTTTTTTATTTTGTAGGAATCGATATCAAACCAATTATTGGAAATTGCTATGAAGGATTTGAAATATGATCACTTATGCGGTGTGCCGTACACAGCCCTGCCCATTGCTACAATACTCAGCATAATAACCAAGAAGTCTATGCTAATGAGACGCAAAGAAACGAAGGCATACGGTACTAAGAAATCAATTGAAGGTCACTACAAGGCAAACCAGACTTGCCTTATAGTTGAAGATGTGGTTACATCTGGCTCCAGTGTGCTGGAAACTGTAAAAGACTTAGGCAAAGAAGGTTTGATAGTCACAGATGCAGTCATTATATTAAACGGAATAACCTTCCTCCACCAGTAAGAGTCCTGAGAACAAAGAAGCATTTTTTGAGTATTGTAAAGAAATATTTCGTGCTGAATTAGCCAAGAATGGTATAGCAAAACAACTGTTCGGCATCATGGCAACAAAGAAAACAAACTTGTGTCTCTCGGTCGACTTGACATCCACTTCGAAGATCCTTGATCTATTAGAAAAAGTTGGGGAACATGTCTGTCTAATAAAGACTCATGCAGACATTATCGAAGACTACAGCAACGATTTTATTACCAGAATCAAACATCTGGCTGGCAGATTCAACTTTTTAATACTAGAAGACCGCAAGTATGCTGATATTGGACATACAGTCTCCTTGCAGTATTTGAAAGGGTTGTACAAAGTTGGCGACTGGGCGGATTGTGTGACTGCCCATTCTTTGCCTGGTGAGGGAATACTAAAAGCCCTGAATTCACCAAATGGTGTCAATCGTGGTGTGTTCTTGTTAGTTGAAATGAGTAGTGAGGTACTCCTTGCAGTATTTGAAAGGGTTGTATAAAGTTGGCGACTGGGCGGATTGTGTGACTGCCCATTCTTTGCCTGGTGAGGGCATACTAAAAGCCCTGAATTCACCAAATGGTGTCAATCGTGGTGTGTTCTTGTTAGTTGAAATGAGTAGTGAGGTAAGATTTCTTTCATAGATATTATGTTTAATTAGCAATAACAAATACTTAGGACCAATCAATCTGCCTAGCCATTTCCAACTATTTTGGGGGTCAGCTTCCAGTCTAACCGGATGCAGTTAAATACCAGTATCTTAGAGCAACTGGTTATCTGACCTCCACAACCTTTTATTACTGGGTAACATGATAATGATAACCCTCGGCAAGAGTGTTTGTCAGCTCCTGACTACCAGTAATGATTGTCCAAGATCTACACATGAGAGTTGGGACCAACTGCTTAACATGGTTTCTGAGGCACGGAGGAGTCTCGATATGTAATGGATGGTCACCCATCCACGAACCGAGTGCGGCAAGCATAGCTTAATCTTCGATCAACCTGTCTGGCTGTTATTATTTAGCTACCAAATACTTCAGACCATGTTAGTTAAAAAAAAGTAAATGTTATTTCATTTATGTATTTTGTTTTTGTTCCCAGGGGAACCTTATAACACCAGACTACAAAGAAGCAACAGTATCTATGGCATCTAAATATGCTGATATTGGACATACAGTCTCCTTGCAGTATTTGAAAGGGTTGTACAAAGTTGGCGACTGGGCGGATTGTGTGACTGCCCATTCTTTGCCTGGTGAGGGAATACTAAAAGCCCTGAATTCACTAAATGGTGTCAATCGTGGTGTGTTCTTGTTAGCTGAAATGAGTAATGAGGTAAGATTTCTTTCATAGATATTATGTTTAATTAGCAATAACAAATACTTCAGACCAATCAATCTACCTAGCCATTTTCCAACTATTTTGGGGTCAGCTTCCAGTCTAACCGGATGCAGTTAAATACCAGTATCTTAGAGCAACTGGTTATCTGACCTCCACAACCTTTTATTACTGGGTAACATGATAATGATAACCCTCGGCAAGAGTGTTTGTCAGCTCCTGACTACCAGTAATGATTGTCCAAGATCTACACATGAGAGTTGGGACCAACTGCTTAACATGGTTTCTGAGGCACGGAGGAGTCTCGATTCGATATGTAATGGATGGTCACCCATCCACGAACCGAGTGCGGCAAGCATAGCTTAATCTTCGATCAACCTGTGTGGCTGTTATTATTTAGCTACCAAATACTTCAGACCATGTTAGTTAAAAAAAAGTAAATGTTATTTCATTTATGTATTTTGTTTTTGTTCCCAGGGGAACCTTATAACACCAGACTACAAAGAAGCAACAGTATCTATGGCATCTAAATATGCTGATATTGGACATACAGTCTCCTTGCAGTATTTGAAAGGGTTGTACAAAGTTGGCGACTGGGCGGATTGTGTGACTGCCCATTCTTTGCCTGGTGAGGGAATACTAAAAGCCCTGAATTCACTAAATGGTGTCAATCGTGGTGTGTTCTTGTTAGCTGAAATGAGTAGTGAGGTAAGATTTCTTTCATAGATATTATGTTTAATTAGCAATAACAAATACTTCAGACCAATCAATCTACCTAGCCATTTTCCAACTATTTTGGGGTCAGCTTCCAGTCTAACCGGATGCAGTTAAATACCAGTATCTTAGAGCAACTGGTTATCTGACCTCCACAACCTTTTATTACTGGGTAACATGATAATGATAACCCTCGGCAAGAGTGTTTGTCAGCTCCTGACTACCAGTAATGATTGTCCAAGATCTACACATGAGAGTTGGGACCAACTGCTTAACATGGTTTCTGAGGCACGGAGGAGTCTCGATATGTAATGGATGGTCACCCATCCACGAACCGAGTGCGGCAAGCATAGCTTAATCTTCGATCAACCTGTGTGGCTGTTATTATTTAGCTACCAAATACTTCAGACCATGTTAGTTAAAAAAAAGTAAATGTTATTTCATTTATGTATTTTGTTTTTGTTCCCAGGGGAACCTTATAACACCAGACTACAAAGAAGCAACAGTATCTATGGCATCTAAATATGCTGATATTGGACATACAGTCTCCTTGCAGTATTTGAAAGGGTTGTACAAAGTTGGCGACTGGGCGGATTGTGTGACTGCCCATTCTTTGCCTGGTGAGGGAATACTAAAAGCCCTGAATTCACTAAATGGTGTCAATCGTGGTGTGTTCTTGTTAGCTGAAATGAGTAGTGAGGTAAGATTTCTTTCATAGATATTATGTTTAATTAGCAATAACAAATACTTCAGACCAATCAATCTACCTAGCCATTTTCCAACTATTTTGGGGTCAGCTTCCAGTCTAACCGGATGCAGTTAAATACCAGTATCTTAGAGCAACTGGTTATCTGACCTCCACAACCTTTTATTACTGGGTAACATGATAATGATAACCCTCGGCAAGAGTGTTTGTCAGCTCCTGACTACCAGTAATGATTGTCCAAGATCTACACATGAGAGTTGGGACCAACTGCTTAACATGGTTTCTGAGGCACGGAGGAGTCTCGATTCGATATGTAATGGATGGTCACCCATCCACGAACCGAGTGCGGCAAGCATAGCTTAATCTTCGATCAACCTGTGTGGCTGTTATTATTTAGCTACCAAATACTTCAGACCATGTTAGTTAAAAAAAAGTAAATGTTATTTCATTTATGTATTTTGTTTTTGTTCCCAGGGGAACCTTATAACACCAGACTACAAAGAAGCAACAGTATCTATGGCATCTAAATATGCTGATATTGGACATACAGTCTCCTTGCAGTATTTGAAAGGGTTGTACAAAGTTGGCGACTGGGCGGATTGTGTGACTGCCCATTCTTTGCCTGGTGAGGGAATACTAAAAGCCCTGAATTCACTAAATGGTGTCAATCGTGGTGTGTTCTTGTTAGCTGAAATGAGTAGTGAGGTAAGATTTCTTTCATAGATATTATGTTTAATTAGCAATAACAAATACTTCAGACCAATCAATCTACCTAGCCATTTTCCAACTATTTTGGGGTCAGCTTCCAGTCTAACCGGATGCAGTTAAATACCAGTATCTTAGAGCAACTGGTTATCTGACCTCCACAACCTTTTATTACTGGGTAACATGATAATGATAACCCTCGGCAAGAGTGTTTGTCAGCTCCTGACTACCAGTAATGATTGTCCAAGATCTACACATGAGAGTTGGGACCAACTGCTTAACATGGTTTCTGAGGCACGGAGGAGTCTCGATATGTAATGGATGGTCACCCATCCACGAACCGAGTGCGGCAAGCATAGCTTAATCTTCGATCAACCTGTCTGGCTGTTATTATTTAGCTACCAAATACTTCAGACCATGTTAGTTAAAAAAAAGTAAATGTTATTTCATTTATGTATTTTGTTTTTGTTCCCAGGGGAACCTTATAACACCAGACTACAAAGAAGCAACAGTATCTATGGCATCTAAATATGCTGATATTGGACATACAGTCTCCTTGCAGTATTTGAAAGGGTTGTACAAAGTTGGCGACTGGGCGGATTGTGTGACTGCCCATTCTTTGCCTGGTGAGGGAATACTAAAAGCCCTGAATTCACTAAATGGTGTCAATCGTGGTGTGTTCTTGTTAGCTGAAATGAGTAGTGAGGTAAGATTTCTTTCATAGATATTATGTTTAATTAGCAATAACAAATACTTCAGACCAATCAATCTACCTAGCCATTTTCCAACTATTTTGGGGTCAGCTTCCAGTCTAACCGGATGCAGTTAAATACCAGTATCTTAGAGCAACTGGTTATCTGACCTCCACAACCTTTTATTACTGGGTAACATGATAATGATAACCCTCGGCAAGAGTGTTTGTCAGCTCCTGACTACCAGTAATGATTGTCCAAGATCTACACATGAGAGTTGGGACCAACTGCTTAACATGGTTTCTGAGGCACGGAGGAGTCTCGATTCGATATGTAATGGATGGTCACCCATCCACGAACCGAGTGCGGCAAGCATAGCTTAATCTTCGATCAACCTGTGTGGCTGTTATTATTTAGCTACCAAATACTTCAGACCATGTTAGTTAAAAAAAAGTAAATGTTATTTCATTTATGTATTTTGTTTTTGTTCCCAGGGGAACCTTATAACACCAGACTACAAAGAAGCAACAGTATCTATGGCATCTAAATATGCTGATATTGGACATACAGTCTCCTTGCAGTATTTGAAAGGGTTGTACAAAGTTGGCGACTGGGCGGATTGTGTGACTGCCCATTCTTTGCCTGGTGAGGGAATACTAAAAGCCCTGAATTCACTAAATGGTGTCAATCGTGGTGTGTTCTTGTTAGCTGAAATGAGTAGTGAGGTAAGATTTCTTTCATAGATATTATGTTTAATTAGCAATAACAAATACTTCAGACCAATCAATCTACCTAGCCATTTTCCAACTATTTTGGGGTCAGCTTCCAGTCTAACCGGATGCAGTTAAATACCAGTATCTTAGAGCAACTGGTTATCTGACCTCCACAACCTTTTATTACTGGGTAACATGATAATGATAACCCTCGGCAAGAGTGTTTGTCAGCTCCTGACTACCAGTAATGATTGTCCAAGATCTACACATGAGAGTTGGGACCAACTGCTTAACATGGTTTCTGAGGCACGGAGGAGTCTCGATATGTAATGGATGGTCACCCATCCACGAACCGAGTGCGGCAAGCATAGCTTAATCTTCGATCAACCTGTCTGGCTGTTATTATTTAGCTACCAAATACTTCAGACCATGTTAGTTAAAAAAAAGTAAATGTTATTTCATTTATGTATTTTGTTTTTGTTCCCAGGGGAACCTTATAACACCAGACTACAAAGAAGCAACAGTATCTATGGCATCTAAATATGCTGATATTGGACATACAGTCTCCTTGCAGTATTTGAAAGGGTTGTACAAAGTTGGCGACTGGGCGGATTGTGTGACTGCCCATTCTTTGCCTGGTGAGGGAATACTAAAAGCCCTGAATTCACTAAATGGTGTCAATCGTGGTGTGTTCTTGTTAGCTGAAATGAGTAGTGAGGTAAGATTTCTTTCATAGATATTATGTTTAATTAGCAATAACAAATACTTCAGACCAATCAATCTACCTAGCCATTTTCCAACTATTTTGGGGTCAGCTTCCAGTCTAACCGGATGCAGTTAAATACCAGTATCTTAGAGCAACTGGTTATCTGACCTCCACAACCTTTTATTACTGGGTAACATGATAATGATAACCCTCGGCAAGAGTGTTTGTCAGCTCCTGACTACCAGTAATGATTGTCCAAGATCTACACATGAGAGTTGGGACCAACTGCTTAACATGGTTTCTGAGGCACGGAGGAGTCTCGATATGTAATGGATGGTCACCCATCCACGAACCGAGTGCGGCAAGCATAGCTTAATCTTCGATCAACCTGTCTGGCTGTTATTATTTAGCTACCAAATACTTCAGACCATGTTAGTTAAAAAAAAGTAAATGTTATTTCATTTATGTATTTTGTTTTTGTTCCCAGGGGAACCTTATAACACCAGACTACAAAGAAGCAACAGTATCTATGGCATCTAAATATGCTGATATTGGACATACAGTAAATAATAAATAAATAAATCCCTGGACATTTCACACAGCACCATTTGTCCCAAGCTAAGCAACCTAATGCTTGTGTTATGGTAACAAGATGGCTGATAAACTACTTATATACAATTTTTTTTTTTTGTAAATACATACATATTATAGATAGAAAAACACCCAGACTCGGAACAAATACATGTAGGTCATACAAATATTTGTTCCGTGCGGGAATCGAACCCGCGACACGCAGCGCAGCAGTCAATTGCTTAACCACTGCGCCAACCGTGCCGTCATCAACAGTCTCCTTGCAGTATTTGAAAGGGTTGTACAAAGTTGGCGACTGGGCGGATTGTGTGACTGCCCATTCTTTGCCTGGTGAGGGAATACTAAAAGCCCTGAATTCACTAAATGGTGTCAATCGTGGTGTGTTCTTGTTAGCTGAAATGAGTAGTGAGGTAAGATTTCTTTCATAGATATTATGTTTAATTAGCAATAACAAATACTTCAGACCAATCAATCTACCTAGCCATTTTCCAACTATTTTGGGGTCAGCTTCCAGTCTAACCGGATGCAGTTAAATACCAGTATCTTAGAGCAACTGGTTATCTGACCTCCACAACCTTTTATTACTGGGTAACATGATAATGATAACCCTCGGCAAGAGTGTTTGTCAGCTCCTGACTACCAGTAATGATTGTCCAAGATCTACACATGAGAGTTGGGACCAACTGCTTAACATGGTTTCTGAGGCACGGAGGAGTCTCGATTCGATATGTAATGGATGGTCACCCATCCACGAACCGAGTGCGGCAAGCATAGCTTAATCTTCGATCAACCTGTGTGGCTGTTATTATTTAGCTACCAAATACTTCAGACCATGTTAGTTAAAAAAAAGTAAATGTTATTTCATTTATGTATTTTGTGTTTGTTCCCAGGGGAACCTTATAACACCAGACTACAAAGAAGCAACAGTATCTATGGCATCTAAATATGCTGATATTGGACATACAGTCTCCTTGCAGTATTTGAAAGGGTTGTACAAAGTTGGCGACTGGGCGGATTGTGTGACTGCCCATTCTTTGCCTGGCGAGGGAATACTAAAAGCCCTGAATTCACTAAATGGTGTCAATCGTGGTGTGTTCTTGTTAGCTGAAATGAGTAGTGAGGTAAGATTTCTTTCATAGATATTATGTTTAATTAGCAATAACAAATACTTCAGACCAATCAATCTACCTAGCCATTTTCCAACTATTTTGGGGTCAGCTTCCAGTCTAACCGGATGCAGTTAAATACCAGTATCTTAGAGCAACTGGTTATCTGACCTCCACAACCTTTTATTACTGGGTAACATGATAATGATAACCCTCGGCAAGAGTGTTTGTCAGCTCCTGACTACCAGTAATGATTGTCCAAGATCTACACATGAGAGTTGGGACCAACTGCTTAACATGGTTTCTGAGGCACGGAGGAGTCTCGATATGTAATGGATGGTCACCCATCCACGAACCGAGTGCGGCAAGCATAGCTTAATCTTCGATCAACCTGTGTGGCTGTTATTATTTAGCTACCAAATACTTCAGACCATGTTAGTTAAAAAAAAGTAAATGTTATTTCATTTATGTATTTTGTTTTTGTTCCCAGGGGAACCTTATAACACCAGACTACAAAGAAGCAACAGTATCTATGGCATCTAAATATGCTGATATTGGACATACAGTCTCCTTGCAGTATTTGAAAGGGTTGTACAAAGTTGGCGACTGGGCGGATTGTGTGACTGCCCATTCTTTGCCTGGTGAGGGAATACTAAAAGCCCTGAATTCACTAAATGGTGTCAATCGTGGTGTGTTCTTGTTAGCTGAAATGAGTAGTGAGGTAAGATTTCTTTCATAGATATTATGTTTAATTAGCAATAACAAATACTTCAGACCAATCAATCTACCTAGCCATTTTCCAACTATTTTGGGGTCAGCTTCCAGTCTAACCGGATGCAGTTAAATACCAGTATCTTAGAGCAACTGGTTATCTGACCTCCACAACCTTTTATTACTGGGTAACATGATAATGATAACCCTCGGCAAGAGTGTTTGTCAGCTCCTGACTACCAGTAATGATTGTCCAAGATCTACACATGAGAGTTGGGACCAACTGCTTAACATGGTTTCTGAGGCACGGAGGAGTCTCGATTCGATATGTAATGGATGGTCACCCATCCACGAACCGAGTGCGGCAAGCATAGCTTAATCTTCGATCAACCTGTGTGGCTGTTATTATTTAGCTACCAAATACTTCAGACCACGTTAGTTAAAAAAAAGTAAATGTTATTTCATTTATGTATTTTGTTTTTGTTTCCAGGGGAACCTTATAACACCAGACTACAAAGAAGCAACAGTATCTATGGCATCTAAATATCCAGAATTGATCACTGGATTTGTCTGTCAGAATAAGGACACTTTCAAGGACCCAGGTCTCATACAGCTGACTCCTGGAGTACAGCTGGAAAACAGCAAAGATGATCTGGGCCAGATCTACAATACTCCGGAGAAGGTTATCTTAGAGAATGGAGCTGATGTCATAGTTGTGGGGCGGGGAATTGTTGCGGCAAAAAGCCCAGAGGCCCAAGCAGTTATTTATAAGGATACTTTGTGGAAATGTTACATGAAGAGAGTTTCTGGGAAACTTGAGTAGGAAAATTCTAACATATCGCATTCTTTCTGCGCCGCCTAAACTCTTTAAATTTTTCTAAAATTTTACGCAAAGAAGGTTTGATAGTCACAGATGCAGTCATTATATTAGACAGAGAACAAGGTGGCAGCAAAAATCTTGAAGTAGACGATGAGATTTCCGTCAGAATTCACGCGTGAATTCGAAAAGTAACTAAATACTAAAATGTCTTACGACAAACAACTTGTTGACCTAGCAATTAAGCTCTTTTCGATAGATGCTGTAAAGTTTGGGGAGTTTACAACGAAGAGCACTATAAAAACACCTGTTTATTTTGATTTGAGGGTTATAGTTAGTTACCCTGATGTTATGGTATGTGTTTCAAATTAATTAATTAATTGCTTAAACATAGCTTACCCGCAATAAATATGAGTACAAAATTTTAACATTATTAAGCGTGAGCAAGCAGATATCTCAAATATCTGAAATAAAAACAAAAATAAAGTCCGTCTTTCTATATTTATTTACAAATATTTTAAATGTATTGTTTTTTTTTTTATTTTGTAGGAATCGATATCAAACCAATTATTGGAAATTGCTATGAAGGATTTGAAATATGATCACTTATGCGGTGTGCCGTACACAGCCCTGCCCATTGCTACAATACTCAGCATAATAACCAAGAAGTCTATGCTAATGAGACGCAAAGAAACGAAGGCATACGGTACTAAGAAATCAATTGAAGGTCACTACAAGGCAAACCAGACTTGCCTTATAGTTGAAGATGTGGTTACATCTGGCTCCAGTGTGCTGGAAACTGTAAAAGACTTAGGCAAAGAAGGTTTGATAGTCACAGATGCAGTCATTATATTAAACGGAATAACCTTCCTCCACCAGTAAGAGTCCTGAGAACAAAGAAGCATTTTTTGAGTATTGTAAAGAAATATTTCGTGCTGAATTAGCCAAGAATGGTATAGCAAAACAACTGTTCGGCATCATGGCAACAAAGAAAACAAACTTGTGTCTCTCGGTCGACTTGACATCCACTTCGAAGATCCTTGATCTATTAGAAAAAGTTGGGGAACATGTCTGTCTAATAAAGACTCATGCAGACATTATCGAAGACTACAGCAACGATTTTATTACCAGAATCAAACATCTGGCTGGCAGATTCAACTTTTTAATACTAGAAGACCGCAAGTATGCTGATATTGGACATACAGTCTCCTTGCAGTATTTGAAAGGGTTGTACAAAGTTGGCGACTGGGCGGATTGTGTGACTGCCCATTCTTTGCCTGGTGAGGGAATACTAAAAGCCCTGAATTCACCAAATGGTGTCAATCGTGGTGTGTTCTTGTTAGTTGAAATGAGTAGTGAGGTACTCCTTGCAGTATTTGAAAGGGTTGTATAAAGTTGGCGACTGGGCGGATTGTGTGACTGCCCATTCTTTGCCTGGTGAGGGCATACTAAAAGCCCTGAATTCACCAAATGGTGTCAATCGTGGTGTGTTCTTGTTAGTTGAAATGAGTAGTGAGGTAAGATTTCTTTCATAGATATTATGTTTAATTAGCAATAACAAATACTTCAGACCAATCAATCTACCTAGCCATTTTCCAACTATTTTGGGGTCAGCTTCCAGTCTAACCGGATGCAGTTAAATACCAGTATCTTAGAGCAACTGGTTATCTGACCTCCACAACCTTTTATTACTGGGTAACATGATAATGATAACCCTCGGCAAGAGTGTTTGTCAGCTCCTGACTACCAGTAATGATTGTCCAAGATCTACACATGAGAGTTGGGACCAACTGCTTAACATGGTTTCTGAGGCACGGAGGAGTCTCGATATGTAATGGATGGTCACCCATCCACGAACCGAGTGCGGCAAGCATAGCTTAATCTTCGATCAACCTGTCTGGCTGTTATTATTTAGCTACCAAATACTTCAGACCATGTTAGTTAAAAAAAAGTAAATGTTATTTCATTTATGTATTTTGTTTTTGTTCCCAGGGGAACCTTATAACACCAGACTACAAAGAAGCAACAGTATCTATGGCATCTAAATATGCTGATATTGGACATACAGTCTCCTTGCAGTATTTGAAAGGGTTGTACAAAGTTGGCGACTGGGCGGATTGTGTGACTGCCCATTCTTTGCCTGGTGAGGGAATACTAAAAGCCCTGAATTCACTAAATGGTGTCAATCGTGGTGTGTTCTTGTTAGCTGAAATGAGTAGTGAGGTAAGATTTCTTTCATAGATATTATGTTTAATTAGCAATAACAAATACTTCAGACCAATCAATCTACCTAGCCATTTTCCAACTATTTTGGGGTCAGCTTCCAGTCTAACCGGATGCAGTTAAATACCAGTATCTTAGAGCAACTGGTTATCTGACCTCCACAACCTTTTATTACTGGGTAACATGATAATGATAACCCTCGGCAAGAGTGTTTGTCAGCTCCTGACTACCAGTAATGATTGTCCAAGATCTACACATGAGAGTTGGGACCAACTGCTTAACATGGTTTCTGAGGCACGGAGGAGTCTCGATTCGATATGTAATGGATGGTCACCCATCCACGAACCGAGTGCGGCAAGCATAGCTTAATCTTCGATCAACCTGTGTGGCTGTTATTATTTAGCTACCAAATACTTCAGACCATGTTAGTTAAAAAAAAGTAAATGTTATTTCATTTATGTATTTTGTTTTTGTTCCCAGGGGAACCTTATAACACCAGACTACAAAGAAGCAACAGTATCTATGGCATCTAAATATGCTGATATTGGACATACAGTCTCCTTGCAGTATTTGAAAGGGTTGTACAAAGTTGGCGACTGGGCGGATTGTGTGACTGCCCATTCTTTGCCTGGTGAGGGAATACTAAAAGCCCTGAATTCACTAAATGGTGTCAATCGTGGTGTGTTCTTGTTAGCTGAAATGAGTAGTGAGGTAAGATTTCTTTCATAGATATTATGTTTAATTAGCAATAACAAATACTTCAGACCAATCAATCTACCTAGCCATTTTCCAACTATTTTGGGGTCAGCTTCCAGTCTAACCGGATGCAGTTAAATACCAGTATCTTAGAGCAACTGGTTATCTGACCTCCACAACCTTTTATTACTGGGTAACATGATAATGATAACCCTCGGCAAGAGTGTTTGTCAGCTCCTGACTACCAGTAATGATTGTCCAAGATCTACACATGAGAGTTGGGACCAACTGCTTAACATGGTTTCTGAGGCACGGAGGAGTCTCGATATGTAATGGATGGTCACCCATCCACGAACCGAGTGCGGCAAGCATAGCTTAATCTTCGATCAACCTGTGTGGCTGTTATTATTTAGCTACCAAATACTTCAGACCATGTTAGTTAAAAAAAAGTAAATGTTATTTCATTTATGTATTTTGTTTTTGTTCCCAGGGGAACCTTATAACACCAGACTACAAAGAAGCAACAGTATCTATGGCATCTAAATATGCTGATATTGGACATACAGTCTCCTTGCAGTATTTGAAAGGGTTGTACAAAGTTGGCGACTGGGCGGATTGTGTGACTGCCCATTCTTTGCCTGGTGAGGGAATACTAAAAGCCCTGAATTCACTAAATGGTGTCAATCGTGGTGTGTTCTTGTTAGCTGAAATGAGTAGTGAGGTAAGATTTCTTTCATAGATATTATGTTTAATTAGCAATAACAAATACTTCAGACCAATCAATCTACCTAGCCATTTTCCAACTATTTTGGGGTCAGCTTCCAGTCTAACCGGATGCAGTTAAATACCAGTATCTTAGAGCAACTGGTTATCTGACCTCCACAACCTTTTATTACTGGGTAACATGATAATGATAACCCTCGGCAAGAGTGTTTGTCAGCTCCTGACTACCAGTAATGATTGTCCAAGATCTACACATGAGAGTTGGGACCAACTGCTTAACATGGTTTCTGAGGCACGGAGGAGTCTCGATTCGATATGTAATGGATGGTCACCCATCCACGAACCGAGTGCGGCAAGCATAGCTTAATCTTCGATCAACCTGTGTGGCTGTTATTATTTAGCTACCAAATACTTCAGACCATGTTAGTTAAAAAAAAGTAAATGTTATTTCATTTATGTATTTTGTTTTTGTTCCCAGGGGAACCTTATAACACCAGACTACAAAGAAGCAACAGTATCTATGGCATCTAAATATGCTGATATTGGACATACAGTCTCCTTGCAGTATTTGAAAGGGTTGTACAAAGTTGGCGACTGGGCGGATTGTGTGACTGCCCATTCTTTGCCTGGTGAGGGAATACTAAAAGCCCTGAATTCACTAAATGGTGTCAATCGTGGTGTGTTCTTGTTAGCTGAAATGAGTAGTGAGGTAAGATTTCTTTCATAGATATTATGTTTAATTAGCAATAACAAATACTTCAGACCAATCAATCTACCTAGCCATTTTCCAACTATTTTGGGGTCAGCTTCCAGTCTAACCGGATGCAGTTAAATACCAGTATCTTAGAGCAACTGGTTATCTGACCTCCACAACCTTTTATTACTGGGTAACATGATAATGATAACCCTCGGCAAGAGTGTTTGTCAGCTCCTGACTACCAGTAATGATTGTCCAAGATCTACACATGAGAGTTGGGACCAACTGCTTAACATGGTTTCTGAGGCACGGAGGAGTCTCGATATGTAATGGATGGTCACCCATCCACGAACCGAGTGCGGCAAGCATAGCTTAATCTTCGATCAACCTGTCTGGCTGTTATTATTTAGCTACCAAATACTTCAGACCATGTTAGTTAAAAAAAAGTAAATGTTATTTCATTTATGTATTTTGTTTTTGTTCCCAGGGGAACCTTATAACACCAGACTACAAAGAAGCAACAGTATCTATGGCATCTAAATATGCTGATATTGGACATACAGTCTCCTTGCAGTATTTGAAAGGGTTGTACAAAGTTGGCGACTGGGCGGATTGTGTGACTGCCCATTCTTTGCCTGGTGAGGGAATACTAAAAGCCCTGAATTCACTAAATGGTGTCAATCGTGGTGTGTTCTTGTTAGCTGAAATGAGTAGTGAGGTAAGATTTCTTTCATAGATATTATGTTTAATTAGCAATAACAAATACTTCAGACCAATCAATCTACCTAGCCATTTTCCAACTATTTTGGGGTCAGCTTCCAGTCTAACCGGATGCAGTTAAATACCAGTATCTTAGAGCAACTGGTTATCTGACCTCCACAACCTTTTATTACTGGGTAACATGATAATGATAACCCTCGGCAAGAGTGTTTGTCAGCTCCTGACTACCAGTAATGATTGTCCAAGATCTACACATGAGAGTTGGGACCAACTGCTTAACATGGTTTCTGAGGCACGGAGGAGTCTCGATTCGATATGTAATGGATGGTCACCCATCCACGAACCGAGTGCGGCAAGCATAGCTTAATCTTCGATCAACCTGTGTGGCTGTTATTATTTAGCTACCAAATACTTCAGACCATGTTAGTTAAAAAAAAGTAAATGTTATTTCATTTATGTATTTTGTTTTTGTTCCCAGGGGAACCTTATAACACCAGACTACAAAGAAGCAACAGTATCTATGGCATCTAAATATGCTGATATTGGACATACAGTCTCCTTGCAGTATTTGAAAGGGTTGTACAAAGTTGGCGACTGGGCGGATTGTGTGACTGCCCATTCTTTGCCTGGTGAGGGAATACTAAAAGCCCTGAATTCACTAAATGGTGTCAATCGTGGTGTGTTCTTGTTAGCTGAAATGAGTAGTGAGGTAAGATTTCTTTCATAGATATTATGTTTAATTAGCAATAACAAATACTTCAGACCAATCAATCTACCTAGCCATTTTCCAACTATTTTGGGGTCAGCTTCCAGTCTAACCGGATGCAGTTAAATACCAGTATCTTAGAGCAACTGGTTATCTGACCTCCACAACCTTTTATTACTGGGTAACATGATAATGATAACCCTCGGCAAGAGTGTTTGTCAGCTCCTGACTACCAGTAATGATTGTCCAAGATCTACACATGAGAGTTGGGACCAACTGCTTAACATGGTTTCTGAGGCACGGAGGAGTCTCGATATGTAATGGATGGTCACCCATCCACGAACCGAGTGCGGCAAGCATAGCTTAATCTTCGATCAACCTGTCTGGCTGTTATTATTTAGCTACCAAATACTTCAGACCATGTTAGTTAAAAAAAAGTAAATGTTATTTCATTTATGTATTTTGTTTTTGTTCCCAGGGGAACCTTATAACACCAGACTACAAAGAAGCAACAGTATCTATGGCATCTAAATATGCTGATATTGGACATACAGTCTCCTTGCAGTATTTGAAAGGGTTGTACAAAGTTGGCGACTGGGCGGATTGTGTGACTGCCCATTCTTTGCCTGGTGAGGGAATACTAAAAGCCCTGAATTCACTAAATGGTGTCAATCGTGGTGTGTTCTTGTTAGCTGAAATGAGTAGTGAGGTAAGATTTCTTTCATAGATATTATGTTTAATTAGCAATAACAAATACTTCAGACCAATCAATCTACCTAGCCATTTTCCAACTATTTTGGGGTCAGCTTCCAGTCTAACCGGATGCAGTTAAATACCAGTATCTTAGAGCAACTGGTTATCTGACCTCCACAACCTTTTATTACTGGGTAACATGATAATGATAACCCTCGGCAAGAGTGTTTGTCAGCTCCTGACTACCAGTAATGATTGTCCAAGATCTACACATGAGAGTTGGGACCAACTGCTTAACATGGTTTCTGAGGCACGGAGGAGTCTCGATATGTAATGGATGGTCACCCATCCACGAACCGAGTGCGGCAAGCATAGCTTAATCTTCGATCAACCTGTCTGGCTGTTATTATTTAGCTACCAAATACTTCAGACCATGTTAGTTAAAAAAAAGTAAATGTTATTTCATTTATGTATTTTGTTTTTGTTCCCAGGGGAACCTTATAACACCAGACTACAAAGAAGCAACAGTATCTATGGCATCTAAATATGCTGATATTGGACATACAGTCTCCTTGCAGTATTTGAAAGGGTTGTACAAAGTTGGCGACTGGGCGGATTGTGTGACTGCCCATTCTTTGCCTGGTGAGGGAATACTAAAAGCCCTGAATTCACTAAATGGTGTCAATCGTGGTGTGTTCTTGTTAGCTGAAATGAGTAGTGAGGTAAGATTTCTTTCATAGATATTATGTTTAATTAGCAATAACAAATACTTCAGACCAATCAATCTACCTAGCCATTTTCCAACTATTTTGGGGTCAGCTTCCAGTCTAACCGGATGCAGTTAAATACCAGTATCTTAGAGCAACTGGTTATCTGACCTCCACAACCTTTTATTACTGGGTAACATGATAATGATAACCCTCGGCAAGAGTGTTTGTCAGCTCCTGACTACCAGTAATGATTGTCCAAGATCTACACATGAGAGTTGGGACCAACTGCTTAACATGGTTTCTGAGGCACGGAGGAGTCTCGATTCGATATGTAATGGATGGTCACCCATCCACGAACCGAGTGCGGCAAGCATAGCTTAATCTTCGATCAACCTGTGTGGCTGTTATTATTTAGCTACCAAATACTTCAGACCATGTTAGTTAAAAAAAAGTAAATGTTATTTCATTTATGTATTTTGTTTTTGTTCCCAGGGGAACCTTATAACACCAGACTACAAAGAAGCAACAGTATCTATGGCATCTAAATATGCTGATATTGGACATACAGTCTCCTTGCAGTATTTGAAAGGGTTGTACAAAGTTGGCGACTGGGCGGATTGTGTGACTGCCCATTCTTTGCCTGGTGAGGGAATACTAAAAGCCCTGAATTCACTAAATGGTGTCAATCGTGGTGTGTTCTTGTTAGCTGAAATGAGTAGTGAGGTAAGATTTCTTTCATAGATATTATGTTTAATTAGCAATAACAAATACTTCAGACCAATCAATCTACCTAGCCATTTTCCAACTATTTTGGGGTCAGCTTCCAGTCTAACCGGATGCAGTTAAATACCAGTATCTTAGAGCAACTGGTTATCTGACCTCCACAACCTTTTATTACTGGGTAACATGATAATGATAACCCTCGGCAAGAGTGTTTGTCAGCTCCTGACTACCAGTAATGATTGTCCAAGATCTACACATGAGAGTTGGGACCAACTGCTTAACATGGTTTCTGAGGCACGGAGGAGTCTCGATATGTAATGGATGGTCACCCATCCACGAACCGAGTGCGGCAAGCATAGCTTAATCTTCGATCAACCTGTCTGGCTGTTATTATTTAGCTACCAAATACTTCAGACCATGTTAGTTAAAAAAAAGTAAATGTTATTTCATTTATGTATTTTGTTTTTGTTCCCAGGGGAACCTTATAACACCAGACTACAAAGAAGCAACAGTATCTATGGCATCTAAATATGCTGATATTGGACATACAGTCTCCTTGCAGTATTTGAAAGGGTTGTACAAAGTTGGCGACTGGGCGGATTGTGTGACTGCCCATTCTTTGCCTGGTGAGGGAATACTAAAAGCCCTGAATTCACTAAATGGTGTCAATCGTGGTGTGTTCTTGTTAGCTGAAATGAGTAGTGAGGTAAGATTTCTTTCATAGATATTATGTTTAATTAGCAATAACAAATACTTCAGACCAATCAATCTACCTAGCCATTTTCCAACTATTTTGGGGTCAGCTTCCAGTCTAACCGGATGCAGTTAAATACCAGTATCTTAGAGCAACTGGTTATCTGACCTCCACAACCTTTTATTACTGGGTAACATGATAATGATAACCCTCGGCAAGAGTGTTTGTCAGCTCCTGACTACCAGTAATGATTGTCCAAGATCTACACATGAGAGTTGGGACCAACTGCTTAACATGGTTTCTGAGGCACGGAGGAGTCTCGATTCGATATGTAATGGATGGTCACCCATCCACGAACCGAGTGCGGCAAGCATAGCTTAATCTTCGATCAACCTGTGTGGCTGTTATTATTTAGCTACCAAATACTTCAGACCATGTTAGTTAAAAAAAAGTAAATGTTATTTCATTTATGTATTTTGTTTTTGTTCCCAGGGGAACCTTATAACACCAGACTACAAAGAAGCAACAGTATCTATGGCATCTAAATATGCTGATATTGGACATACAGTCTCCTTGCAGTATTTGAAAGGGTTGTACAAAGTTGGCGACTGGGCGGATTGTGTGACTGCCCATTCTTTGCCTGGTGAGGGAATACTAAAAGCCCTGAATTCACTAAATGGTGTCAATCGTGGTGTGTTCTTGTTAGCTGAAATGAGTAGTGAGGTAAGATTTCTTTCATAGATATTATGTTTAATTAGCAATAACAAATACTTCAGACCAATCAATCTACCTAGCCATTTTCCAACTATTTTGGGGTCAGCTTCCAGTCTAACCGGATGCAGTTAAATACCAGTATCTTAGAGCAACTGGTTATCTGACCTCCACAACCTTTTATTACTGGGTAACATGATAATGATAACCCTCGGCAAGAGTGTTTGTCAGCTCCTGACTACCAGTAATGATTGTCCAAGATCTACACATGAGAGTTGGGACCAACTGCTTAACATGGTTTCTGAGGCACGGAGGAGTCTCGATATGTAATGGATGGTCACCCATCCACGAACCGAGTGCGGCAAGCATAGCTTAATCTTCGATCAACCTGTGTGGCTGTTATTATTTAGCTACCAAATACTTCAGACCATGTTAGTTAAAAAAAAGTAAATGTTATTTCATTTATGTATTTTGTTTTTGTTCCCAGGGGAACCTTATAACACCAGACTACAAAGAAGCAACAGTATCTATGGCATCTAAATATGCTGATATTGGACATACAGTCTCCTTGCAGTATTTGAAAGGGTTGTACAAAGTTGGCGACTGGGCGGATTGTGTGACTGCCCATTCTTTGCCTGGTGAGGGAATACTAAAAGCCCTGAATTCACTAAATGGTGTCAATCGTGGTGTGTTCTTGTTAGCTGAAATGAGTAGTGAGGTAAGATTTCTTTCATAGATATTATGTTTAATTAGCAATAACAAATACTTCAGACCAATCAATCTACCTAGCCATTTTCCAACTATTTTGGGGTCAGCTTCCAGTCTAACCGGATGCAGTTAAATACCAGTATCTTAGAGCAACTGGTTATCTGACCTCCACAACCTTTTATTACTGGGTAACATGATAATGATAACCCTCGGCAAGAGTGTTTGTCAGCTCCTGACTACCAGTAATGATTGTCCAAGATCTACACATGAGAGTTGGGACCAACTGCTTAACATGGTTTCTGAGGCACGGAGGAGTCTCGATTCGATATGTAATGGATGGTCACCCATCCACGAACCGAGTGCGGCAAGCATAGCTTAATCTTCGATCAACCTGTGTGGCTGTTATTATTTAGCTACCAAATACTTCAGACCATGTTAGTTAAAAAAAAGTAAATGTTATTTCATTTATGTATTTTGTTTTTGTTCCCAGGGGAACCTTATAACACCAGACTACAAAGAAGCAACAGTATCTATGGCATCTAAATATGCTGATATTGGACATACAGTCTCCTTGCAGTATTTGAAAGGGTTGTACAAAGTTGGCGACTGGGCGGATTGTGTGACTGCCCATTCTTTGCCTGGTGAGGGAATACTAAAAGCCCTGAATTCACTAAATGGTGTCAATCGTGGTGTGTTCTTGTTAGCTGAAATGAGTAGTGAGGTAAGATTTCTTTCATAGATATTATGTTTAATTAGCAATAACAAATACTTCAGACCAATCAATCTACCTAGCCATTTTCCAACTATTTTGGGGTCAGCTTCCAGTCTAACCGGATGCAGTTAAATACCAGTATCTTAGAGCAACTGGTTATCTGACCTCCACAACCTTTTATTACTGGGTAACATGATAATGATAACCCTCGGCAAGAGTGTTTGTCAGCTCCTGACTACCAGTAATGATTGTCCAAGATCTACACATGAGAGTTGGGACCAACTGCTTAACATGGTTTCTGAGGCACGGAGGAGTCTCGATATGTAATGGATGGTCACCCATCCACGAACCGAGTGCGGCAAGCATAGCTTAATCTTCGATCAACCTGTCTGGCTGTTATTATTTAGCTACCAAATACTTCAGACCATGTTAGTTAAAAAAAAGTAAATGTTATTTCATTTATGTATTTTGTTTTTGTTCCCAGGGGAACCTTATAACACCAGACTACAAAGAAGCAACAGTATCTATGGCATCTAAATATGCTGATATTGGACATACAGTCTCCTTGCAGTATTTGAAAGGGTTGTACAAAGTTGGCGACTGGGCGGATTGTGTGACTGCCCATTCTTTGCCTGGTGAGGGAATACTAAAAGCCCTGAATTCACTAAATGGTGTCAATCGTGGTGTGTTCTTGTTAGCTGAAATGAGTAGTGAGGTAAGATTTCTTTCATAGATATTATGTTTAATTAGCAATAACAAATACTTCAGACCAATCAATCTACCTAGCCATTTTCCAACTATTTTGGGGTCAGCTTCCAGTCTAACCGGATGCAGTTAAATACCAGTATCTTAGAGCAACTGGTTATCTGACCTCCACAACCTTTTATTACTGGGTAACATGATAATGATAACCCTCGGCAAGAGTGTTTGTCAGCTCCTGACTACCAGTAATGATTGTCCAAGATCTACACATGAGAGTTGGGACCAACTGCTTAACATGGTTTCTGAGGCACGGAGGAGTCTCGATTCGATATGTAATGGATGGTCACCCATCCACGAACCGAGTGCGGCAAGCATAGCTTAATCTTCGATCAACCTGTGTGGCTGTTATTATTTAGCTACCAAATACTTCAGACCATGTTAGTTAAAAAAAAGTAAATGTTATTTCATTTATGTATTTTGTTTTTGTTCCCAGGGGAACCTTATAACACCAGACTACAAAGAAGCAACAGTATCTATGGCATCTAAATATGCTGATATTGGACATACAGTCTCCTTGCAGTATTTGAAAGGGTTGTACAAAGTTGGCGACTGGGCGGATTGTGTGACTGCCCATTCTTTGCCTGGTGAGGGAATACTAAAAGCCCTGAATTCACTAAATGGTGTCAATCGTGGTGTGTTCTTGTTAGCTGAAATGAGTAGTGAGGTAAGATTTCTTTCATAGATATTATGTTTAATTAGCAATAACAAATACTTCAGACCAATCAATCTACCTAGCCATTTTCCAACTATTTTGGGGTCAGCTTCCAGTCTAACCGGATGCAGTTAAATACCAGTATCTTAGAGCAACTGGTTATCTGACCTCCACAACCTTTTATTACTGGGTAACATGATAATGATAACCCTCGGCAAGAGTGTTTGTCAGCTCCTGACTACCAGTAATGATTGTCCAAGATCTACACATGAGAGTTGGGACCAACTGCTTAACATGGTTTCTGAGGCACGGAGGAGTCTCGATATGTAATGGATGGTCACCCATCCACGAACCGAGTGCGGCAAGCATAGCTTAATCTTCGATCAACCTGTCTGGCTGTTATTATTTAGCTACCAAATACTTCAGACCATGTTAGTTAAAAAAAAGTAAATGTTATTTCATTTATGTATTTTGTTTTTGTTCCCAGGGGAACCTTATAACACCAGACTACAAAGAAGCAACAGTATCTATGGCATCTAAATATGCTGATATTGGACATACAGTCTCCTTGCAGTATTTGAAAGGGTTGTACAAAGTTGGCGACTGGGCGGATTGTGTGACTGCCCATTCTTTGCCTGGTGAGGGAATACTAAAAGCCCTGAATTCACTAAATGGTGTCAATCGTGGTGTGTTCTTGTTAGCTGAAATGAGTAGTGAGGTAAGATTTCTTTCATAGATATTATGTTTAATTAGCAATAACAAATACTTCAGACCAATCAATCTACCTAGCCATTTTCCAACTATTTTGGGGTCAGCTTCCAGTCTAACCGGATGCAGTTAAATACCAGTATCTTAGAGCAACTGGTTATCTGACCTCCACAACCTTTTATTACTGGGTAACATGATAATGATAACCCTCGGCAAGAGTGTTTGTCAGCTCCTGACTACCAGTAATGATTGTCCAAGATCTACACATGAGAGTTGGGACCAACTGCTTAACATGGTTTCTGAGGCACGGAGGAGTCTCGATATGTAATGGATGGTCACCCATCCACGAACCGAGTGCGGCAAGCATAGCTTAATCTTCGATCAACCTGTCTGGCTGTTATTATTTAGCTACCAAATACTTCAGACCATGTTAGTTAAAAAAAAGTAAATGTTATTTCATTTATGTATTTTGTTTTTGTTCCCAGGGGAACCTTATAACACCAGACTACAAAGAAGCAACAGTATCTATGGCATCTAAATATGCTGATATTGGACATACAGTCTCCTTGCAGTATTTGAAAGGGTTGTACAAAGTTGGCGACTGGGCGGATTGTGTGACTGCCCATTCTTTGCCTGGTGAGGGAATACTAAAAGCCCTGAATTCACTAAATGGTGTCAATCGTGGTGTGTTCTTGTTAGCTGAAATGAGTAGTGAGGTAAGATTTCTTTCATAGATATTATGTTTAATTAGCAATAACAAATACTTCAGACCAATCAATCTACCTAGCCATTTTCCAACTATTTTGGGGTCAGCTTCCAGTCTAACCGGATGCAGTTAAATACCAGTATCTTAGAGCAACTGGTTATCTGACCTCCACAACCTTTTATTACTGGGTAACATGATAATGATAACCCTCGGCAAGAGTGTTTGTCAGCTCCTGACTACCAGTAATGATTGTCCAAGATCTACACATGAGAGTTGGGACCAACTGCTTAACATGGTTTCTGAGGCACGGAGGAGTCTCGATTCGATATGTAATGGATGGTCACCCATCCACGAACCGAGTGCGGCAAGCATAGCTTAATCTTCGATCAACCTGTGTGGCTGTTATTATTTAGCTACCAAATACTTCAGACCATGTTAGTTAAAAAAAAGTAAATGTTATTTCATTTATGTATTTTGTTTTTGTTCCCAGGGGAACCTTATAACACCAGACTACAAAGAAGCAACAGTATCTATGGCATCTAAATATGCTGATATTGGACATACAGTCTCCTTGCAGTATTTGAAAGGGTTGTACAAAGTTGGCGACTGGGCGGATTGTGTGACTGCCCATTCTTTGCCTGGTGAGGGAATACTAAAAGCCCTGAATTCACTAAATGGTGTCAATCGTGGTGTGTTCTTGTTAGCTGAAATGAGTAGTGAGGTAAGATTTCTTTCATAGATATTATGTTTAATTAGCAATAACAAATACTTCAGACCAATCAATCTACCTAGCCATTTTCCAACTATTTTGGGGTCAGCTTCCAGTCTAACCGGATGCAGTTAAATACCAGTATCTTAGAGCAACTGGTTATCTGACCTCCACAACCTTTTATTACTGGGTAACATGATAATGATAACCCTCGGCAAGAGTGTTTGTCAGCTCCTGACTACCAGTAATGATTGTCCAAGATCTACACATGAGAGTTGGGACCAACTGCTTAACATGGTTTCTGAGGCACGGAGGAGTCTCGATATGTAATGGATGGTCACCCATCCACGAACCGAGTGCGGCAAGCATAGCTTAATCTTCGATCAACCTGTCTGGCTGTTATTATTTAGCTACCAAATACTTCAGACCATGTTAGTTAAAAAAAAGTAAATGTTATTTCATTTATGTATTTTGTTTTTGTTCCCAGGGGAACCTTATAACACCAGACTACAAAGAAGCAACAGTATCTATGGCATCTAAATATGCTGATATTGGACATACAGTCTCCTTGCAGTATTTGAAAGGGTTGTACAAAGTTGGCGACTGGGCGGATTGTGTGACTGCCCATTCTTTGCCTGGTGAGGGAATACTAAAAGCCCTGAATTCACTAAATGGTGTCAATCGTGGTGTGTTCTTGTTAGCTGAAATGAGTAGTGAGGTAAGATTTCTTTCATAGATATTATGTTTAATTAGCAATAACAAATACTTCAGACCAATCAATCTACCTAGCCATTTTCCAACTATTTTGGGGTCAGCTTCCAGTCTAACCGGATGCAGTTAAATACCAGTATCTTAGAGCAACTGGTTATCTGACCTCCACAACCTTTTATTACTGGGTAACATGATAATGATAACCCTCGGCAAGAGTGTTTGTCAGCTCCTGACTACCAGTAATGATTGTCCAAGATCTGACACATGAGAGTTGGGACCAACTGCTTAACATGGTTTCTGAGGCACGGAGGAGTCTCGATTCGATATGTAATGGATGGTCACCCATCCACGAACCGAGTGCGGCAAGCATAGCTTAATCTTCGATCAACCTGTGTGGCTGTTATTATTTAGCTACCAAATACTTCAGACCATGTTAGTTAAAAAAAAGTAAATGTTATTTCATTTATGTATTTTGTTTTTGTTTCCAGGGGAACCTTATAACACCAGACTACAAAGAAGCAACAGTATCTATGGCATCTAAATATCCAGAATTGATCACTGGATTTGTCTGTCAGAATAAGGACACTTTCAAGGACCCAGGTCTCATACAGCTGACTCCTGGAGTACAGCTGGAAAACAGCAAAGATGATCTGGGCCAGATCTACAATACTCCGGAGAAGGTTATCTTAGAGAATGGAGCTGATGTCATAGTTGTGGGGCGGGGAATTGTTGCGGCAAAAAGCCCAGAGGCCCAAGCAGTTATTTATAAGGATACTTTGTGGAAATGTTACATGAAGAGAGTTTCTGGGAAACTTGAGTAGGAAAATTCTAACATATCGCATTCTTTCTGCGCCGCCTAAACTCTTTAAATTTTTCTAAAATTTTACGCAAAGAAGGTTTGATAGTCACAGATGCAGTCATTATATTAGACAGAGAACAAGGTGGCAGCAAAAATCTTGAAGTAGACGATGAGATTTCCGTCAGAATTCACGCGTGAATTCGAAAAGTAACTAAATACTAAAATGTCTTACGACAAACAACTTGTTGACCTAGCAATTAAGCTCTTTTCGATAGATGCTGTAAAGTTTGGGGAGTTTACAACGAAGAGCACTATAAAAACACCTGTTTATTTTGATTTGAGGGTTATAGTTAGTTACCCTGATGTTATGGTATTTTTTTTTTTTTTTTTTTTTTTTTTGGGATGGGAAATCATCAAATGACTCCTCCCGCTCTGGGTGGAGCGGAAGGGAGTGTCAGACTCTTACTGACTAAAACCCACCCATGTTCCTTCCTTCGCCCTTTATGTTCCGGGGTAGCGGTAACCCTTTCGGACAATCCCGCTGCCCCGGCAGGCTTCGGCCCTGAGGGCCCCTCTTTATGCTGACATCTCTTTGAGGCGCGCGTGGAACACTTACGCGCCGTCCGGCACGGGCCTGGTCCTGATCGGGCGGTGAGCTACCCATTGCTCTCCGCCCGCAGGCCCGCGCCTACGGTGGCCGGTAGTCTTCACTTGACTCCCGACGCCCGGGGCGTCTCCCGCGGCGGCTGGGACGGGAGGCTCTCTCCCTCATCCGTCCCGCCACCTCCTTCGCTAGCATGACTGCTTCGCAGAAGGAGGCGACTGCCTCCCACTCCCTCTCGCTCCGGACCATGGCTTGCACCAGGTCCGGGCGCGAGAGGCCGCCGCCGCTGCCGATCGCCTCCACGAGGACACGGCGGTGCTCCGCCCAAGCGGGGCAGACCTCCACTGTGTGCTCCACCGTGTCCTCTGGGCGATCCTGGCAATGGTGACACCCGGGCGTTTCCTCCCGCCTGATCATGTGCAGGAACCTCCCGAAACTTCCGTGTCCGGTGAGGACCTGCGTCAGGCGGTAGGTGAGGGCGCCGTGGCGCCTCTCTAGCCACTCCTCAAAGAGGGGTCTTATCGCCGCTATCGCGGCGTGCCCTGCGCTGGGTTGCGACAGTCGCTCTTTCCATGTCGCCATGAGATCGAGCCGGAGGTCCGTCCGCTGATGTTATGGTATGTGTTTCAAATTAATTAATTAATTGCTTAAACATAGCTTACCCGCAATAAATATGAGTACAAAATTTTAACATTATTAAGCGTGAGCAAGCAGATATCTCAAATATCTGAAATAAAAACAAAAATAAAGTCCGTCTTTCTATATTTATTTACAAATATTTTAAATGTATTGTTTTATTTTTTATTTTGTAGGAATCGATATCAAACCAATTATTGGAAATTGCTATGAAGGATTTGAAATATGATCACTTATGCGGTGTGCCGTACACAGCCCTGCCCATTGCTACAATACTCAGCATAATAACCAAGAAGTCTATGCTAATGAGACGCAAAGAAACGAAGGCATACGGTACTAAGAAATCAATTGAAGGTCACTACAAGGCAAACCAGACTTGCCTTATAGTTGAAGATGTGGTTACATCTGGCTCCAGTGTGCTGGAAACTGTAAAAGACTTAGGCAAAGAAGGTTTGATAGTCACAGATGCAGTCATTATATTAAACGGAATAACCTTCCTCCACCAGTAAGAGTCCTGAGAACAAAGAAGCATTTTTTGAGTATTGTAAAGAAATATTTCGTGCTGAATTAGCCAAGAATGGTATAGCAAAACAACTGTTCGGCATCATGGCAACAAAGAAAACAAACTTGTGTCTCTCGGTCGACTTGACATCCACTTCGAAGATCCTTGATCTATTAGAAAAAGTTGGGGAACATGTCTGTCTAATAAAGACTCATGCAGACATTATCGAAGACTACAGCAACGATTTTATTACCAGAATCAAACATCTGGCTGGCAGATTCAACTTTTTAATACTAGAAGACCGCAAGTATGCTGATATTGGACATACAGTCTCCTTGCAGTATTTGAAAGGGTTGTACAAAGTTGGCGACTGGGCGGATTGTGTGACTGCCCATTCTTTGCCTGGTGAGGGAATACTAAAAGCCCTGAATTCACCAAATGGTGTCAATCGTGGTGTGTTCTTGTTAGTTGAAATGAGTAGTGAGGTACTCCTTGCAGTATTTGAAAGGGTTGTATAAAGTTGGCGACTGGGCGGATTGTGTGACTGCCCATTCTTTGCCTGGTGAGGGCATACTAAAAGCCCTGAATTCACCAAATGGTGTCAATCGTGGTGTGTTCTTGTTAGTTGAAATGAGTAGTGAGGTAAGATTTCTTTCATAGATATTATGTTTAATTAGCAATAACAAATACTTAGGACCAATCAATCTGCCTAGCCATTTCCAACTATTTTGGGGGTCAGCTTCCAGTCTAACCGGATGCAGTTAAATACCAGTATCTTAGAGCAACTGGTTATCTGACCTCCACAACCTTTTATTACTGGGTAACATGATAATGATAACCCTCGGCAAGAGTGTTTGTCAGCTCCTGACTACCAGTAATGATTGTCCAAGATCTACACATGAGAGTTGGGACCAACTGCTTAACATGGTTTCTGAGGCACGGAGGAGTCTCGATATGTAATGGATGGTCACCCATCCACGAACCGAGTGCGGCAAGCATAGCTTAATCTTCGATCAACCTGTCTGGCTGTTATTATTTAGCTACCAAATACTTCAGACCATGTTAGTTAAAAAAAAGTAAATGTTATTTCATTTATGTATTTTGTTTTTGTTCCCAGGGGAACCTTATAACACCAGACTACAAAGAAGCAACAGTATCTATGGCATCTAAATATGCTGATATTGGACATACAGTCTCCTTGCAGTATTTGAAAGGGTTGTACAAAGTTGGCGACTGGGCGGATTGTGTGACTGCCCATTCTTTGCCTGGTGAGGGAATACTAAAAGCCCTGAATTCACTAAATGGTGTCAATCGTGGTGTGTTCTTGTTAGCTGAAATGAGTAGTGAGGTAAGATTTCTTTCATAGATATTATGTTTAATTAGCAATAACAAATACTTCAGACCAATCAATCTACCTAGCCATTTTCCAACTATTTTGGGGTCAGCTTCCAGTCTAACCGGATGCAGTTAAATACCAGTATCTTAGAGCAACTGGTTATCTGACCTCCACAACCTTTTATTACTGGGTAACATGATAATGATAACCCTCGGCAAGAGTGTTTGTCAGCTCCTGACTACCAGTAATGATTGTCCAAGATCTACACATGAGAGTTGGGACCAACTGCTTAACATGGTTTCTGAGGCACGGAGGAGTCTCGATTCGATATGTAATGGATGGTCACCCATCCACGAACCGAGTGCGGCAAGCATAGCTTAATCTTCGATCAACCTGTGTGGCTGTTATTATTTAGCTACCAAATACTTCAGACCATGTTAGTTAAAAAAAAGTAAATGTTATTTCATTTATGTATTTTGTTTTTGTTCCCAGGGGAACCTTATAACACCAGACTACAAAGAAGCAACAGTATCTATGGCATCTAAATATGCTGATATTGGACATACAGTCTCCTTGCAGTATTTGAAAGGGTTGTACAAAGTTGGCGACTGGGCGGATTGTGTGACTGCCCATTCTTTGCCTGGTGAGGGAATACTAAAAGCCCTGAATTCACTAAATGGTGTCAATCGTGGTGTGTTCTTGTTAGCTGAAATGAGTAGTGAGGTAAGATTTCTTTCATAGATATTATGTTTAATTAGCAATAACAAATACTTCAGACCAATCAATCTACCTAGCCATTTTCCAACTATTTTGGGGTCAGCTTCCAGTCTAACCGGATGCAGTTAAATACCAGTATCTTAGAGCAACTGGTTATCTGACCTCCACAACCTTTTATTACTGGGTAACATGATAATGATAACCCTCGGCAAGAGTGTTTGTCAGCTCCTGACTACCAGTAATGATTGTCCAAGATCTACACATGAGAGTTGGGACCAACTGCTTAACATGGTTTCTGAGGCACGGAGGAGTCTCGATTCGATATGTAATGGATGGTCACCCATCCACGAACCGAGTGCGGCAAGCATAGCTTAATCTTCGATCAACCTGTGTGGCTGTTATTATTTAGCTACCAAATACTTCAGACCATGTTAGTTAAAAAAAAGTAAATGTTATTTCATTTATGTATTTTGTTTTTGTTCCCAGGGGAACCTTATAACACCAGACTACAAAGAAGCAACAGTATCTATGGCATCTAAATATGCTGATATTGGACATACAGTCTCCTTGCAGTATTTGAAAGGGTTGTACAAAGTTGGCGACTGGGCGGATTGTGTGACTGCCCATTCTTTGCCTGGTGAGGGAATACTAAAAGCCCTGAATTCACTAAATGGTGTCAATCGTGGTGTGTTCTTGTTAGCTGAAATGAGTAGTGAGGTAAGATTTCTTTCATAGATATTATGTTTAATTAGCAATAACAAATACTTCAGACCAATCAATCTACCTAGCCATTTTCCAACTATTTTGGGGTCAGCTTCCAGTCTAACCGGATGCAGTTAAATACCAGTATCTTAGAGCAACTGGTTATCTGACCTCCACAACCTTTTATTACTGGGTAACATGATAATGATAACCCTCGGCAAGAGTGTTTGTCAGCTCCTGACTACCAGTAATGATTGTCCAAGATCTACACATGAGAGTTGGGACCAACTGCTTAACATGGTTTCTGAGGCACGGAGGAGTCTCGATTCGATATGTAATGGATGGTCACCCATCCACGAACCGAGTGCGGCAAGCATAGCTTAATCTTCGATCAACCTGTGTGGCTGTTATTATTTAGCTACCAAATACTTCAGACCATGTTAGTTAAAAAAAAGTAAATGTTATTTCATTTATGTATTTTGTTTTTGTTCCCAGGGGAACCTTATAACACCAGACTACAAAGAAGCAACAGTATCTATGGCATCTAAATATGCTGATATTGGACATACAGTCTCCTTGCAGTATTTGAAAGGGTTGTACAAAGTTGGCGACTGGGCGGATTGTGTGACTGCCCATTCTTTGCCTGGTGAGGGAATACTAAAAGCCCTGAATTCACTAAATGGTGTCAATCGTGGTGTGTTCTTGTTAGCTGAAATGAGTAGTGAGGTAAGATTTCTTTCATAGATATTATGTTTAATTAGCAATAACAAATACTTCAGACCAATCAATCTACCTAGCCATTTTCCAACTATTTTGGGGTCAGCTTCCAGTCTAACCGGATGCAGTTAAATACCAGTATCTTAGAGCAACTGGTTATCTGACCTCCACAACCTTTTATTACTGGGTAACATGATAATGATAACCCTCGGCAAGAGTGTTTGTCAGCTCCTGACTACCAGTAATGATTGTCCAAGATCTACACATGAGAGTTGGGACCAACTGCTTAACATGGTTTCTGAGGCACGGAGGAGTCTCGATATGTAATGGATGGTCACCCATCCACGAACCGAGTGCGGCAAGCATAGCTTAATCTTCGATCAACCTGTCTGGCTGTTATTATTTAGCTACCAAATACTTCAGACCATGTTAGTTAAAAAAAAGTAAATGTTATTTCATTTATGTATTTTGTTTTTGTTCCCAGGGGAACCTTATAACACCAGACTACAAAGAAGCAACAGTATCTATGGCATCTAAATATGCTGATATTGGACATACAGTCTCCTTGCAGTATTTGAAAGGGTTGTACAAAGTTGGCGACTGGGCGGATTGTGTGACTGCCCATTCTTTGCCTGGTGAGGGAATACTAAAAGCCCTGAATTCACTAAATGGTGTCAATCGTGGTGTGTTCTTGTTAGCTGAAATGAGTAGTGAGGTAAGATTTCTTTCATAGATATTATGTTTAATTAGCAATAACAAATACTTCAGACCAATCAATCTACCTAGCCATTTTCCAACTATTTTGGGGTCAGCTTCCAGTCTAACCGGATGCAGTTAAATACCAGTATCTTAGAGCAACTGGTTATCTGACCTCCACAACCTTTTATTACTGGGTAACATGATAATGATAACCCTCGGCAAGAGTGTTTGTCAGCTCCTGACTACCAGTAATGATTGTCCAAGATCTACACATGAGAGTTGGGACCAACTGCTTAACATGGTTTCTGAGGCACGGAGGAGTCTCGATTCGATATGTAATGGATGGTCACCCATCCACGAACCGAGTGCGGCAAGCATAGCTTAATCTTCGATCAACCTGTGTGGCTGTTATTATTTAGCTACCAAATACTTCAGACCATGTTAGTTAAAAAAAAGTAAATGTTATTTCATTTATGTATTTTGTTTTTGTTCCCAGGGGAACCTTATAACACCAGACTACAAAGAAGCAACAGTATCTATGGCATCTAAATATGCTGATATTGGACATACAGTCTCCTTGCAGTATTTGAAAGGGTTGTACAAAGTTGGCGACTGGGCGGATTGTGTGACTGCCCATTCTTTGCCTGGTGAGGGAATACTAAAAGCCCTGAATTCACTAAATGGTGTCAATCGTGGTGTGTTCTTGTTAGCTGAAATGAGTAGTGAGGTAAGATTTCTTTCATAGATATTATGTTTAATTAGCAATAACAAATACTTCAGACCAATCAATCTACCTAGCCATTTTCCAACTATTTTGGGGTCAGCTTCCAGTCTAACCGGATGCAGTTAAATACCAGTATCTTAGAGCAACTGGTTATCTGACCTCCACAACCTTTTATTACTGGGTAACATGATAATGATAACCCTCGGCAAGAGTGTTTGTCAGCTCCTGACTACCAGTAATGATTGTCCAAGATCTACACATGAGAGTTGGGACCAACTGCTTAACATGGTTTCTGAGGCACGGAGGAGTCTCGATTCGATATGTAATGGATGGTCACCCATCCACGAACCGAGTGCGGCAAGCATAGCTTAATCTTCGATCAACCTGTGTGGCTGTTATTATTTAGCTACCAAATACTTCAGACCATGTTAGTTAAAAAAAAGTAAATGTTATTTCATTTATGTATTTTGTTTTTGTTCCCAGGGGAACCTTATAACACCAGACTACAAAGAAGCAACAGTATCTATGGCATCTAAATATGCTGATATTGGACATACAGTCTCCTTGCAGTATTTGAAAGGGTTGTACAAAGTTGGCGACTGGGCGGATTGTGTGACTGCCCATTCTTTGCCTGGTGAGGGAATACTAAAAGCCCTGAATTCACTAAATGGTGTCAATCGTGGTGTGTTCTTGTTAGCTGAAATGAGTAGTGAGGTAAGATTTCTTTCATAGATATTATGTTTAATTAGCAATAACAAATACTTCAGACCAATCAATCTACCTAGCCATTTTCCAACTATTTTGGGGTCAGCTTCCAGTCTAACCGGATGCAGTTAAATACCAGTATCTTAGAGCAACTGGTTATCTGACCTCCACAACCTTTTATTACTGGGTAACATGATAATGATAACCCTCGGCAAGAGTGTTTGTCAGCTCCTGACTACCAGTAATGATTGTCCAAGATCTACACATGAGAGTTGGGACCAACTGCTTAACATGGTTTCTGAGGCACGGAGGAGTCTCGATATGTAATGGATGGTCACCCATCCACGAACCGAGTGCGGCAAGCATAGCTTAATCTTCGATCAACCTGTCTGGCTGTTATTATTTAGCTACCAAATACTTCAGACCATGTTAGTTAAAAAAAAGTAAATGTTATTTCATTTATGTATTTTGTTTTTGTTCCCAGGGGAACCTTATAACACCAGACTACAAAGAAGCAACAGTATCTATGGCATCTAAATATGCTGATATTGGACATACAGTCTCCTTGCAGTATTTGAAAGGGTTTTACAAAGTTGGCGACTGGGCGGATTGTGTGACTGCCCATTCTTTGCCTGGTGAGGGAATACTAAAAGCCCTGAATTCACTAAATGGTGTCAATCGTGGTGTGTTCTTGTTAGCTGAAATGAGTAGTGAGGTAAGATTTCTTTCATAGATATTATGTTTAATTAGCAATAACAAATACTTCAGACCAATCAATCTACCTAGCCATTTTCCAACTATTTTGGGGTCAGCTTCCAGTCTAACCGGATGCAGTTAAATACCAGTATCTTAGAGCAACTGGTTATCTGACCTCCACAACCTTTTATTACTGGGTAACATGATAATGATAACCCTCGGCAAGAGTGTTTGTCAGCTCCTGACTACCAGTAATGATTGTCCAAGATCTACACATGAGAGTTGGGACCAACTGCTTAACATGGTTTCTGAGGCACGGAGGAGTCTCGATTCGATATGTAATGGATGGTCACCCATCCACGAACCGAGTGCGGCAAGCATAGCTTAATCTTCGATCAACCTGTGTGGCTGTTATTATTTAGCTACCAAATACTTCAGACCATGTTAGTTAAAAAAAAGTAAATGTTATTTCATTTATGTATTTTGTTTTTGTTCCCAGGGGAACCTTATAACACCAGACTACAAAGAAGCAACAGTATCTATGGCATCTAAATATGCTGATATTGGACATACAGTCTCCTTGCAGTATTTGAAAGGGTTGTACAAAGTTGGCGACTGGGCGGATTGTGTGACTGCCCATTCTTTGCCTGGTGAGGGAATACTAAAAGCCCTGAATTCACTAAATGGTGTCAATCGTGGTGTGTTCTTGTTAGCTGAAATGAGTAGTGAGGTAAGATTTCTTTCATAGATATTATGTTTAATTAGCAATAACAAATACTTCAGACCAATCAATCTACCTAGCCATTTTCCAACTATTTTGGGGTCAGCTTCCAGTCTAACCGGATGCAGTTAAATACCAGTATCTTAGAGCAACTGGTTATCTGACCTCCACAACCTTTTATTACTGGGTAACATGATAATGATAACCCTCGGCAAGGGTGTTTGTCAGCTCCTGACTACCAGTAATGATTGTCCAAGATCTACACATGAGAGTTGGGACCAACTGCTTAACATGGTTTCTGAGGCACGGAGGAGTCTCGATATGTAATGGATGGTCACCCATCCACGAACCGAGTGCGGCAAGCATAGCTTAATCTTCGATCAACCTGTCTGGCTGTTATTATTTAGCTACCAAATACTTCAGACCATGTTAGTTAAAAAAAAGTAAATGTTATTTCATTTATGTATTTTGTTTTTGTTCCCAGGGGAACCTTATAACACCAGACTACAAAGAAGCAACAGTATCTATGGCATCTAAATATGCTGATATTGGACATACAGTCTCCTTGCAGTATTTGAAAGGGTTGTACAAAGTTGGCGACTGGGCGGATTGTGTGACTGCCCATTCTTTGCCTGGTGAGGGAATACTAAAAGCCCTGAATTCACTAAATGGTGTCAATCGTGGTGTGTTCTTGTTAGCTGAAATGAGTAGTGAGGTAAGATTTCTTTCATAGATATTATGTTTAATTAGCAATAACAAATACTTCAGACCAATCAATCTACCTAGCCATTTTCCAACTATTTTGGGGTCAGCTTCCAGTCTAACCGGATGCAGTTAAATACCAGTATCTTAGAGCAACTGGTTATCTGACCTCCACAACCTTTTATTACTGGGTAACATGATAATGATAACCCTCGGCAAGAGTGTTTGTCAGCTCCTGACTACCAGTAATGATTGTCCAAGATCTACACATGAGAGTTGGGACCAACTGCTTAACATGGTTTCTGAGGCACGGAGGAGTCTCGATTTGATATGTAATGGATGGTCACCCATCCACGAACCGAGTGCGGCAAGCATAGCTTAATCTTCGATCAACCTGTGTGGCTGTTATTATTTAGCTACCAAATACTTCAGACCATGTTAGTTAAAAAAAAGTAAATGTTATTTCATTTATGTATTTTGTTTTTGTTTCCAGGGGAACCTTATAACACCAGACTACAAAGAAGCAACAGTATCTATGGCATCTAAATATCCAGAATTGATCACTGGATTTGTCTGTCAGAATAAGGACACTTTCAAGGACCCAGGTCTCATACAGCTGACTCCTGGAGTACAGCTGGAAAACAGCAAAGATGATCTGGGCCAGATCTACAATACTCCGGAGAAGGTTATCTTAGAGAATGGAGCTGATGTCATAGTTGTGGGGCGGGGAATTGTTGCGGCAAAAAGCCCAGAGGCCCAAGCAGTTATTTATAAGGATACTTTGTGGAAATGTTACATGAAGAGAGTTTCTGGGAAACTTGAGTAGGAAAATTCTAACATATCGCATTCTTTCTGCGCCGCCTAAACTCTTTAAATTTTTCTAAAATTTTACGCAAAGAAGGTTTGATAGTCACAGATGCAGTCATTATATTAGACAGAGAACAAGGTGGCAGCAAAAATCTTGAAGTAGACGATGAGATTTCCGTCAGAATTCACGCGTGAATTCGAAAAGTAACTAAATACTAAAATGTCTTACGACAAACAACTTGTTGACCTAGCAATTAAGCTCTTTTCGATAGATGCTGTAAAGTTTGGGGAGTTTACAACGAAGAGCACTATAAAAACACCTGTTTATTTTGATTTGAGGGTTATAGTTAGTTACCCTGATGTTATGGTATGTGTTTCAAATTAATTAATTAATTGCTTAAACATAGCTTACCCGCAATAAATATGAGTACAAAATTTTAACATTATTAAGCGTGAGCAAGCAGATATCTCAAATATCTGAAATAAAAACAAAAATAAAGTCCGTCTTTCTATATTTATTTACAAATATTTTAAATGTATTGTTTTTTTTTTTATTTTGTAGGAATCGATATCAAACCAATTATTGGAAATTGCTATGAAGGATTTGAAATATGATCACTTATGCGGTGTGCCGTACACAGCCCTGCCCATTGCTACAATACTCAGCATAATAACCAAGAAGTCTATGCTAATGAGACGCAAAGAAACGAAGGCATACGGTACTAAGAAATCAATTGAAGGTCACTACAAGGCAAACCAGACTTGCCTTATAGTTGAAGATGTGGTTACATCTGGCTCCAGTGTGCTGGAAACTGTAAAAGACTTAGGCAAAGAAGGTTTGATAGTCACAGATGCAGTCATTATATTAAACGGAATAACCTTCCTCCACCAGTAAGAGTCCTGAGAACAAAGAAGCATTTTTTGAGTATTGTAAAGAAATATTTCGTGCTGAATTAGCCAAGAATGGTATAGCAAAACAACTGTTCGGCATCATGGCAACAAAGAAAACAAACTTGTGTCTCTCGGTCGACTTGACATCCACTTCGAAGATCCTTGATCTATTAGAAAAAGTTGGGGAACATGTCTGTCTAATAAAGACTCATGCAGACATTATCGAAGACTACAGCAACGATTTTATTACCAGAATCAAACATCTGGCTGGCAGATTCAACTTTTTAATACTAGAAGACCGCAAGTATGCTGATATTGGACATACAGTCTCCTTGCAGTATTTGAAAGGGTTGTACAAAGTTGGCGACTGGGCGGATTGTGTGACTGCCCATTCTTTGCCTGGTGAGGGAATACTAAAAGCCCTGAATTCACCAAATGGTGTCAATCGTGGTGTGTTCTTGTTAGTTGAAATGAGTAGTGAGGTACTCCTTGCAGTATTTGAAAGGGTTGTATAAAGTTGGCGACTGGGCGGATTGTGTGACTGCCCATTCTTTGCCTGGTGAGGGCATACTAAAAGCCCTGAATTCACCAAATGGTGTCAATCGTGGTGTGTTCTTGTTAGTTGAAATGAGTAGTGAGGTAAGATTTCTTTCATAGATATTATGTTTAATTAGCAATAACAAATACTTAGGACCAATCAATCTGCCTAGCCATTTCCAACTATTTTGGGGGTCAGCTTCCAGTCTAACCGGATGCAGTTAAATACCAGTATCTTAGAGCAACTGGTTATCTGACCTCCACAACCTTTTATTACTGGGTAACATGATAATGATAACCCTCGGCAAGAGTGTTTGTCAGCTCCTGACTACCAGTAATGATTGTCCAAGATCTACACATGAGAGTTGGGACCAACTGCTTAACATGGTTTCTGAGGCACGGAGGAGTCTCGATATGTAATGGATGGTCACCCATCCACGAACCGAGTGCGGCAAGCATAGCTTAATCTTCGATCAACCTGTCTGGCTGTTATTATTTAGCTACCAAATACTTCAGACCATGTTAGTTAAAAAAAAGTAAATGTTATTTCATTTATGTATTTTGTTTTTGTTCCCAGGGGAACCTTATAACACCAGACTACAAAGAAGCAACAGTATCTATGGCATCTAAATATGCTGATATTGGACATACAGTCTCCTTGCAGTATTTGAAAGGGTTGTACAAAGTTGGCGACTGGGCGGATTGTGTGACTGCCCATTCTTTGCCTGGTGAGGGAATACTAAAAGCCCTGAATTCACTAAATGGTGTCAATCGTGGTGTGTTCTTGTTAGCTGAAATGAGTAGTGAGGTAAGATTTCTTTCATAGATATTATGTTTAATTAGCAATAACAAATACTTCAGACCAATCAATCTACCTAGCCATTTTCCAACTATTTTGGGGTCAGCTTCCAGTCTAACCGGATGCAGTTAAATACCAGTATCTTAGAGCAACTGGTTATCTGACCTCCACAACCTTTTATTACTGGGTAACATGATAATGATAACCCTCGGCAAGAGTGTTTGTCAGCTCCTGACTACCAGTAATGATTGTCCAAGATCTACACATGAGAGTTGGGACCAACTGCTTAACATGGTTTCTGAGGCACGGAGGAGTCTCGATATGTAATGGATGGTCACCCATCCACGAACCGAGTGCGGCAAGCATAGCTTAATCTTCGATCAACCTGTCTGGCTGTTATTATTTAGCTACCAAATACTTCAGACCATGTTAGTTAAAAAAAAGTAAATGTTATTTCATTTATGTATTTTGTTTTTGTTCCCAGGGGAACCTTATAACACCAGACTACAAAGAAGCAACAGTATCTATGGCATCTAAATATGCTGATATTGGACATACAGTCTCCTTGCAGTATTTGAAAGGGTTGTACAAAGTTGGCGACTGGGCGGATTGTGTGACTGCCCATTCTTTGCCTGGTGAGGGAATACTAAAAGCCCTGAATTCACTAAATGGTGTCAATCGTGGTGTGTTCTTGTTAGCTGAAATGAGTAGTGAGGTAAGATTTCTTTCATAGATATTATGTTTAATTAGCAATAACAAATACTTCAGACCAATCAATCTACCTAGCCATTTTCCAACTATTTTGGGGTCAGCTTCCAGTCTAACCGGATGCAGTTAAATACCAGTATCTTAGAGCAACTGGTTATCTGACCTCCACAACCTTTTATTACTGGGTAACATGATAATGATAACCCTCGGCAAGAGTGTTTGTCAGCTCCTGACTACCAGTAATGATTGTCCAAGATCTACACATGAGAGTTGGGACCAACTGCTTAACATGGTTTCTGAGGCACGGAGGAGTCTCGATTCGATATGTAATGGATGGTCACCCATCCACGAACCGAGTGCGGCAAGCATAGCTTAATCTTCGATCAACCTGTGTGGCTGTTATTATTTAGCTACCAAATACTTCAGACCATGTTAGTTAAAAAAAAGTAAATGTTATTTCATTTATGTATTTTGTTTTTGTTCCCAGGGGAACCTTATAACACCAGACTACAAAGAAGCAACAGTATCTATGGCATCTAAATATGCTGATATTGGACATACAGTCTCCTTGCAGTATTTGAAAGGGTTGTACAAAGTTGGCGACTGGGCGGATTGTGTGACTGCCCATTCTTTGCCTGGTGAGGGAATACTAAAAGCCCTGAATTCACTAAATGGTGTCAATCGTGGTGTGTTCTTGTTAGCTGAAATGAGTAGTGAGGTAAGATTTCTTTCATAGATATTATGTTTAATTAGCAATAACAAATACTTCAGACCAATCAATCTACCTAGCCATTTTCCAACTATTTTGGGGTCAGCTTCCAGTCTAACCGGATGCAGTTAAATACCAGTATCTTAGAGCAACTGGTTATCTGACCTCCACAACCTTTTATTACTGGGTAACATGATAATGATAACCCTCGGCAAGAGTGTTTGTCAGCTCCTGACTACCAGTAATGATTGTCCAAGATCTACACATGAGAGTTGGGACCAACTGCTTAACATGGTTTCTGAGGCACGGAGGAGTCTCGATATGTAATGGATGGTCACCCATCCACGAACCGAGTGCGGCAAGCATAGCTTAATCTTCGATCAACCTGTGTGGCTGTTATTATTTAGCTACCAAATACTTCAGACCATGTTAGTTAAAAAAAAGTAAATGTTATTTCATTTATGTATTTTGTTTTTGTTCCCAGGGGAACCTTATAACACCAGACTACAAAGAAGCAACAGTATCTATGGCATCTAAATATGCTGATATTGGACATACAGTCTCCTTGCAGTATTTGAAAGGGTTGTACAAAGTTGGCGACTGGGCGGATTGTGTGACTGCCCATTCTTTGCCTGGTGAGGGAATACTAAAAGCCCTGAATTCACTAAATGGTGTCAATCGTGGTGTGTTCTTGTTAGCTGAAATGAGTAGTGAGGTAAGATTTCTTTCATAGATATTATGTTTAATTAGCAATAACAAATACTTCAGACCAATCAATCTACCTAGCCATTTTCCAACTATTTTGGGGTCAGCTTCCAGTCTAACCGGATGCAGTTAAATACCAGTATCTTAGAGCAACTGGTTATCTGACCTCCACAACCTTTTATTACTGGGTAACATGATAATGATAACCCTCGGCAAGAGTGTTTGTCAGCTCCTGACTACCAGTAATGATTGTCCAAGATCTACACATGAGAGTTGGGACCAACTGCTTAACATGGTTTCTGAGGCACGGAGGAGTCTCGATTCGATATGTAATGGATGGTCACCCATCCACGAACCGAGTGCGGCAAGCATAGCTTAATCTTCGATCAACCTGTGTGGCTGTTATTATTTAGCTACCAAATACTTCAGACCATGTTAGTTAAAAAAAAGTAAATGTTATTTCATTTATGTATTTTGTTTTTGTTCCCAGGGGAACCTTATAACACCAGACTACAAAGAAGCAACAGTATCTATGGCATCTAAATATGCTGATATTGGACATACAGTCTCCTTGCAGTATTTGAAAGGGTTGTACAAAGTTGGCGACTGGGCGGATTGTGTGACTGCCCATTCTTTGCCTGGTGAGGGAATACTAAAAGCCCTGAATTCACTAAATGGTGTCAATCGTGGTGTGTTCTTGTTAGCTGAAATGAGTAGTGAGGTAAGATTTCTTTCATAGATATTATGTTTAATTAGCAATAACAAATACTTCAGACCAATCAATCTACCTAGCCATTTTCCAACTATTTTGGGGTCAGCTTCCAGTCTAACCGGATGCAGTTAAATACCAGTATCTTAGAGCAACTGGTTATCTGACCTCCACAACCTTTTATTACTGGGTAACATGATAATGATAACCCTCGGCAAGAGTGTTTGTCAGCTCCTGACTACCAGTAATGATTGTCCAAGATCTACACATGAGAGTTGGGACCAACTGCTTAACATGGTTTCTGAGGCACGGAGGAGTCTCGATTCGATATGTAATGGATGGTCACCCATCCACGAACCGAGTGCGGCAAGCATAGCTTAATCTTCGATCAACCTGTGTGGCTGTTATTATTTAGCTACCAAATACTTCAGACCATGTTAGTTAAAAAAAAGTAAATGTTATTTCATTTATGTATTTTGTTTTTGTTCCCAGGGGAACCTTATAACACCAGACTACAAAGAAGCAACAGTATCTATGGCATCTAAATATGCTGATATTGGACATACAGTCTCCTTGCAGTATTTGAAAGGGTTGTACAAAGTTGGCGACTGGGCGGATTGTGTGACTGCCCATTCTTTGCCTGGTGAGGGAATACTAAAAGCCCTGAATTCACTAAATGGTGTCAATCGTGGTGTGTTCTTGTTAGCTGAAATGAGTAGTGAGGTAAGATTTCTTTCATAGATATTATGTTTAATTAGCAATAACAAATACTTCAGACCAATCAATCTACCTAGCCATTTTCCAACTATTTTGGGGTCAGCTTCCAGTCTAACCGGATGCAGTTAAATACCAGTATCTTAGAGCAACTGGTTATCTGACCTCCACAACCTTTTATTACTGGGTAACATGATAATGATAACCCTCGGCAAGAGTGTTTGTCAGCTCCTGACTACCAGTAATGATTGTCCAAGATCTACACATGAGAGTTGGGACCAACTGCTTAACATGGTTTCTGAGGCACGGAGGAGTCTCGATTCGATATGTAATGGATGGTCACCCATCCACGAACCGAGTGCGGCAAGCATAGCTTAATCTTCGATCAACCTGTGTGGCTGTTATTATTTAGCTACCAAATACTTCAGACCATGTTAGTTAAAAAAAAGTAAATGTTATTTCATTTATGTATTTTGTTTTTGTTCCCAGGGGAACCTTATAACACCAGACTACAAAGAAGCAACAGTATCTATGGCATCTAAATATGCTGATATTGGACATACAGTCTCCTTGCAGTATTTGAAAGGGTTGTACAAAGTTGGCGACTGGGCGGATTGTGTGACTGCCCATTCTTTGCCTGGTGAGGGAATACTAAAAGCCCTGAATTCACTAAATGGTGTCAATCGTGGTGTGTTCTTGTTAGCTGAAATGAGTAGTGAGGTAAGATTTCTTTCATAGATATTATGTTTAATTAGCAATAACAAATACTTCAGACCAATCAATCTACCTAGCCATTTTCCAACTATTTTGGGGTCAGCTTCCAGTCTAACCGGATGCAGTTAAATACCAGTATCTTAGAGCAACTGGTTATCTGACCTCCACAACCTTTTATTACTGGGTAACATGATAATGATAACCCTCGGCAAGAGTGTTTGTCAGCTCCTGACTACCAGTAATGATTGTCCAAGATCTACACATGAGAGTTGGGACCAACTGCTTAACATGGTTTCTGAGGCACGGAGGAGTCTCGATATGTAATGGATGGTCACCCATCCACGAACCGAGTGCGGCAAGCATAGCTTAATCTTCGATCAACCTGTCTGGCTGTTATTATTTAGCTACCAAATACTTCAGACCATGTTAGTTAAAAAAAAGTAAATGTTATTTCATTTATGTATTTTGTTTTTGTTCCCAGGGGAACCTTATAACACCAGACTACAAAGAAGCAACAGTATCTATGGCATCTAAATATGCTGATATTGGACATACAGTCTCCTTGCAGTATTTGAAAGGGTTGTACAAAGTTGGCGACTGGGCGGATTGTGTGACTGCCCATTCTTTGCCTGGTGAGGGAATACTAAAAGCCCTGAATTCACTAAATGGTGTCAATCGTGGTGTGTTCTTGTTAGCTGAAATGAGTAGTGAGGTAAGATTTCTTTCATAGATATTATGTTTAATTAGCAATAACAAATACTTCAGACCAATCAATCTACCTAGCCATTTTCCAACTATTTTGGGGTCAGCTTCCAGTCTAACCGGATGCAGTTAAATACCAGTATCTTAGAGCAACTGGTTATCTGACCTCCACAACCTTTTATTACTGGGTAACATGATAATGATAACCCTCGGCAAGAGTGTTTGTCAGCTCCTGACTACCAGTAATGATTGTCCAAGATCTACACATGAGAGTTGGGACCAACTGCTTAACATGGTTTCTGAGGCACGGAGGAGTCTCGATTCGATATGTAATGGATGGTCACCCATCCACGAACCGAGTGCGGCAAGCATAGCTTAATCTTCGATCAACCTGTGTGGCTGTTATTATTTAGCTACCAAATACTTCAGACCATGTTAGTTAAAAAAAAGTAAATGTTATTTCATTTATGTATTTTGTTTTTGTTCCCAGGGGAACCTTATAACACCAGACTACAAAGAAGCAACAGTATCTATGGCATCTAAATATGCTGATATTGGACATACAGTCTCCTTGCAGTATTTGAAAGGGTTGTACAAAGTTGGCGACTGGGCGGATTGTGTGACTGCCCATTCTTTGCCTGGTGAGGGAATACTAAAAGCCCTGAATTCACTAAATGGTGTCAATCGTGGTGTGTTCTTGTTAGCTGAAATGAGTAGTGAGGTAAGATTTCTTTCATAGATATTATGTTTAATTAGCAATAACAAATACTTCAGACCAATCAATCTACCTAGCCATTTTCCAACTATTTTGGGGTCAGCTTCCAGTCTAACCGGATGCAGTTAAATACCAGTATCTTAGAGCAACTGGTTATCTGACCTCCACAACCTTTTATTACTGGGTAACATGATAATGATAACCCTCGGCAAGAGTGTTTGTCAGCTCCTGACTACCAGTAATGATTGTCCAAGATCTACACATGAGAGTTGGGACCAACTGCTTAACATGGTTTCTGAGGCACGGAGGAGTCTCGATTCGATATGTAATGGATGGTCACCCATCCACGAACCGAGTGCGGCAAGCATAGCTTAATCTTCGATCAACCTGTGTGGCTGTTATTATTTAGCTACCAAATACTTCAGACCATGTTAGTTAAAAAAAAGTAAATGTTATTTCATTTATGTATTTTGTTTTTGTTCCCAGGGGAACCTTATAACACCAGACTACAAAGAAGCAACAGTATCTATGGCATCTAAATATGCTGATATTGGACATACAGTCTCCTTGCAGTATTTGAAAGGGTTGTACAAAGTTGGCGACTGGGCGGATTGTGTGACTGCCCATTCTTTGCCTGGTGAGGGAATACTAAAAGCCCTGAATTCACTAAATGGTGTCAATCGTGGTGTGTTCTTGTTAGCTGAAATGAGTAGTGAGGTAAGATTTCTTTCATAGATATTATGTTTAATTAGCAATAACAAATACTTCAGACCAATCAATCTACCTAGCCATTTTCCAACTATTTTGGGGTCAGCTTCCAGTCTAACCGGATGCAGTTAAATACCAGTATCTTAGAGCAACTGGTTATCTGACCTCCACAACCTTTTATTACTGGGTAACATGATAATGATAACCCTCGGCAAGAGTGTTTGTCAGCTCCTGACTACCAGTAATGATTGTCCAAGATCTACACATGAGAGTTGGGACCAACTGCTTAACATGGTTTCTGAGGCACGGAGGAGTCTCGATATGTAATGGATGGACACCCATCCACGAACCGAGTGCGGCAAGCATAGCTTAATCTTCGATCAACCTGTCTGGCTGTTATTATTTAGCTACCAAATACTTCAGACCATGTTAGTTAAAAAAAAGTAAATGTTATTTCATTTATGTATTTTGTTTTGGTTCCCAGGGGAACCTTATAACACCAGACTACAAAGAAGCAACAGTATCTATGGCATCTAAATATGCTGATATTGGACATACAGTCTCCTTGCAGTATTTGAAAGGGTTTTACAAAGTTGGCGACTGGGCGGATTGTGTGACTGCCCATTCTTTGCCTGGTGAGGGAATACTAAAAGCCCTGAATTCACTAAATGGTGTCAATCGTGGTGTGTTCTTGTTAGCTGAAATGAGTAGTGAGGTAAGATTTCTTTCATAGATATTATGTTTAATTAGCAATAACAAATACTTCAGACCAATCAATCTACCTAGCCATTTTCCAACTATTTTGGGGTCAGCTTCCAGTCTAACCGGATGCAGTTAAATACCAGTATCTTAGAGCAACTGGTTATCTGACCTCCACAACCTTTTATTACTGGGTAACATGATAATGATAACCCTCGGCAAGAGTGTTTGTCAGCTCCTGACTACCAGTAATGATTGTCCAAGATCTACACATGAGAGTTGGGACCAACTGCTTAACATGGTTTCTGAGGCACGGAGGAGTCTCGATTCGATATGTAATGGATGGTCACCCATCCACGAACCGAGTGCGGCAAGCATAGCTTAATCTTCGATCAACCTGTGTGGCTGTTATTATTTAGCTACCAAATACTTCAGACCATGTTAGTTAAAAAAAAGTAAATGTTATTTCATTTATGTATTTTGTTTTTGTTCCCAGGGGAACCTTATAACACCAGGACTACAAAGAAGCAACAGTATCTATGGCATCTAAATATGCTGATATTGGACATACAGTCTCCTTGCAGTATTTGAAAGGGTTGTACAAAGTTGGCGACTGGGCGGATTGTGTGACTGCCCATTCTTTGCCTGGTGAGGGAATACTAAAAGCCCTGAATTCACTAAATGGAGTCAATCGTGGTGTGTTCTTGTTAGCTGAAATGAGTAGTGAGGTAAGATTTCTTTCATAGATATTATGTTTAATTAGCAATAACAAATACTTCAGACCAATCAATCTACCTAGCCATTTTCCAACTATTTTGGGGTCAGCTTCCAGTCTAACCGGATGCAGTTAAATACCAGTATCTTAGAGCAACTGGTTATCTGACCTCCACAACCTTTTATTACTGGGTAACATGATAATGATAACCCTCGGCAAGAGTGTTTGTCAGCTCCTGACTACCAGTATGATTGTCCAAGATCTACACATGAGAGTTGGGACCAACTGCTTAACATGGTTTCTGAGGCACGGAGGAGTCTCGATATGTAATGGATGGTCACCCATCCACGAACCGAGTGCGGCAAGCATAGCTTAATCTTCGATCAACCTGTCTGGCTGTTATTATTTAGCTACCAAATACTTCAGACCATGTTAGTTAAAAAAAAGTAAATGTTATTTCATTTATGTATTTTGTTTTTGTTCCCAGGGGAACCTTATAACACCAGACTACAAAGAAAGCAACAGTATCTATGGCATCTAAATATGCTGATATTGGACATACAGTCTCCTTGCAGTATTTGAAAGGGTTGTACAAAGTTGGCGAATGGCGGATTGTGTGACTGCCCATTCTTTGCCTGGTGAGGGAATACTAAAAGCCCTGAATTCACTAAATGGTGTCAATCGTGGTGTGTTCTTGTTAGCTGAAATGAGTAGTGAGGTAAGATTTCTTTCATAGATATTATGTTTAATTAGCTATAACAAATACTTCAGACCAATCAATCTACCTAGCCATTTTCCAACTATTTTGGGGTCAGCTTCCAGTCTAACCGGATGCAGTTAAATACCAGTATCTTAGAGCAACTGGTTATCTGACCTCCACAACCTTTTATTACTGGGTAACATGATAATGATAACCCTCGGCAAGAGTGTTTGTCAGCTCCTGACTACCAGTAATGATTGTCCAAGATCTACACATGAGAGTTGGGACCAACTGCTTAACATGGTTTCTGAGGCACGGAGGAGTCTCGATTCGATATGTAATGGATGGTCACCCATCCACGAACCGAGTGCGGCAAGCATAGCTTAATCTTCGATCAACCTGTGTGGCTGTTATTATTTAGCTACCAAATACTTCAGACCATGTTAGTTAAAAAAAAGTAAATGTTATTTCATTTATGTATTTTGTTTTTGTTTCCAGGGGAACCTTATAACACCAGACTACAAAGAAGCAACAGTATCTATTGGCATCTAAATATCCAGAATTGATCACTGGATTTGTCTGTCAGAATAAGGACACTTTCAAGGACCCAGGTCTCATACAGCTGACTCCTGGAGTACAGCTGGAAAACAGCAAAGATGATCTGGGCCAGATCTACAATACTCCGGAGAAGGTTATCTTAGAGAATGGAGCTGATGTCATAGTTGTGGGCGGGGAATTGTTGCGGCAAAAAGCCCAGAGGCCCAAGCAGTTATTTATAAGGATACTTTGTGGAAATGTTACATGAAGAGAGTTTCTGGGAAACTTGAGTAGGAAAATTCTAACATATCGCATTCTTTCTGCGCCGCCTAAACTCTTTAAATTTTTCTAAAATTTTACGCAAAGAAGGTTTGATAGTCACAGATGCAGTCATTATATTAGACAGAGAACAAGGGTGGCAGCAAAAATCTTGAAGTAGACGATGAGATTTCCGTCAGAATTCACGCGTGAATTCGAAAAGTAACTAAATACTAAAATGTCTTACGACAAACAACTTGTTGACCTAGCAATATAAGCTCTTTTCGATAGATGCTGTAAAGTTTGGGGAGTTTACAACGAAGAGCACTATAAAAACACCTGTTTATTTTGATTTGAGGGTTATAGTTAGTTACCCTGATGTTATGGTATGTGTTTCAAATTAATTAATTAATTGCTTAAACATAGCTTACCCGCATAAATATGAGTACAAAATTTTAACATTATTAAGCGTGAGCAAGCAGATATCCAAATATCTGAAATAAAAACAAAAAATAAAGTCCGTCTTTCTATATTTATTTACAAATATTTTAAATGTATTGTTTTTTTTTTTATTTTGTAGGAATCGATATCAAACCAATTATTGGAATTGCTATGAAGGATTTGAAATATGATCACTTATGCGGTGTGCCGTACACAGCCCTGCCCATTGCTACAATACTCAGCATAATAACCAAGAAGTCTATGCTAATGAGACGCAAAGAAACGAAGGCATACGGTACTAAGAAATCAATTGAAGGTCACTACAAGGCAAACCAGACTTGCCTTATAGTTGAAGATGTGGTTACATCTGGCTCCAGTGTGCTGGAAACTGTAAAAGACTTAGGCAAAGAAGGTTTGATAGTCACAGATGCAGTCATTATATTAAACGGAATAACCTTCCTCCACCAGTAAGAGTCCTGAGAACAAAGAAGCATTTTTTGAGTATTGTAAAGAAATATTTCGTGCTGAATTAGCCAAGAATGGTATAGCAAAACAACTGTTCGGCATCATGGCAACAAAGAAAACAAACTTGTGTTCTCTCGGTCGACTTGACATCCACTTCGAAGATCCTTGATCTATTAGAAAAAGTTGGGGAACATGTCTGTCTAATAAAGACTCATGCAGACATTATCGAAGACTACAGCAACGATTTTATTACCAGAATCAAACATCTGGCTGGCAGATTCAACTTTTTAATACTAGAAGACCGCAAGTATGCTGATATTGGACATACAGTCTCCTTGCAGTATTTGAAAGGGTTGTACAAAGTTGGCGACTGGGCGGATTGTGTGACTGCCCATTCTTTGCCTGGTGAGGGAATACTAAAAGCCCTGAATTCACCAAATGGTGTCAATCGTGGTGTGTTCTTGTTAGTTGAAATGAGTAGTGAGGTACTCCTTGCAGTATTTGAAAGGGTTGTATAAAGTTGGCGACTGGGCGGATTGTGTGACTGCCCATTCTTTGCCTGGTGAGGGCATACTAAAAGCCCTGAATTCACCAAATGGTGTCAATCGTGGTGTGTTCTTGTTAGTTGAAATGAGTAGTGAGGTAAGATTTCTTTCATAGATATTATGTTTAATTAGCAATAACAAATACTTAGGACCAATCAATCTGCCTAGCCATTTCCAACTATTTTGGGGGTCAGCTTCCAGTCTAACCGGATGCAGTTAAATACCAGTATCTTAGAGCAACTGGTTATCTGACCCCACAACCTTTTATTACTGGGTAACATGATAATGATAACCCTCGGCAAGAGTGTTTGTCAGCTCCTGACTACCAGTAATGATTGTCCAAGATCTACACATGAGAGTTGGGACCAACTGCTTAACTGGTTTCTGAGGCACGGAGGAGTCTCGATATGTAATGGATGGTCACCCATCCACGAACCGAGTGCGGCAAGCATAGCTTAATCTTCGATCAACCTGTCTGGCTGTTATTATTTAGCTACCAAATACTTCAGACCATGTTAGTTAAAAAAAAGTAAATGTATTTCATTTATGTATTTTGTTTTTGTTCCCAGGGGAACCTGTATAACACCAGACTACAAAGAAGCAACAGTATCTATGGCATCTAAATATGCTGATATTGGACATACAGTCTCCTTGCAGTATTTGAAAGGGTTGTACAAAGTTGGCGACTGGGCGGATTGTGTGACTGCCCATTCTTTGCCTGGTGAGGGAATACTAAAAGCCCTGAATTCACTAAATGGTGTCAATCGTGGTGTGTTCTTGTTAGCTGAAATGAGTTAGTGAGGTAAGATTTCTTTCATAGATATTATGTTTAATTAGCAATAACAAATACTTCAGACCAATCAATCTACCTAGCCATTTTCCAACTATTTTGGGGTCAGCTTCCAGTCTAACCGGATGCAGTTAAATACCAGTATCTTAGAGCAACTGGTTATCTGACCTCCACAACCTTTTATTACTGGGTTATCATGATAATGATAACCCTCGGCAAGAGTGTTTGTCAGCTCCTGACTACCAGTAATGATTGTCCAAGATCTACACATGAGAGTTGGGACCAACTGCTTAACATGGTTTCTGAGGCACGGAGGAGTCTCGATTCGATATGTAATGGATGGTCACCCATCCACGAACCGAGTGCGGCAAGCATAGCTTAATCTTCGATCAACCTGTGTGGCTGTTATTATTTAGCTACCAAATACTTCAGACCATGTTAGTTAAAAAAAAGTAAATGTTATTTCATTTATGTATTTTTGTTTTTGTTCCCAGGGGAACCTTATAACACCAGACTACAAAGAAGCAACAGTATCTATGGCATCTAAATATGCTGATATTGGACATACAGTCTCCTTGCAGTATTTGAAAGGGTTGTACAAAGTTGGCGACTGGGCGGATTGTGTGACTGCCCATTCTTTGCCTGGTGAGGGAATACTAAAAGCCCTGAATTCACTAAATGGTGTCAATCGTGGTGTGTTCTTGTTAGCTGAAATGAGTAGTGAGGTAAGATTTCTTTCATAGATATTATGTTTAATTAGCAATAACAAATACTTCAGACCAATCAATCAACCTAGCCATTTTCCAACTATTTTGGGGTCAGCTTCAGTCTAACCGGATGCAGTTAAATACCAGTATCTTAGAGCAACTGGTTATCTGACCTCCACAACCTTTTATTACTGGGTAACATGATAATGATAACCCTCGGCTAGAGTGTTTGTCAGCTCCTGACTACCAGTAATGATTGTCCAAGATCTACACATGAGAGTTGGGACCAACTGCTTAACATGGTTTCTGAGGCACGGAGGAGTCTCGATTCGATATGTAATGGATGGTCACCCATCCACGAACCGAGTGCGGCAAGCATAGCTTAATCTTCGATCAACCTGTGTGGCTGTTATTATTTAGCTACCAAATACTTCAGACCATGTTAGTTAAAAAAAAGTAAATGTTATTTCATTTATGTATTTTGTTTTTGTTCCCAGGGGAACCTTATAACACCAGACTACAAGAAGCAACAGTATCTATGGCATCTAAATATGCTGATATTGGACATACAGTCTCCTTGCAGTATTTGAAAGGGTTGTACAAAGTTGCGACTGGGCGGATTGTGTGACTGCCCATTCTTTGCCTGGTGAGG